>OU898282.1:149566194-150131419 GCA_918026665.1 Diabrotica balteata | reverse complement strand
ACCATCGAATATGACCATTTTGTCATTTTGTTTTGGTCAAAATATCGAATATGCTGCAAACTGACGAAAATGGAATATTCGATATTTTGTTTTGTATAAATATAACTAAAGGCATATATATATATATATATATATATATATATATATATATATATATATATATATATATATATATATATATATACATCCCACCATCATTTCCAACTCTTTTCACGTTGCAGTAATTTAGCATCACCCAGAAATACTATCATATTCAAATTATAAGTCATGTATATTCGTTTAGTGTATCTTTTTAGGCTCGACATTGTTGTCAGTTTTTTAATATATCGATTTTTTTATATATTTATTTTTTTACACTCAACAGACATTTTAACTCCCTATAGGTCAAATCATTGTGTCTTGCGTCAATACAGAATCACGAGATGTTGCCAAAATATATATATTTATTTAAAACATAGATACATACATATCGATCCGTTTTAGTATAGTTCACCGACCGACATTCAACCTTACAGACCGGTTTTTAGGGTTCTCGGATTTATTATTATGGTTTGGTTGTATATTTATTTAGCAGGTAATTTTTCCCAGAGAATTGTGAAAAATTATGAATGAACGATCGAAACGAATTTTGCCGCTGGCAGCAACAGATGAGTAATACTTGTATTATTCTTGTAAAATTGACAAATACGAGAAAAACGTTCGTCTCCAATAAAATATGTTGATGTACAGACGGTTAGTTTTTTAAAATTAGTATTAATTTTTGGTTAAATTTTGTTTGTTTATGTAGAATATAATTTTTTTTGTTTCAAATTAAATTTAAAATATATTGTATATGCTACCAGTGCACTGTTCATGTTTATTTGTTTTTTATTAAAATAATAAATAACTATGTAAATGTATAATTTTTTATTTACTATAATAAAATTTGTGGAAATGTTGCTTTAAAAGTTAAAAATACTTAAAGAAAAATAAAAAAATAATAATAAAAAACTTTTTACATTAGAATGAATAACTGATACTAATTTGCAGCACCTTCTTCTTCTTCTTCTTTTGGCATCATAACCCTGGACGGGTCTTTGCCTGTCTGGCTATGTACTTTCATTCAGATCTCTCTTGTGCCCTTCTTCTCCATTGTCTTATGTTGATTGTTTTCAGGTCGTCTTCCACGTCATCCAACCATCTCGTTCTGGGCCTTCCTTTTTTTCGCCTTTCTATGGGCTTCCATTGTAACATTTTCTTTGTTGTTTTTGCATCGTTTTGTCTCTGCACATGTCCCAGCCATGACAGTCTTTGACTTTTCACAAATCTTACAATGTCATAATCTTCATTTAACTCATTAACCTCGTCGTTTCTTCTGATTCTCCATGTGCCATCTTCTTCTTGTACCGGACCTTATACTTTCCTCAGTATTTTTCTCTCGAATCTCCTGAGTTGGGCTTCATCTTTTTTCGCCATTACCCAAGTTTCACATCCATAGGTTACTACGGGTCTAATCAGTGTTCTGTAGATAGTCATTTTGGTTCTTTTGTCTAATAATTTCGATGTCATCAATCTTTTATTAGCATAGTATGTACGATTCCCGCTGGAAATACGTGCATTAATTTCGCTACTTACGGAGTTTTTCTGATTGATTTCTGTGCCGAGATATGTAAAGGCATCCACTCGTTCGATAGTATAGTTATCTATTGTGATATTATTTTCATTGTCAGTTATTCTTTTGACTGTCATATACTTCGTTTTTGCTTCGTTTATTTTGAGACCTCTTTTTCTTGCTTCAGGATCAATTTGTTTAAACACTTCCATTAGCCGTGGCTTATTCCTACTAATGATGGCTACATCGTCTGCATATGCAGTAATTTGTACTAATTTGGTGTTTATATGGCCGGTTATATTGGTTTTTCTGATGACTGCCTCAAGAACTTGGTTGAATAGCATGGTTGATAGGGCATCTCCCTGTCTTACTCCCATGTTGATGTTAAACAGGGGAGTCAGTTCTCCATCTACTCTGACTGCGGCTTTTGAACCCTGCAACGTCATTTTTATGAAGCTGATGTATTGCTTAGGTATACCTAGATTATACAGGTCTTCCAGCATTCTGTCTCTTGTCACACTATCAAAAGATTGTTTAAAGTCTATATACATAGTATATAGGTCCATGTCGTATTCATAAGCTTTTTCGTGTATCGTTCTTAGTATGAATATGTTATCTGTAGTGGCTTTATTTGGTCTGAATCCATTTTGATAATCACCAATTATATTTTCGGAGTATTCTAATAATCTATTGTAGATTATACCAGAAAGAATTTTGTATATTACTTAGCAATGTAATTGGCCTATAATTCTGGCATTCCCTCTTATCTCCTTTTTTATATATTGGCTGTATGAGGCCAACTGTCCATTCCTCTGGCATTTGCTCCTTCGTCCATATTAATGTTATTAGGTAATGGATTCTTTCCCAGAGTTCGGATCCTCCATGCTTTAATAATTCTGCCAAAATTCCGTCCGTTCCTGGTGCTTTATTGTTTTTTACTTTATTTATTATCTGAACTACTTATATAATATTATTCATAACTCGGATTTTCGATGTGCAGCTCCGCCGTATAATATTTTGTCTCGTTCTGATCATTTTCGTTGTCTGCATTTAGATTTTCTTCGAAATATTGTTTCCATCTCATTATAATTTTTTGCTTATTTGTTAGTAGTTCTCGGTCCTTGTCTTTGCATATCGTTAGTTTTGGTCTAAATGACTGTGTGCTTTCTTTTATGGATTTATAGAATTTTCTGCTTTCGCGTCTGTTGTTATGCTTTACGATTCCTTATACTTGTTTTTTCATAGCCTCCTTTTTCTTTCTTCTGCATATTCTAGTCGCTTGTATTCTTTTTTCGTTATAAATCTCACTGCTATTTCTTGTGTTTCTTTGAAGTTGGTTAAGCCTAGCTTGCCTTTTTTCCTCTACTGCAGTTCTGCATTCATCATCATACCATTCCGCATTTCTTTGCCTTTTGGCAGTTTCCTCTGCTGACTCTGTTATAATTGTTTCTAATTGTCTAAATTTCTCCTCTGCAGTATCTTCCTCTCTAGTTCAGTTGAGTTTTATTTGGAGAGCATTTCTGTAATCTTGTCTCTTTGTTGCGCTTTTGAATTCTTCGACATTCCATTTTTTGATTTGAATATTTTTCCCTTTTGCTACTATCGCTATTTTCTACCGTAATTTTGCCCCTACAAGATAGTGATCTGAGTCAGAGTTCACCCCGCAATACGTTCTGACATTAGTTATGTCTGTTGCCCATCTTTTTGAGATGAGTATATGGTCAATTTGATTTGCTTCCTTAGTTCCTGGTATTTTCCATGTTCCTTTATGGATATCTTTTCTCTGAAAGTTAGTACTGACAACTACGTAAATATTTGCTGCTCCGGACTGTGCCACCCTGAGTCCATTTTGACTGGTTTCAGTGTGCAAACTGTGTTTCCCAAATATATTTGCAAACGTTTCTTCTTTCCCCAGTTTAGCATTAAAATCGCCTAACGTTTTAACAGCATCGTGTCTTTGGATTTTATCACATACATCCTGTAGTTCTCCATAGAATCTTTCAACGTCTTCTTCATCAGCCTCTTCCGTCGGTGCATATACATTAACCATTGTCACGTTATGAAATTTACCTTTAAATCTTATGGTGCAAATTCTATCTGATATTGGTGTAAATGCGATAATGGCTTTCCGCAGTTTTTTGGTTATTATAAACCCTACTCCTCTTTCACCTTGTCTCATTTCATTTCCGGAGTAGTATAGTGAGAATTTATTCTTATGAATTTCTCCCTGGCTCTTCCATCTGATTTCCTGCAGTGCCAATATTTCAACTCCGTATTTTTCAAGTTCTTCTGCCATACTTATCATAGCTCCTGCCTTTAAGAAGGTTCGCACGTTCCGGGTTCTAAATTTTAAATCCATAATCATGTCCATTTTTCTGTGCTGAGTTCGTTGTTATGAGATCCGTCCGTTTGTTTCATTAGCCATTGTATTCGCAACAATTGAGTTCTACAAGGAAGGGTTGTTAACCCTTCGCTCAACCCCCTTTTCATCGGAGGACCAAGGCTCCCTTCTTCGTCTGCCCTGACCCCACCATCCACTGGGGTTGGTTACCCAGTCTCCAGTGGGGTTGCTCAGGTTACCGGTGTGTACCAGCGTGGAGGTGAAGATAGGAATTGAGTAGGAGAGGCTAAGTGATGCCAACAGGATACGACATCATGTATTGCGCTTAACTAGTTTTTCTTAAAACAGTTTTTGGAAAATTTTAATATAAATGGTGGACTACCAGTTTTTTAATAGGTAGGTACTTGGAATTTGGTCCTTAAAGACTCCCATTGACTGAAAGTTTAAAATCGCAAAGGGAAATCTTCTTTTGATATCCACTGTTATATAAGAAATATGTTATATGTTCACATGAATAGTAGCTCAGCATTTGTTCACGTAAGTGTATACCACATTTATTTTTATTATATTAATCAATTAACTCTTTTAAATATCAATCCTCTTCTTGATCTAATTCTAACCCTCTGACAACGAAATTCTGAATATATCATGTATATATCTCGTTTATCTCTGCATTTGGTCACACATATTTCTTCAGGACTGTAAATACTGACCATCTCACGTTGTTTTTAGTTTCTTTGACAAGTAGAGATTGTCTATTCGGTTATTTCTTAATATAGACTATGAGCAATTGTCTAGATTGTCTAGCTTATTGAACACTATTATAGAAGTTATCAGTGGTCAATCTACGTTTATGTTCACATCTAGCTTTTTTAGATGTCGAAAGCATATTATTTACATCTATTTTTTTTACAAATATAATACAATTTACAAAAACAATTTTATAACTCACTTTTACAGAGGTAATTAACAATAAAAACGTACTAATAGAAACTAATAATTTACGATTTTCAATACTATAGGGGTACTTGAGGAACAATACGTTTTCACGTAATAATAGTTCCTGTATAAGTGAAATTGTATTTTAATGTGCTTTATTGAAGCACACTAGACATATTGCAGTTTTACCATCACATGCTCCACAGTATGTTTTAACTATTTTAACTTTTCTATCGGTCTTTCTACTAGTCATGTTCCTTCTTAAACTTTTGTAATATTTTGTACACTTTCTTCTCTTTTTATTACCTACGTCGCTTTGCCTAAGATGGTATTTTTTGGGTGTAACTGGTCGTGAGCGTTCCAACATTTATTTATTTGCAAATGTCTTCGCGAACACCAATGTGAACTCAATGATAGGTTGTCGCTTTTTCGCCTTTTCTATTATTTAACAACTAAGCATTGGCTACTGCGGTATTAAATATTAATTTCACTGCCACTTTCGGGTACCACTTCAGAATTTTGGATATTGGGTTCTGGTAAGAAGCAATTTGATTACTAAAATCAACACTCTTTTTCACCAAGTTATAATCGAGAATAGCTTGTGGTTTTAGCACTTGTGTATAATTTTTCTTTTCACCTGATTAAACCAAGATAAAACTATTATGTTGAAATATTGTAATAATTAAAACTGGTTTTTTGTTGACACATTTTTTCACTTGTGAAATCAATAATGGGGGTAAATTTCATTATAAGTAACCGGTTGCCACTTTTTTAATCAAGATTTTGGTTTTACATTTTTTGTAGTAGACCATATGCACATAAATTCGTTTTTTAAACTATGATTATAATTCATCGACCAATATTCTAATAAAAAAGTGTTTTTGCGTCGTCCGGAATGTTATAAACTGGTTCTCTTTCACAAAGCATACGAAATATGGTTTACATTCTACATTTAGAAAAATCTTTTATAATGCAAGTCTTGTTCGTTTACCTAAACTTAATTAATACACAAAACAAATAATCTATTGTTTTTATAGAAATGCATATTCCTGTCGGATTTGTATCAGTGGGGCATGAGTCACTGGTGTCTCGTATATCAGGACCTCTTATTGCATTACAAACATAGTTCTCAATTAGCAGTGTGGTACAAATTAAAGCCGTAATACTGTTCGTAATACCATAAGACCGTATGTTATAAATAAATATATCCCTACAAGAATTATCTTGAAAAATGGGAAAAATACAATAAAAAAAAGCAATATCAAAAGGTATTTAAAAATGGCTAGTCATTCATGGGCGTACAGTTAAAAACAAAAGTTTTCAGTGTTCTATTGCTTGATTATTATTATCTGGTTGGTATATTTTAAAAATACTAGCTAAGTATTCTGCAAATGTTGACATTTTTTTCTGGTCTGATCTGCCTCAACTAACGTCATTTTTTTTAAATGGTGTATTATTTCATATTCTTAAATGTATATTATATATTTCACGTTCTACGATGCATTCCACGTTTGACACACTGTCTTATTTAATTTTCTGTCATTCTATTTGTTAAATCCTATCCAATTTACGTCACAGCGTCAAGGAGCAGTAAATATGTGCAGTGAACGGGAGGCATATGTCTAACAGTGAATGTTGGAACTTTTTCGCGTTTATCATATGTACAGTAGTTGACTAAAAGTAGACGTATGCAAATCATATGCTATTCGCTAAATTCTGTCACGTAATATGCCATAGACCTCTGTGGGTTATTACGTTTTATTGCTGCCAGTTTACCGTGATATTACATGCCGCCATGTTTACTTTGTCTCCACCATCGTATTATCTCCATTAAATCTTATCATTTAGGCTCCATATGTCATGATTAGACCTATAGGACAGGAGATACATAACTAAGGCTCTTTTGACATAGCATATATAGGAGCAAATATTTATACCTAAGGTCTTTTTGACGTGTTGCTGTATTTGATCTACGTCGTAGCATTCTATTGGTTAAATGATATCATTTGAGGTACTGTATGTCACGATTGGACTAATAGGATAGAAGATACATAACTAGGCCCTTTCACGATTGGACTAACAGGACCGCGGATGCATAACTAAGGCCCTTTTGACAGGCTGATGTATGCTGTATTTTATTTTTCTGTCTCATAGTATTTGATTGGTTAAATCCTATCATTTGAGGTACTGTACGTCACGATTGTGCCACTACAAACGAAGATATGTAAATAGGGCCCTTTTGACATGTTGCTGTATTTGATTTCTAAGTCATTGTATTCTATTAGTTAAGTGCTACCATTTGCTATATCGTACGTGACGATTGGACTAATAGGACCGAAGATACATAACTAAGGCCCTTTTGACATGCTACTCCATTTAATTTTTATACCTTATTGTATTTTATTAGCTAAAACCTTTCATTTGAGGTGCTGCACGTCATGATTAGAATAATAGACCCGAAGATACACAACTAAGGCCCTTTTGGCATGTTGCTGTATCCGATTTTTCTATTTCATTGTTTTCCATTGGTTAAATCCTATCATTTGAGATACTGTACGTCACGATTGGACTTATAGAAACGAAGATATATAACTAAGGCCTTTTTGACATGCTGCTGTATTTGATTTTTCTGTCTTATTGTATTTTATTGGTTAAATCCTATCATTTGAGATACTGTACGTCACGACTGGACCAATTGGAGCGAAGATACATGATGCCAGAATGATTTATGGATGAAAAAAATATATATATATATTTTTAAATTTACTATTTCGTTGTGGGTAATATTATATTCAACAGCGATGCCAAATTTCTGATGCTAAAATGATTGATAATGAAAGTTGGATATACATTTTTATGTATATAATGACATCGAGTAAACGGTAAAACCCTGAACTAAATATATATAATATTTTCACCGTACCATCATTTTAGACTCAAATATTTTTTGGAATAAACTTATATAACTCAGTAAGGGATAAAAAGAGACAGCCGATATTTTAAAATACCAACACGGTATCAAATCTCTAATCAGTGAGATGGTTAAAATTCTTGTAACAAGTACAGAAAAAAAGTTACATAGGTGTTGTAAAGTAGCGTCGATATACAGATGCTACTTTGCAAGACGATGCTAAATTGATGGTAAAAGCATAATGTATCGATGCCAAAATGATAGTAGGATGTATATATATATATATATATATATATATATATATATATATATATATATATATATATATATATATATATATATGTACAATGCAAAATGACGAATGTGTCACATTCATTATCTTCAGTGTTGTATTTGATACATTTATTCAATTATAATCTGCAAACTGTCGAAAATACTAAACATTGCTGACAAGAACAAAACGCACGTGTTCACAATTTGAATTATTGCTTCCAAGAAGTTCTTTCGGTAAGGCACTTTATTATTTTGTTTTTTAATGTGTCACATACATTAGTTTCAGAGTTGTAATTGATACAGTTATTCAATTATAATTTGCAAAATGTTAAAAATACTAAACATTGCTGACAAGAACAAAACGCACGTATTCACAATAATTGTGTGAATTATTTCTTCCAAGAAGTTCTTTCCGTGAGGAACTTTATTATTTTGTTTTTATCGGTTTTTCGTTATCTGATTATTCAGTAACTGGGTATAGCTAAACCAAAAACAGTGATGTTGTCAAAGCGAGAATTATTTAAAAAAATATTAAACAATGCTGCCTTTGGGACGTCGTCCACACAGTGTATATGGAACCAGTATCGGAAAAATGAAAATAACAAACTTTACATGAAGACTAGCATTGACGGAAACTTTTTATCTCTTGAAACCATAAAAAAAGAGGCAAACAAAATAGTATAAACTCTGTTAAGGCATACAACGAAAGACTCCCAATCACGGATATGAAGAAAAAAAACCTCTTGTCACTATGTGAACAAAACTTAATACCTAGGCCATACCACCAATATTACTAATCTTTACCAACATCTAATACTGCCAGAGATTGTCTTCCAGAACCTGACGCAACTGAAGACAATGATAACGTTGAATCTAAAATTTACTTTACTTTAATTTATCATTATTTTACTACTGATTACTTGAGGTATCTACAGGACGTGAAGTTCCATAATTGTATTGTGATTATTTTTAACTTTTCTAATTACATTAATTTTCTATCAATACGTACTTTCATAAAAACACTTTTAATAATTTCTTTATACATGATTTTCCCATTTTACCCTATAACTTCAATTTTTAATTAAATTATTTGTAATAAACTTTGTAAGAACATTGAGATTATTTTCATTTTCCTCCTTTTCAATTAAGAATATTAATGTGTTAAAATTAGACCAATATGAACTGTCGAAAATGCCACATTCGCAATTTTAAAACATTGGACCAAAACAAATCGTTGATTAACACAAAAAGCAAAATAACGAATGTGATTTTGTGGAAAGAAGCAAACGGTAAGCAGTTTTATTCTGACATCAATCTAACAAGGATCAAACATTAATTTTAAAAATATTAAAAAATTTCCATTTGTCAAAGCGCTGATTTAGAATTCTCTAAAAAAGAGTTATTTTGCTCTCCTGAAAAGTACCACTTTTCACATTCGATAGTTGGAAATGGTAGGGACGAGTTGATCCCAGGATATTGATCGGTCATAACAGTTTTAATTTTGTGATCTTGTGTTACCATTTTAATTATCTTTTTTTTCAATATTAAAAATCAATTTTAATTATCTTTATTAAGTCATCAGAGTTTTGTGTTTTTGATGTCAAACAAAGGACATATCTTGAGAATTAGTCTACTAATAGATGAAGATATTTTTTTGTTGAATGAGATCCTCCAAAACCACCAATTGTGTCAATGGAGACAATTTCAAATGGATATGTAGCTGGTCCTAATTGTGACATTAAACCATAGTTAGGTTTCCTAAGACCTTAGGTATAAGTTCCCTTAGGTTCCCTTTAGAATGTCTCCCAGGCGAATTCTGTCAAACGCCTTCGTTAGATCAATGAAGCAAATATACGCTGGCATGCCAAACTCTATAACTTTTTCTTTTATTTGTTATATTATGAATACTGCATCTAGAATAGACCGCCCTCTTGTAAAACCTTGTTAAATAATTGATGGATTCGACCGTTACTTGATGGAAATTCATTTTATGTAACAATAAAACACTGAAAACTTTGTTTTCAAACTTCCACAAAATTTATTTGAAATATTATCACTACAGCTGTTTCGGCTGATTGCCTTTCTCAAGTGATCTATTTTGGCTTGCGTTTACAAATTTATAGTCTCTAATGAAATAGGTTGAGGAGGGGAGAACTGTTTGTCTCAAGTTGGTCATTCAGAATTATATCTGTGTTTTTTAATTTGTTGATTTCCATAGATTCTAACAAAGATAGCTTAAGGCCTTTATTTTGAATGTGAAGTATTTTAAATTTATCATTAAAAGAATAATTATGATCTAGAAGGTGAAGTGCGTATGTCGAATCTGTTTTTCTATTCTTGAAAGCCCTTTTATGTTCTGCTATTCGTTTATCAAAGTTTCTACCAGTTTGACCGATGTAAGTTTTTGGGCAGTCGCCACATTCAAGTTTGTACACACCAATATTTAAGTATTTTCCACCACCAGAGAAAAAACTCAGTACCTTCTGCTCGATTACATATACAGGCAAAATAACGACAAAAATTGCCAAACACATAAAAAAGAAAGGAATAACACCAGCTTTCCGAACAAATAACAACCTAGGCAAATATATTAAAAATAACAAGAGCCAAAATAAAAAACACTTAAATAGTGGTGTGTACAAACTTGAATGTGGCGACTGCCCAAAAACTTACATCGGTCAAACTGGTAGAAACTTTGATAAACGAATAGCAGAACATAAAAGGGCTTTCAAGAATAGAAAAACAGATTCGACATACGCACTTCACCTTCTAGATCATAATCATTCTTTTAATGATAAATTTAAAATACTTCACATTCAAAATAAAGGCCTTAAGCTATCTTTGTTAGAATCTATGGAAATAAACAAATTAAAAAACACAGATATAATTCTGAATGACCAACTTGAGACAAACAGTTCTCCCCTCCTCAACCTATTTCATTAGAGACTATAAATTTGTAAACCCAAGCCAAAATAGATCACTTGAGTAAGGCAATCAGCCGAAACAGCTGTAGTGATAATATTTCAAATAAATTTTGTGGAAGTTTGAAAACAAAGTTTTCAGTGTTTTATTGTTACATAAAACCTTGTTGTTTTTCAGCATTAGTAATTTGCCTTTCCAATTTGTCCTTAAGAATACTCAAGTGAAAAGTTTCATCGTTGTATTTAAGAGGAATATTCTTCTGTAGTTTTGTGGGCAAGTTTTTTGTCCTTTTTTAAATATGGGAATTGTGATGCTTTTATGACATTCTTTTGGTGTTTCTGTGTCGTTTAAGATTTTGTTAAACAGTTGTGACAGTTTACTGGCAAGTTCAGAGCCTCCATATTTTAAGAGTTCATTGGGAATACCTACCTCTGCTGTGGTATCTGTATCGCTGTACTGTATCTGCTGTGTATTCATTTATATTCAGCGTTTTTTCAACATCATATAGCTCTTAAAAATGCTGTTGCCATGTCTCTATAGGTACTCCCTTGGTCTGCACAAACTCGTTCACTGTTTTTTTCCTGTTCCGAAGTATTTTCCATACTTTCTTTTGGGCACCATGTAGGTCGTAGTCCATGCCGCATGGTGAATTTGGCTCAATGTTTTTGTTTGACTAATTTTAGCTATTTATTAATTTTTTAACTAGATCCTACACAAAAGTATTATCAGAATCAGATTCAGCAAAATTGAATAATATTAAGCTGTTAAAAAGTTTGATAAAAAATCCATTATGTTCCCTTTAAAGACAATTTCATTATACGGTTACCTTAATGGCTAATAACTTTTAAAACAAAAGCAGTAAACTTTGAGTCAACATATTTTCTCTTGTAGGTAATCAAAGTGTCAAATTTTGATTCGATTTCGTTACAAAATAAACTTTACTTTAGATTATTAATTACTTTTGATTATTATGGTATTAAAATTCTCTGTTTTTGAATATTAGTCAATCTATTGTTAATTTATGTCAATATTAAATTTTTCCAGTTCGTTATTATTGCTGATAATGAAAAAACATGAATAACAACCAGATTAATATCATCTGTAAGTTCTTATTCTTCAATTAGCAAAATGCACAATACCGCATTTGAGGTTTGAATAAACAAACGGAGCGATCCTCAGGTAAACAAGAAAATATAATTACAGCAAACCTAATGAGCCATAAGCTTATTGTAGTTGCGCCATTTAACACAGGAATAAAGTTTCCAAACAACTAATTATAGAAGTTGGAAGCTACACAATGCTAAACCTATATAGGTGTGCGCCGGTGTCTGAGTCTGTGCGCCATGCATTCTCCCATCTTCTAAATTAACGGTACGTGGGTCGGGTGGATGTCTTTATTAGTTGGAGGCAATAGTTGGAAGGCGATAGGGATGTTCCGGGGTATTCGAATTTGCATTTATAGGAGAAAAGTTAGTAATTTTGATTAATAAACTTTGAAAGTGTGTTGAATGGAATTGGTATCGAAATGAACATAAATATTACAACAGTCATTTAACAACATGTATGAAAATCAATCATTTATGAGGAGTTTCAATTTATATTAACAAAGATAATAATGAATCTGAAACTAATTTAAAACTACCCACTCTAGTCCATACTATATAGTATTCAACATAAAACTCTCTAGTTCTGAGACCTTATAAATTTAACCATAATTTCCATTCTCCTATAATATCGATCCTCAAAAAATGTCGCATGCTTGAGTGATCCGACCAATCTATTTTTCGCCGTTTCCATTTTTACGATCTCATCAAAGTGAGAAATAACCCAATCGCATAGCATCCGGCGTGACACGAAAAAATCCACCATTAAAATGAAAAAATATCGCTAATCACGAAATTTTCTATGTTTAATGTTCCATTGGGTCATTGTTATTGCGCCATTTCGGAGTAATATGAGCGAAGTGCTAATTATCATTTGGAGTAGTTTGGAACAGTTCATGTAGTGGATGAAATCGAGGTATATTTGAAGAAATTTTATTTTTCAGATAAAAACTGATAATGACTGGTTTTGTAATTGAGTAGCTCACGATAACCCATTCAGTTTTAGTTCCACATTTCAATTTAAATATTATACATGAACAGCTTATTTCAGAAAGGGACCTGAGTAAGTTTTTTGTGATTTTGTGTTAAGACTGTATTCATTCACTATGATGTAGATACATCGTTTGTAGTAGAAAGGGACCCAATTCATTTTATTATAATATAGAAATCGTATGGCGTATTTTTCGTTTACTACAGAAAATTACTCAAGTCAGTGACTGAGATACTTTTCTGCACTAAAGTAGCAGGTGGGCAAACCTGCATCTTGTCTACTTTCCCTGATATTATTGTTTTTTGAGGTTATGTTACAGTTTGGAATACTATTGGGAACTATTAGGAAGTTAATTATTGTTCATTAAAGGCGATATTGGTTAATTTGAAAACATTTAAAAAAAAATGAGTGATACCTAGTTACAATGAAATTCATAATGCCTGAAACAGAAACGGAGAAAAAGTATTTTTAATGAAGAACAATATAAAAGAAGCGTTAAAGAACCTGCTTGTATTTCTAGAAAAAATACATTGATTATGGTGGGAAACCAAAACAAGCGAAAAGGACCAGATAACCTTGCAAATAAAATTCTTTACAATGTAATATTCAATGTTATCGAAGTTGTCAGACCTTGTTGTTTTTTCACAGAAATTTTAAACTGATCGCTAACCTCTAAACCACAGCCTAGCTACTATCTAGTCCCCTATAACTTATGACTAATTAAGTAATTTCTTCTTCTGTAGTAGATGTCCCAAAAAATGCTGTACACAATTTGAAGATGTTGGAAAAGGCAATATTTTTAGTGTATTGTATAGTATGAATACTAAAAACAAACAAGACATTCACTTACAGTAAATGATTGACTTGGGTTTGGTTATTGATTTGATGCAAAATGTAGATTTACCAACACTTCCAGTGCAAGAGATGTACTACCTTCGTCAGTTAACTGTGAACAATTTTTGTATTTACAATTTAAAAACTGACAATGCTCAGTTCTACTTATATCACGATGGCCAAGCAAAAAAAATGAGTAAATGATGTAGCTTACTGTCTTGTAAACTACATTGGAGAAAATGATCCAGATTCAGTAACTGAACTTCATTTTTGTCTTCTTCTGACATTGCAGCCAAACATACACGATATGTATAAGCCTAGATATGTATAAGAATACGAAATGCTTAAGAAGCATTCAGCAGGCTCAACCCTGTTTAGAGATCTGGCGAGTCTACTACAAGGACAAAGATTAGCATATTCCAGATGCCATGTCTGTTCTACTCTACGGATGTGAAATCTGGAAAGTGACAAAAACCCTTACAGATAAACTGCAGGTTTTTATTAATACTTTTTCCTCATGTGGCCTGTCCGCCCCGAACGTTGGCAATCAATATGGCTATTCTGACTTTGCTTACGGCAGATCTGAATAGTTCAGCAGATGACAATCCGAACCATTGCCGCAATTTTAGGAGCCACGAGTGCCTTCTCCTCCCTGGACCCTTCTGCTGTCTATTTTCCCTTTAACGATCAGCTGTAGTACTCTATATTTATTATGTCTCATAACGTGACCCAAGTATTCCAACTTTCTTTTCTTTATACTTATTCCTACCTCTCTCTCTTTACCTATTCGGCGTAGTACCTCTTCGTTGGTCACGTGCTTAGTCCAGGATATACGTAATATACGTCCGTAAGCCCACATTTCGAAGGCCTCTACTTTTTTCATCAATGTTGCGGTCATTGTCCACCCCTCCATTCCATATAACAAAACCGGGAATACATAACATTTCAGAAGTCGAATTTTTAGAGGTAGGGCGAGGCTTTTAGAGGTGAAAATTTGCTTCATGTTAGTGAACGATGCTCTTGCCTTTTCTATTCTTATACGTATTTCCTTCGCTTGATGCCAATTTGAGTTAACTGGTATTCCCAAGTGGATGTACGAATCCACGTGTTCAATTCTTTCATTGTCTAATAGCAGTTGCAGTGGTGGTTGTTGGGTTTTGCTTACTTACATACTAACATACATTACTACTCATTAGGCAACTCAGTTCCTTCATGCTACTTGCTAGAATCACAGTGTCATCAGCATACCTTATGTTATTAATTATTTCTCCATTTATCTATATGCCTTCTGTGCTTTCCTCCAGCGCTGTCTTAAATACTTCTTCTGAGTATATATTAAAGAGAATTGAAGACAAGATAAGATACTGCAGGAAACTGCCGGTTTTTATTAATACATGTCTACGAATTGTTAGTATTTTCTCGCCTAACAGCATCATAAACGAAGATCTACTACACCTGAGCGAACATCAGGGTAGAACATCAAATAAAGTTTAAAAAGTTGGGTTTAATTGGTCACACACTCAGAAAAATAATTCCAGTATTGCAAAGATTCCCCTAAAGTAGAATCTTCAAAGAACAAGAAAAAGAGGTCGCCCAGTACAAACTTGAAAAGATCCATTATGGACAAGGTAAGAGGCCAAGGAACGTTGTGGAATGAGGTGAAGGCCTTAGCGCTAAATTAAACCCGATGGCGCATTTTCACTCTATGCTGCACTTGGACTTCAAGAACCTTATATATAATATATATAAGACCAGCTAGGATGTAAAGAACTAAATATTGAGCGGTTAAAAAGACAAATAAACAACTTGTCCATGTAATGTAAATTATAATGCGTGTAGGGATGAGTTGAGTGTCTTAAAAGAATAAATTTAAGAATGAGTATATTAAATACAAGCGACAGGTGACACCGACTGATGCCAAGATAAGAAATCATAGATAGAGATGATTTAGGCTTGTTCAACGGCAAAAATAAACAACTGTTGATCTGCATGGTCCTGGGAAAATATTAGAAAAAGACCAAAGGAGATCTAAGGAGAGACGCTTAAGCAGAAAAACTGCATGGGGTTAAGAGCCAAGAGAATGATGATGACTACATGGAAGCAAAAATTAAAAAAAACGGCGTAGATACCCTATACCTATAGAAAAGTTTTTTTAAAAGTAAGGGTAAGCAAGGATAAGCTCAACCAACGTTTGTAAAGAAGATGGCACTTAAAGGAGGAAAAAAACATCAATGTCTTGAGTATTGATTCACTGTTCTCTTTTTTTGTTTGGTACGTTTTTTCCTTCAGACTAGCTCTTTGGTTAACGTTGAGATTTTTTCTCTTAGTATAACATGATTATTGACTGTTAGTAGTTTTAGCGATTGATCAAGACTAATATTATCAGCTTCTACTATTTTTATAAAATTTATTGCTGCAACTTTTCTTGCAATGAAAAAGTCTATTAAGTCAATCGTTTTAGTTTTTTCATATATTATTATGTGAAATGTTGCGTTACTTTACTTTTAGTACAGAATCTATATTATCATCAAAAATAACCATCTATGAGCAAAAAACGAATACAGAAATCTATTAAATTTTAAATTATTTGAATTTTAAATGGCGTCGTCAGGATATGCTATAAAAATCCATTATATCCCTACTGCCATACATAAATAAAGTCTAGTCGATGAGAGCATATTTTTCCTTTAAAGCTAATAAAAATAATTTACCGTTTATTACAGGCATTGCATTAGAGTACTTTACATTTAAAAATTTATAACTCACATATTGTATCTACTATTTTTCCCGGAGTATCCAATTTTATAAATTACGCCAAATTTTAATATCCTCTTTATTTATTTTTCTTCAAAACGGTGCAATATCACTAATAATAACTAGAAATACAATACTAAATACTGTTTTCCAGATTTTAATTAAAGGGTTCGGTGTGAAAACTAGTCAACTCCATTTCTAATATTGTTATTTGTAGAAATTTTTTGCCAAAAAATACCCAATTAAGTATTGATATTGGAAAATAATTTAATATAGTCATTTCCATTATATTGATAGCACATTATGTATGCAAATCCTCAACAGGTCAAAAAACCATAGGCGTCACCCTATGCTTGTTTTGAAATAAATAAAAAAAATTAATATTTTAAGATGCCGTCAACAATTCATTATCTTTTAAAAAATCTTCTGTAAAATACGTGTCCACTAATCTCACTATACCTTTGTTGTGCGTAAAAAACGTCGGTATATGCCACACGATTATTGTTAATTATACACGGGTGATTAACGAAAGAATTCAATGTTTCACGAAATAAATTAATGTAAACAGTAATTTATAGGTGATTATTGTTTTCTATACAAGTTATCACCTGACACAAAAAGAACACCTTCTTTGAACGATTACCTGGAATTACTGATAAGGCTTCACTAATGATAGTTTAAGTAGTTTTTATGCCACATTACAGCTTATGCCAATAATATAAATTAGAAATTGTTTGCATCTTCCATTTAGTTTGTAGATGTACATTGTTCATGTCTTACCTACCTACGTTTTTGGTGTCGATATTTTGTTATTTGCATTTAAAAATGACGTCGACAACAGGTTTTATCCCGGTTAAGTGTAGTTTTAAAGGTGCCTTCAGTCTAAGAGAGAAAAATATATTATTAAATGTACACGATGCACTTGTACATCAACGCCCTTTAAGTAATGTTCGTGAAATCGTTAACATGTGTTCAAATATGACAGGGGTTGGAGAAGCAACAATTTATAGATTCCTAAAAGAAAGAAAAGGAGGAACTGTTTCACCTCCCAAGAAGAGTGGAGGGAGTAAACCCTTGGAAATTGAAGAAATACATAAAAACATGATAAGACGCAGCGTCCACTTATTTTTTTTTAACAAAGAGTTTCCAACATTGGACAAAATCCAAACATTAATTAGAGAAAATGAAGAGTTGTCAATCATAAGCAACAAGAAATTATGGGGACTATTGAGAGAGGTGGGATTTCGTTGGCAAAAGAATAGAAGAAAATCCGTTTTAATTGAAAAAGATTACATTGTATGTTAGAGACGAGATTATCTAAGAACTATTAAAAAGTACCGAGAAGAAGGGAAAACAATTTTTTATTTGGACGAGACTTGGCTAAATGAAGGTCATACTGTACCATATCTATGGGTTGATACAAATGTGAAAAGTTCCCGTCAGGCACACATCGAAGGTGTATCTACTGGAATAAACAATATTCCCGTTGGAAAAGGACGCAGACTTATAATAACCCATATTGGAAACGAATACGGTTTTGTCAATGGTGGATTATTAAGTTTTGCCTTAAAATCAACCAAAGATTACCACGAGGAAATGACTGCTGACGTTTTTGAAGAATATTTTAAGCAAATGTTACCATTCAAGACTAGCAGAAAAATTGCCAACAACAGCATGGAAAAAAGGAGAGATAATCAAATGGTTGGATAAACACGCAATTGACAATACAAGGAGAATTCGACAAAAAAAGAATTATTACCTATTATAAGACAACAGCTTAAACTCATATTCTTCGCCACAGAGGTAAGCATTTCTGGATTAAGCCCTTAAGATTTGCTCATTTAAATTTTATGTTATTGCATCAAGGCCCTTTACTGAGTTCCTGCTTCTAAGCAAAGTCTAGGCTCCTAGGTTCTTCAAAGTTGTACTGCTTTCTCGTCGGTAATTGGCTGAAGTTTGCATTATCTTGAGTTATCCAAATCTCTTGTAAGAGCGTTTTCAGTTTTATTTGTTTCTGTGTGAACATCGTGTTTCACCTTATCAAAAATATCGTCCTAGTAAAGACCTCCTCGTTGGAAGAGCTGGGAATTCATATTCATTGGATCATTCATTTCTTAGAGCACATATTCTGATTCGGCGAATAGTGATTTCTAATTGTACAAAATGTGCTTGATTGAAATTTTGTGACATATTTGAGCTCTTATTTCATCTTGGAACTCTAGAGTCGCACACCAGCACAGGTATTATATTCTTTCAGGTTTTCGAACTCTCTTAAGAATGTAAACCCTCTCAACTTTCTGGGAGCTTAGTTTAGAATTAGCGTAGTTCCCCAAAACGTCAGAGGTGAGTGAGTATTTATTTCCTACTCATCCAGCTAATTCACCACCATCATTGAGATAGTCATTTGTGTTTTTTACTCTTCACTGAGTTCCTGCTGGTTTAGTCTTGTTATTGATGTTCTGACAAAAAGAAAGGGAGAGGGCACTTTGGTCAATGCTCTTTGCTGATAATATCGTGTTAGTGGAAGGGATCAAAGCAATATTAGAAGAACAGTTAGATTGTGCAGAAGGACTATAAAATTGAAGGACTTATTGAGGGTTAGCAGGTCAAAAATGCTAGAATGTTAGAAGGTTAGCTGTGAGAATATCGAATTGCATGAAAAAAACTACGAGAATTAGGAGTATTTTAATACATTGGCTTCTACATAATACAAGGTTAACGCATATATGAATAAATTTCCTATGAGAAACAGGTAATTAGTTTAATTAGGAGTGAAATAGAGGACTCCATGATCGACAAAATCAGAGAGGGCTGAAAGGAAAGATATA
Organism: Diabrotica balteata; assembly: GCA_918026665.1. Taxonomy (NCBI): domain Eukaryota; kingdom Metazoa; phylum Arthropoda; class Insecta; order Coleoptera; family Chrysomelidae; genus Diabrotica; species Diabrotica balteata. The sequence goes on along the minus strand of OU898282.1, from coordinate 150,111,932 downwards.
CAAGAGTGTAGTAAGGCCTTGCGTTGTTATACATCATCATCATATAACGGGGGTCCTACGGCGATTGCCGCTTCCCGCATTTCAGCCTCCATCTTTATCTATCTCTCCAATCTCCCTCTTCTAAGCCTCTAGATTGCATTGTTTTTGTAATTTCTGTTCTCCAGGAATTTGGTGGTCTTCCGCTTTTCCTTCTTTCTGGCGGAACACATATTAAGGCTTTCTTTGGCCACCGCTCTTCCTCCATTCTCACCACGTGACCATCCCATTGTAATTGCCTTCCTTGTATTCTATCTGAAAGAGTCTCTCTAATTCCTGTACGGTTTCGTATTTCCTAATTTCTGATTTTTTCCATTCTCGATACTAGACATGACCTTCTAAGATAATCCATTTCCACAACGTCTACTTTATCTCGTTCATTCTTTGTCATCGTCCAACATTCGGCACCATATGTGGTAATCGGTTCTACAATTGCTCTGTATACACGAAGTTTGGTATGCATCTTTATTGTATTAGGCCACAGTAATGTATTCAGTATTCGGATGCATTTTTTCCCTTGGATTATACTTTTTTGTACATCTATATTAACTCTGCCATCTGCTGATATGATGATTTCTAGATATTTATACTGGTTGCAACCTTTTATGACTGCGTTTTCAAGCCTCAGATCTGTGGTATCTCCTCCAATTTTTAAATATTGTTTTTGACATATTCCTCAAATAATTTTCGATTCATATAATTTATATCTTCCTCATCGGTTGCAACCACCACCTGATCATCAGCAAACAACAATGTATACAGAGTTTCTTGTCCTACGTCGATGTCCATAACTCTACATTTATTTCTCCAATTCCTCAATGCGTCTTGGACGTATATTTTAAAGAGTGTCGGTGACAAACAGCATACTTGCTTTAGGCCTTTAGTGACTTTAAATTCGCGTTGTTATACGGCGGCCTGTAAAAACGATTCAGGAAAAGAAGATGGAGGTAGCTGACATGAAAATGTTTCTGTGCATTTTCGGTAAGACTAGAAGGGACAGGATCAGGAACGACTTGATTTGGGACAGAGCTGGAGTGACTACAGTCTTGAAAAATATTCAAGAACAAATGCTACAATGGTTCGGTCATTTCAGACATCGAAATGATCGTAGTGGGGCCGAATGATAGAGTTATTAGAAGTTAAGAGAAAGAGAGGTAGAGGGAAACCGAGGAAGAAAAGGAACAATTTAAGAGTGAAAGGCTTAAATGAAGAAACCACGATGGACAGCAATAAGTGGCGCAGAAAAGAAAAAAGCTGCAGAAGAAAAAAGATTGTATTTGAAATCTGCCATTATGGTCATGTTGTATTTATAAACTCTTTACAAAACTTAGACAAAACGGTGTACGTATTTATAATATTTTTGCTTTGCAGAGTTCTGTATAAAGACTTTTGTCACAAAAAAATGTAAGATCATACAAATCGAGTATAGTTATTATCATCATACGCATAAATTTGTCAATAGTGTAGTCTAATTCATTTATGATATAAATAACACTGACTATAGAAAAAACAACATCCTAACGGAAAAATAAAATAATTGGCAGAAAAGCATATACATATAATACTAAACAAAAACAAACCTGACACTGATGGTCCAATTCCAATCATTAAAATCCACACTTGGAGCAGTTGGAACACACTTAAAGTCACTTTGGCCCAACTCATATTTACACTGTTGTGTTCATTCTCCCGCTGCCACCCCATTAACACACACTATCCACCGAAGCTCACCGACCAAAGTTTTTGTTTATTTGTCCAGTATGAGCAAAACGAATTACGATCAGAAATTGGCGAAATCACGAGCTCCCTTCGCTGCTAACGGTTCCATTTTGGAGGTGTGGGTGTGTAAATAATAGTTCGGAGGCCTTTATTGGGCCACACATCGTTCACTATACCGTTTATTAGAGAGGGAAGCGATGTTCTGGGGCTCGGGCACATTATGGAAAATTAAATGCTGTTTCATCGTTATTGACTCACTTCTGGCTGTAATGTATTCATTTCGAGGGGTTAGTAATAGGAAAGAAAAGGTGGTTGGGATATTTATGGGACGATACTTTATTTCTATTCGGCGCATAAATTAGTCCGGTATCTGCGAGAGAGAATATAAATTAGGACTCAAATTGATCAATTGCTGTTGAGATTATTAATCATTTTTTAATGGAAATGTATTTGATTTAAATACAATCAGCTATTATTTTTATTGGAAAATAACCACAATATCAGTTATAAATGTTTATTGTGATGTTTGGTTTATCACATGGGCAAGTATTTTCAAAATTCAAATTAAAAAGACTAACGATTTGGTCCTGAAATTTTAGCTAGACAAGTCGAAATACTTTGAGCTCCACAACTTTTATGAGTTTTGAGAAGAAACAGTGTAAATGTAAATAATAAACCGAAATATATAAAAGCAGTGTACAGTGGTCTGTTAATAGCTGAAAGTACAGTTTCCAAATTGGTAGTAGTTCGATTACAAACATTGTTTTTATATACATACGAAGAACATTTATTAAACCAATATGGACATATGGCATAAAGCTGTGGGGCTGTAGCAATTACTAGCATTCTTAAAAGACGTTCACGGTTCTTCCACCCCAGTAGAACCTAGAATACACACGGGATATTTACGGATTGGGACATATAGACATAGGTTCGCTCAGAGATGGCAGAAGATGTAAGATATAATCTTATCAGCCTAGATCAAGATAGTGTAAAAATATTGTATCAAAACAGACTGAACGAGAAACTTGAAAACATAAATTTCAATAACATCAAAGACCACTACAATTACATTAAAGAAAGTATTCACTCTGCAGCAAAAGAAGCGCTTGGATATTACGAAAAAAAAAACAAAAATACTCCATACTGGTGGGATGAAGAAATAGACACAGCGATAAAACAAAAGAAACAAAAGTATGAACAATATTTAAGTGCAAAAACAGATACAAATTGGTCTGATTACAAAAACCATCAAGCTAAGGTGAGACAAATGATAAGACAGAAAAAAAATGAATCCTGGGATCAAAACTGTCAAAAATTAAATACGTACATAGGAGGAACTAGAAGTACAGAAAGCTGGAAACTTATTAAATCTCTTAGGACCAACGACAAGAAAAAAGATTTCATCTCACCAATTTCGTTAGAAACATGGGACATGTACTTCAGTAAACTGTTACAAGAAGACCGAATGGAATTCAAAATAAAAGAAAGTAACCAAAACATACGCGTTGAAGCATCTCCTATAAGAATCACGAAAAAGGAAGTAAGGGATATCTGTATTTCACTCAAAAACAAAAAAGCGCCCGAACCTGGCAATATACCCTCAGAACTGATAAAATATGGAACTGAAAAACTATATGAGCATTTGACAATACTCTTTCAAAACTGCATAAACAAAGTAGAGGTTCCAGCCGAATTTAAAACCTCAACCATTTCAACTGTACATAAAAAGGGAAACAAACAAAATTGCGACAATTACCGTGGAATAGCAGTTACTAGTACCATTAGTAAAATCTATGGGAAAATGATCAAAAATAGAATAGAAAGAGAATACACTGATATGGAGGCAGAAGAACAGGCGGGTTTTAGAGCTGGTAGATCGACCATAGACCACCTTTTTGTATCACCCAACTTATAGAAAAAAAGGTTGCTGTAGATCAAGAAGTCCACTTTTTGTTTGTTGATCTAAAAAAGGCCTACGATAGCATCCCTCAAAATAAGTTATGGAACACTCTCAGACAAACGAATATCAACTCAAATCTCATAACAGCAGTGAAAAAACTATATGAGAACGCCAACGCCAAAGTTAAAATAGGAACGAATGTTTCCAAAGGTTTTGTAGTAGACAAAGGACTGAAGCAGGGATGCTGCTTAGCGCCGACCCTTTTCAAAATATATCTGGAACAAGCATTAAAACTCTGGAAGCGGAAATGCAGCGGCATGGGTATACAATTAAACAATAACAACCTGTACACTCTATGTTTTGCTGATGATCAAATTGTGATTGCTAACGAATATGACGACCTAGAATACATTACTCGAAAATTAATCGAAGAATACAAAAAATGGGGATTAGAAGTCAACATAGATAAAACAATGTACATGAACATCGGTGGTAAAGAACAAAATCTGGTTTTAAACGACGGACAACACATTAAGTACAACAATAAATATTTCTATTTAGAAGTAGAAATCACAGACGACGGCAAATCAGATCAGGCTATAAAAAAACAAAACACTCAGGGTAGAAGGGCCATATCTCAACTAAATAGTATTATCTGGGATCAACATATATCCAAAAAAAAAATCAACATCGAATATACAACACTATTATAAAGAGCATAGTAATGTATGGAAGTGACGTGTGGCAGTTAAAGGCAACTACTGAAAGAACACTACAAGCCACGGAGATGGACTACTGGAGACGGGCCGCAGGAAAATCAAAACTCGAAAGAATTAATAACGAACGTATACGAGAGGTTATGGGAGTCATACATACGATTGTCGAAGATATAAGAGTACAACAACTAAAGTGGTGTGGACATGTGCAGAGAATGCCAGAACATCGTCTGCCCAAACAGATTATAGATTGGTCACCACATGGAAAGAGAAAAAGAGGCCGACCCAGAAAAAGCTGGAGAGAAGGAATAGACAGAGAGATCCGAGAGAGAGGTTTAGACGAAGATCTTTGGGAAGATAGAGATGCATGGAGATTGGGCATCGGAAGACGTCGGAGGACGTTTTAAACCGATTATATATATATACATATACTAACTGAAATATATCCTATGTTGAACGAAAGAGCAATTAAATCTAGAATTACAAGAATAAAGAAAAAACTACTAAGTAAAATAAATCAAGATTTTAGTATTCAGGATGACACCTCTGAAGATACTGACGCATCACAGGAAAATACTCCTTGCAACGATCCAAAAAAAACCAAAAGTTGCTCACTCTATCAGCTGGAACGACTTCAATAAAGTGATTTACCAAAGTGATCTGAAAAGTGCTCTGAACTAGTGACTAAGTTTTTGTTTTGTGACTTGGCTATACAAAAAAAAACTCATTAGATAGAGATTTGATCTCTAAAACCTAGACAAAAAAGCTGAATTTTGTTTAAAATATCAATTTGGTACCCCAAAAGAGAAGAAAAAAGGTTGCTACTCCTACCACTAGCATTTCTTCTAAAATCCTCCCTTGTAAAGGGAGAAATGAAAAACATCAAGTTACTAAGAATCTGTATGCCGTACAGAAAACGTTTTAAACCTGAAATATAGCTGAGATGATTTTGAATAAAAATATTTATAAGTACTTTTTGTGAAAAACGCACCATTCTCCTACACATAACGCTTGAGGCGACCGGGAATTTTGAAAACCTGAAAAAATTTTATGAAGATCCCATTTGAAGCGTTTCAAATTTTTTTATTATTATTTTTTTTTTATTTCCAAAAGAATTAATATCCATAATTGTTAAACAATTAAATATAAAAGCTCTGCAGGATATCACAAACAAAGCTGCCAATATTACCGAAAATGAAATGGATCAACTCATAGGAACTGTAATATTATTGTCATTACTAAAATAACCGTCATCGAGACTTGGCAACTTTAGGTGAACCACAAATATTTGAATCTATGACCTGCAATATATGGGAAATGATAAAGCAACACCTTCATTTTAGTGATAATAGTAACCCCGTTCCTGTTAATCCAGGTCCTGATAAACAGTTCAAAATTCAATCTCTATTAGACAAGGTTAAACGACGCCTTTACTGGTTCCCAATGGCGAACATCTAGCTGTTGACGAACAAATTATTCTTATGAAATGCCGGCACCACCTCAAACAATATATTCCGGCAAAACCTCACAAGTGGGGATACACAATCCAGTTCTTATTGCTGCATCAGGTTTTAGTTATGACTTTAATATTTTTGCTGGTGAACAAAGCAAGACTTTTTCAAATGGAGCGCCTAATTTAGGAGTCAGTGAAAATAGAGTGAACCTAGAACCACAAAACGTAGGTACTTCAAAGAAGAAAAAAAATACAAGAAGATTAAATGCCGTCAAGCTATTGAAGTTTATAATCAGCTGATGGGAAAAGTGGACTTATTAGACTTGATGCTGGAGCTATACAGAATCCATCTAGGATCAAGAAAATGGTATGGAGGAATTTGTTTTCATATGTTGGATTTATGTGTTGTCAACGTATGGATACTCTGGCATAGCAAAAATGAACAAAATTGCCATATGCCATTATTTAAGCCGTTTCTGAATATTTATGTAAATCTGGGAAGTCACTACCAGGAAATAGGGGTCGTCCAGTAGAACAAAATGGGACTCCAACGTCTAGTCATCAAGGAACTGCAACATCTAGTCATTAAGGAACTCCAACATCTAGTGGTCAATATGGACTCTACCTGCGTTTACCAATGGAACAATCCCAACACCAACACAAAAAAAGAATATGAAAGAAAAATACTTTTTATTTCATATTTGCAATAATTCATGCAGTAGAGAAATTCAAAAATATTTAAAATTATTAGACTTATTATACAAGGCATATATTATAATAGACCAATAGTGAAACTGTATTTATTGAAATAAAATAAGTTATAAGAGTTCTAATTATCTTCAAATCAATAAAATCTATCATTACAGCTTGAAAAAATGTACCTAAAAAACGAAAAAAGATATAACGGATGAATTCTCAGTGAACAAAGCTTACAATGATGTTGTAAATGGCGAACATTGTTTAAAATATAAATATGTTGTAGCAGCATTGGTAAACAAAAATTTAACAAATAGCAATAAGAAAATTCTTTTCACTTTGAACTTGGTTAATGATCAACCAGTAATAATAAATGATAAGAAAGATATAGAGTACATGATGCGCAAATAAATTGAAGAGTCCGAAACCTAGGGTCAACAACCAAAGTACCGAATTATTCTTGTACCTGTGGATAACTTAGTTATTAAACACTAAATAACACTAGAACACTGACAATACGAAGTAAATTTTAACCCACTGGAACAGACAAACAAAGAAGTAACAACAGCGAAGAAAGCAATATTCTGCCTAAATGTCATTTTTTGGAATAAAAAAATTTGGGGAAAAGAAAATTTAGTACGAAACTGACTAGATACTCTTAGTATGAAACTTTGTACAAAAATAGTTTATGGGAATATAAAAAACAATTAATATATAGCATTATCTAGGCACTTATGACTGAAATAAAGCAATTATAGAAAAAATAGAATGTATAGTACGTCCAAGAGTTATTTTTTACAGTAAATATCAATTATGAGCCTGAATAGATATAAAATGTACCGTCATCTTACAAATTAGATTTGTTTCCTTATTCAACTACCTTTTTCTATATAAAGATAAGTTAAACCAGTTATCTCTTGATGTTTCTTCCGATTCCCTGTCGTAAACAACGTAAACGTTGTTTTATCGAAAAAAGAAAAACACACAATGTTAACAGCACTTTTTTGAAGAAAAGTAAAAATAAAACAGCGCAAAAAGACAACCTCTCGCAAAGTTTTCCGACTGTAAGAACAAAAACCGCTCAATCTACAACAATCCCTTAACACAACCAAAAAATCCCCATTGATAAATCACCTATACGTCGAGCCGAGGCGATATCCCGTCGTATCCCGAAGAGCGATCGCGTCCTCCTGGGTTGATACACCGAAACAAAAACGCAACTACACTAGATGCTTAATTGTTTTATCTCATCGTGGCACACTCTGACGCTCCCGCCGATTTCCTACTCTCAATCCCAAGCCGACTAGATGTGGATGTATAGATGCGGGTTAACACGTGCTTGGCACTAAACAAGGATTCGATATACACTGCCCACTTCTGACAGGTTGGGGCATTAGTTATTGTTCGTTTAATGGGTTGGGTGGAGGGGAGGACAAATCAACATAAATTACAATAAATTTGAGTTTCTCGAAACGGGCGCCTTGAGTGGATAATTTACCAGCTCAAATTATAATAGTAAACGAAAAAAGGGTTAGGATCTATATTAAAATTCTTAATAAAAGTTGTACAATTAATTTATTTTCAAAAATATTTAAAGACCGTTATTTGCTAATTATTTCGTTATTTCATTTATTCATTTAAATAGAGACCCTCCAATTACATTACAATTACATACAATTCGAGATTCGCAGAATAATAATAGATACCAACTCTCACAAAACCCAAGGATACGATTTAATCGATGAATCGAGAATCCTGAAATATCTACCTAGGAAAGCAGTTCTCATGCTTACTATTATCTATAATAGAATACCGCAGATAAGCCATGTTCCAATCCAGTGGACATTTGCTCATATATTATTGATCAGTGGCGGTTGGTATATAAGTGCTGCGAAGCTGCAGAACCACCAAAATAATCCAAACAAAATTACTTTGAAAATTAAATAAAAAATATCACTACTTATAAAATCTAAATTCATTTAGATGGTTTTCGCGCATGGCGGCCTTTATTTTAATCTGTCGTGCGTCGCATCTCATGGCGTCAGCAAGTCCCACTTATTTGACCGGACCGGTGCTACTCCGAGCTGTGAACTGTTAAAGATATCCCCGATAACACCCGCTCAACCCCTCGCCAACACTTTTCAGGCGATGACTGAAAGCAATATTTGAGCTGCATTTGTCGCAGTTCGAACTAGTGTGTACAAACCTACGTTTATTGTAATTTTAAATATTCGGTGATCGCGACGCGACGACTGTTAAAATAAGTTGTCCTGCACGTAATTCGGTATTTATATTAAGTATATGAGAATAAAAGTGCTGTTTAGGATGGATGTTATTTATAATTTGATTAATGTTAAGAGATTCTTTAAATATTCTTATGACAAAAAACCAGAATTAAAATGCAAAGGACGTCCTTTGCCGGATATTAAAATCGAAAAAGAAGGATCAAGCCGAGGGAAAAATTACGAACGACAATTTAATTGCGATATTTATACGAGAAATAGTTAGATATGTGGCTGCAACAGAAAAAACGCTCTTTTCTGTTTTCCTTGTGTACTCTTTGGAGGTGATAAGTCATGGACGCAAGTTGGTGTAACAGACTTAGTACATTTAAGTGATAAAATAAAAAAGCACGAAACTTCTAAGCATCATTTGCACAATCAAATGGAATATGCTTTATTAGGCTCCGTGAATATTAAAGAACAGTTAGATTCTGCATACTGGATAAATATTCAATAATTCAATGAAGCTGTAACAAAAAATAGGTATGTTCTCTCAAAAGTTATAGACTGCATAAAATTTTGTAGTGTTTTCGAATTGGCGCTTCGGGGACACGACGAGACACAAACATCCGACAATCCTGGAATTTTTCGCGGCCTCTTAAATTTTACTGCTGAATTGGATAGAACTTTAGCACAACACTTGGAAGAATCGACGGTTTTTAAGGGCATTTCTAAAGAAATTCAAAATGATATTTTGACTGCATGTTGGAATTATGCCAGGATAAAATTTTGAAGGAAATTCGGGAATCTCCATATCTAGCTGTCATGGCCGACGAGACTACAGACATTTCAGCAAAATCACAAATGGTTGTAGTATTTAGATACTGTAGAAATGGATCACCGGTAGAACGAAATTTGGACATATTTGGTACCTTCAAAATTAAATGCAGATACTTTAAGCAAAAACATTTTCAGTGTTTTGGATCCAATCCTGGAAAACTCAAATAATAAACTAATTGCTCAGAGTTATGATGGGGCAGCGGTCATGTGTGGACAGCACGCACGAGTTCAAGCCAGAATCAAAGAAAAATATCCATTTGCTCATTTTGTACACTGTTACGTGCATCAATTAAATTTAATAATGTCTAAGGCTTGTTCCGAAAACTCTCAAGTTAGACTTTTTTGGAAATTTACACGAAATCCCTACCTTTTTTAAAAATTCGCCACAACGAGTGGCAGTTTTAAAAAAAAATCGTCCAAAAGAAAATTCCTCATGGCGCTCCAACTCGCTGGAACTTCAATATTCGAACTGTTAATGTTGTGTTTGAACATCAATCTTCTTTTATCGAATGTATGGAAGAAATAGAAGAATCGTTTGATAAGGCAGCTGTCTGTAGTTCAGCGTCGTTCATTCGAAGAATACTAGTGGATCAAAATTTTGTTTTTTTGGTTTACATTTTTCCGTCGCATAATGCCACAAGTAGACGTTTTGTATAATGCCCTTCAAAAGACTAAAACGGATCCTTTGGAAATCAATAAAAAGGTGACAGATTTCAAAAGATACATGAATTCAGTTAGAAATTCAATAGATAACACCATTGACCAACGTTCTAGTTTATGCGTTGAACGATTACCAACTAAAAGGTTACGGAAAACCAACAATCAATAAGATGTCGTAGCAACTATATTTGACATTGAAGTGGCATTTAAATAATCTACAGAAAAGCAATAACTAACATACTTGTCTACTATAATTTAGATTGTAATATTCTCTCTCCTTTGTAAAAACATTTGGAACTAAAAGATCCTTTAAAGTCCTTGCCAATGGTAAACTTTCTCAATATCTCCCTCAAAATTAAAGTATTCCTCAATGATCTGTATTAAGTTTAACTCTATTCATTCTTGCAATCAACAAAGTTCGCAGGTTCTTTTCTGTTCCCATCAAATATGTTTAATACGCTGATGACCTCATCATTTACGGCCATGGTTAATCTCTCCTCACAATATGTACAATTATACAAAGTGCAGTAAATGTACTTTAAGATATATTTAACGAACTAGGATGATCACTCTCTCCCTCTCTCTCTCTCTCTCTCTCTCAGAGCAAAATCACAAAATTTTCCAGAAGGACCTTTACTACCTTACCTTAAATTTTGTTTACCAATTCTTCACTTTCTGTTGTTACTCAATGTGAAGTTCTCGGTGTGATATTAATTGATTCCAGATTAAATTGGAAAAATCAAATCTCTGAACTTAAAAACAATTGTTTTCAAAGGCTGAAGGTCCTCAAAATCCTCAGTAATCTTTAATGGGGTACCGATATAATTACTTTATTAAGAGTCTACAGAACCCTCATCCGACCCAAGCTCGATTACGGTAGCTTTGTCAATTCTACTGCCTCTCTATCTAACATAGATTCAATAAACTCTGTTCACAATAGCCTATGTCTAGATGCTTTACGCTATTCAGAGCATACACCGCGAATCCAGTACAGCTCCTTTTAACCTAAGACGACAATTTCTTCTAGTCTAGTATGCAGCATCAACATCGACAAATCTCTTTAACTCCGTTATTTCTCTAATTACCACAATGCCGTTTTCTTTCAATACCAATATCCAACACCTTATCATAAAACCTATCCTTAATTTATTTCTCCACTACTTAAAAATATTGACCTCCTCCTGACTAATTCATTTCCTCTACCTCTACTTCTTCCTGGGCTAAAATCTTCCTTCAATAGACATCTTACTCAACATTCATATTAAGAACGCATTTTTAGAAATTATACAAAAAAATCATATGATTTAATTCTCTATAGCCATACTATATAGTATTCTGTTGGCTGTTAACTGCATCTCTCATCAAAACACATATTTACACTTGTTTACATTCCCTTTCATCTCTCCATTCAGTCAATACAATTTTCACAGACCACCAATTAGTTCAAAAAATTCATGAAGTATACCAAAATCTTTCTGCTTATGATGTAATACTCTCTTTCATATGGCTGCCTTTAATACTGGAATTACTGGTAATGAAAAAATAGATGACTTTGCTAAAGAAGCTACTAGTTATAGTACTGAAGTCACCCCAATTCAACTAGCTAACGATTTTAAAGTTGTTTTTAAAAAGTCAGTAGATGTTATTTGGCAAAACATGACAAAAGAGCAAAACAACTCTTCATGAAATCCAATCGTTCATTGCTGGACTTACTAACTGGAAGAGAATCATTGATTATTAGAAGACTCCGAATCAACCACTCCAAACTGACCCATGGTCTCTTGATGTTGTCTGGAACACGTCCAACTTGCCACCATTGCAATGTTTACCTGACTGTAAAACATATCCTCACTGACTGCAAACAATTCACCAACCTGTATAAAGCTCTGGACTTAACCTACTCTTAAGGAAATGCTCAACAACCCTACAGAGATCACAAAACTACACAGCTTTTAAAAATCGCTCAAGATTTAACCTAATAGATATTCTTCTTCTTTAAGTGCCATCTTCGCAATGGAGGTTGGCAATCATCATGGCTATTCTGACCTTCGAGACAGCTGCTCTGAACAATTGCATTGAGCTGTAACCAAACCACTTTCTCAGGTTCTTCAATCAGGTCTTCTTTCTACGCTTCTCCTACCCTCTATTTTTCGTTGAATTATGAGTTTCAAAATGTTGAATCTTTCGCCTCTCATCAGATGTCCGATACTGCAATTTCCTTTCTTTTATTGTATTGTATTATAGATATTAGCTAAAGTGATATAATTAACATTTGTTCTACAAAAACTATCATCATCATCATCTTTGGCTCGACAATCCTCTGTGGATCTTGGCCTGCTCTAAGATTCGTTTTTGGCAACATGTTGCCATGTTCTGATTTTTAATATTCGTAAGTCGGTTTCTACTTCATCTAACCACCTAATTCGCGGTCGGCCTTTACTTCTTTTTCCTACAGGTATTCCTGTGGTTAGCTTTTTAGCAATGGTATTTTCTGGCATTCGTATTATGTGTCCAGCCCATCTAAGTCGCTGTGTTTTAATGAACATTATGACATCTGGCTCATCAAAGAGCTGATACAATTCAAAATTATATCTTCTGCGCCACTGCCCTTGGTCGTTTACAGCTCCAAATATTTTGCGGAGTATTTTACGCTCAAATATTCCCAAAAGTCTTTCATATTTCTGCGTAGAGTCCATGTTTCTGCTCCATATGTGAGGACCGGCTTCAGCAATGTTTTGTATATAATAATTTTAGTTTTTCTTTGAATGTTTCTTGAGTGGAAATGCTTTTGGAGTACATAGTATGCCCTATCTGTAAGATTTATTCGTCTTTTGATTTTTTCGCTTGTTGTATTGGTAGCAGTCAATAGCGACCCAAGGTATGTGAAGTTGTCAACACGTCCAAAGGTATGAATTCCAAAGACTGTTTCTCGTACCTCATTTGCTATCGGATCCTTTGTAACCAACATGTACTTGGTTTTGTCTTCGTTGATGACTAGACCCACCTGTTTCGCCGCTGTTTCCAATTCCAGGAGATATTGTTCAACATCTCGCTTGCTACGCCCTACTATGTCAATGTCATCAGCATATGCTAAGACTTGTATCGATCTATTGTAAATAGTACCGCCATCCCTAATTTGTGTATCTCGGACTGCCTTTTCTAAGGCAATATTAAATAGGAGGCAAGCCAGAGCATCTCCTTGTCTGAGTCCATCCTTTATCTCAAAGGATCTAGAACTCTCTCCCTGTATTCTAACAGTGGCTTCTAAGTTAGACATTGTCATTCTCGTTAGTCGGATAAGTTTCTCTGGTATACCAAACTCATGCATTGATTGGTATAGCACTGTTCTCTTGACACTGTCGTATGCGGCCTTGAAGTCGACGAATAGGTGATGGGTTTCAATATTGAATTCTAATGTTTTCTCGAGAATCTGTGTTATTGAATGAATCTGGTCAATTGTTGATTTTTCTGGAGTGAATCCAACTTGATATTTACCAATTATGCCCACTGTGTAAACTTGCAACCTTTCGTAGAGAATATTTGATAGTATTTTGTAAGCAGTTGTTAACAGGGTTTACCTCTATAGTTGTCACACTGGAGCTGGTCACCTTTTTAATTTAACGGGCATATGACGCCTTGAGACCATTCACAAGGCATGGTCTCATTATGCCAAACAAGAAGTAAAAGCTTGTGCAGTGTCTGTAGTAGGGCATCGCCACCATTCTTGTAGAGCTCACTGCAAATTTGATCAACTCCTGGTGATTTATTGTTTTTAAGCTTTTTAATGGCTTGGGCAACGTTTTCGATGGTAGGTGGTCTTTCGTTTGGGTTGAAAGGATTCTAATCATTTCGATTTGCTAGGGTGTTATCTGCTTCTTCGATATGATGGCTCTTAAATTTTGCATAGAAAAATTCAACCCATCTGTTTAGGATTGAGGCTGTATTATTTAGGATGTTTCCTTCTACATCCTTACAGCTCCTTATTCTTGGCTTAAACTCTTTGCGCATTTTGTTTAGATTTCTGTAGAACTTTCGAGTTCTACAAAAACTATACAGTTTGCAAAAACCGTTAAACTCTGCTAGAAGATTTAACCTAATAGACATTAGTTAAATTGATGTAATTATTGTTTGTTTTTATTATTTAATATATATTTAATATCATTCTTTCTGCATTAATGGCCATAGTTGTTGAGGTAGTTTATGGAAATAAAAAAAAATATTTTCTCTATCAACATCATACCAGTATAGTGTTACTCAATCATTTTATCTCCAACAATCTTTTGTAGTTCCAAAACCTAACGCCTCAAATATTAATTTAATAAATCGAAAACAAAATTTCAAAACTATTTTAAAAAATTGCCATGAAATTACAGACGGGGTATATTTGCTGAATTTGTTGAATATTTTATTAATGACTAAACCGAGCTTTATTTGTTTTTAAAGACTTTAAAGTCACTCCACGCCAACTTTTAACAGTATCTACCCTAAAAGTCATCCAAAAGTGCCATTCATTTATGTCACATTCCGACTTCAAATCCAAACTTAAAACTCCCCGGAGAAAAATCCCGACGTACTCCTGCCTACTTTATTATCCGAAATGTGTGAACGGATCCGTTCCCATACCAGTTTAGGTCGTACTGTGGTTAGATCTCGACTAGAATGGAATATAATTAATTTATTTCGGGAAGGGAAAAAGACAAAGGGCTCATTTGTTTGCGATACACTCGTCGACACAAAGCAGGAAGTAATAAAATAGGGTAAAGTTTGTTTTGGAGCTGCGGAGAGGTGTCGAGTGAGGATTGCAGTGAGTAGATTTTGATGTTTCGATATTACGTTGATATTAGAGTTGTAATGTTTTAAATGGCGTAATTATAAGGCGTTTACTATTACTCAAATTTATCACTCAGGACAAAGAAGTTATTTTAGGCTTTGTGTACACCATTGCTCTTGCTCAAAGCTCTGGATATCGGTAGTAGTCTGGGTGAAATGTTCTTAAAATTTCCATCACATTTAACATTTTTAAAAACTCCGAATATGCAAACGTTTTAAAATGAATTCTTATTAAATTTTGTAGTCTGATTTCTATAGGTTTTGAAATCAAAAATATCGTCATCCTTTTCCACGTAGTGAAATTGGAGTGGACTTTTTCATGAATTTAGTCGTGTTTGTCTTTGTGTTTATTTTTATTATCGTTTTTGATATACCCTCTATTTAGGCATTACACAATAGAATCTGAATAATAATTAAGAAACGATTACAATAGGGTTGTGCACTCTCTTTCCAAGTACATATTATTATTTAAAGCAAATTTTATATCGAACCAATGAAAATATGGGATAAGTAACTAAAGAAACAGGAAGACTGCAAATGCGCTGGAGCGACGATATCAAAAGAGTCGCAGTACCAATGTGAAAACGCCTTAATATTAGACAACGGGGACGAATGGCGAGAAAGAGGAAAGGCCTTTATTCGACAAGCTGTAAAAAAATAAAGAAAACTGAATCTATGTAAATATTTACTTATTATAGCTATAATACAGGGAGCACGTCCCTGGACCAGTAACTTACGTGGGAGTTTACGTTGTCATAAATTGAATCTGATTTCATCATTATTCAGCCCATACTCGTCCACTGCTGAAAATAGGCCTCCCGTAGTTCACCCCACAAATTTCTGTCCTGAGCCGCCTGCACCCAATTTTGATGTGTCCGTTTCAGGTCATCCGTCCATCTTGTTGATGGTCGTCCTCTATTCCTAAAGGCATCTTGTCTGGTTCTCCACACAAGAATGCGTTTTGTCCATCTGCCGTCCTTCGTTCTCTCGACGTGCCCTGCCCAGTTCCATTTTAAGGTTGATATTCTTTTGATTGCGTCGGTTACTCCCGATCTACGGCGCAATTCTGTGTTGGGTATTCGGTCTCTCAGGGTTAATCCCAACATGGACCGTTCCATTGCCCTCTGTGTTGTTCGAATTTTGTTTGCGGACGTCTTAGTAAGTGTTAGCGTCTCCGCACCATAGGTTAGAACCGGCAGCACACATTGATCGAAGACTTTTCTCTTCAAGCAGATGGGAAGAGCTGATTGGAAAACATCTCTTAGCTTTCCATAAGCTGCCCATGTCAACCCTATTCTACGTATTAGTTCATTGGTCTGGTTATCTCTACTTAAGCGAATTTCGTGTCCCAGATATTTGTATGCTGATGTTTGTTTTATACTTGTTCCAGCTATGTTGATGTTCTCACTCAGAACAAGGTTTGTCATCACTTGTGTTTTTGAGTTATTGATCTTTAAACCCACTTGTGTCGAGGCATGGTAGAGTCGTTCGCACATTTCGATGGCATGATCTATGCGGTCTGTTATCAGAACTATATCGTCCGCGAACCTGAGGTGACTAATCTGCTATCCATTTATGTTTATGCCCTTTTCGTCTAGGTTTGCACGCTTACACATGTATTCCAATAATGTTGTAAACAGTTTTGGCGAAATGGTGTCGCCCTGACGAACTCCACGATGAATGTTGAACTTGTGTGTATCTTCATGGAGTCTGCCGCATGCCGTGGCATTATCATAGATATTTTTGATGACAGTGGTGTAGCGGTGATCTATTCGGCACTCTTTTAAAGCTTCTTTAATATCTGCTTTAATATCTAATAAAATTAGCAGCATAGTTTAATATAATATCAATTTAATAATACTTAAATAGTTTCGAGCCACTTATTTAGTGGCTTTAAACATGCATAATTTTATAACAATACTCAAGGTGAAATATTTATTCCGAAAACTTTCTGTGATTTAGCTCAAAAGGCTTTTAAAATAAATATACCTTTTATAAAGGATTTTTTTTTGTGGATTATTAGGATGATTATACTGAATTTCTACTCAATAAAAAAAAGGCCTCTTGACTAATAGAAGTCATGATATACTTGTGACAGTCTAGGTAGATTTATTTTGGCTAAAAACGTAATTAACCTAAACCAACAGTTTTGGGAATTGCCTTCAACAAAAGTGGTCAACACTTCCAAACCAGGAAAGTCCAAATGTAACAGTTGTTTATGCGGCATATTGAAAGGGATTATTTAGAATATTTCAAAATAAATATCTAGGATGAGCGGAACTTTTACTAGTTTTTGTGTTTATTACCGTTGTTTATAACATACAGTGGCCTTAATAAATATTTGTCAAGTTATGTTTCTTAACCGGTCCCGCATTAACTGACCGTCGTATTAACCGGTGTAATATACCGTTAACACCACTGTCGCCAAATGTACAACTACTGGGGCTCCGTTGTCACCACTGCGATGTACTCGATATGAACCTTAAATGATGCTTATCCCTGCGAGCGGCTGCAAGGAATACTGGTCCCACTATAGTGTATTTTTATGTATGAGAGAGTAATAAAACAATAAATTATGTATGCAAATCCCTAAACTGTTGATACGGGTGACTCAATAAAAACCAGATATTTGTCAACAAGTTTACAGAAGTATATAGGAAAACAATTTTACATTGAGTATGACCACCAGGTATAAAGGTTGGAGCAGAGTAGAATACAATAGTTGTGAGGGTTACTAATCCCTAAATAAGGTTGCCAATGTCGGAGTGATGGAGGTTAACAGGTACTTATGAATTTGCAAGAAATGTAAGATGTTTATTTTATTGGTTATATATAACCAATAAAAGTTTAATAAGTACCTACCTATTTGCAAACTAAAGTTTAATTCTTTAGATAAAATAAAACGTTTTATTTTATCTGAAATGAGTGCATTCCACGAAGTAAGGCTTTCAACAATCAAACATTTAATTCTTTAATTCCAGGAATCTACGACAGTAATTGACTAGATAATTACCTTCTAAACTTATTCCACAGAAAATGTGATAGTGGGTTTTTCCATTTTGTAGGAAGGTCCAAGTGGCGTATTCAAAATTCTTAACAGTTCACTAAAAGTAGGTACTTCAGTTGCAAGGTGCAGTCTATTGTGTATACTAGTGTTATGGAAAATTTGGAAGTGCCGTGTAAACGCCGAAAAATTGGTCCTTTAACAGTTAATGAAAAAAACATTAATATTTAATTGTTTTAAATCATTTACAGACAAACGTTTATGTGAAAGTGTTGATGAGACCGTTGAGTTAGTTAGCAGTACACTTGGTGTTGGGAAATCTACGATTTACAGAGTTATTAAAGAAGAGAAATGTGGTAGTTTTCAAATGCCACGTAATGCTCCAGGGAAACCAAAATTTCAAATAGAATATCATTTTAAAGAAGGACTTCGACGGAAAGTGCATGAATTCTTCTTTAGACAAGAATTTCCAACATTGGATAAAGTTCTTCCCTCAGTTCGAGATGATAAGGATTACCCAGAAATGAGTCGAAGTACGTTATGGAAACTTTTAAAAGAAATAGGCTTCCGCTGGAAAAAGAATCCCAGAAAGTCTATTTTATTAGAAAGAAGCGATATTGTCATATGGAGAAGACATTTTCTAAGAACCATAAAGGAAATAAGAAACCAAAAAAGAAAAATATTTTTATCTTAATGAAACATGGATCAACGAGGGTCATACACCAAATAAATTTTGGCAGGATGAAACTGTTACAAGTCAAAGGCACGCTTTTGTAAATAACTTATCTACTGGTTTAAACCCACCATCAGGAAAGGGACGCAGGCTGATAATAGTACACATTGGCAGTTCAGACGGTTTTGTTGAAGGTGGTTTATTAACTTTTGAATCAACTCGTACCGGTGACTACCATGAAGACGTAAACGCTGATGTCTTTCAAGAATGGTTCGAACAAATGATAGATCTTCTTCCTAAAATGTGTAATAGTAATGGATAATGCAAGTTATCACTCCAGACTTATAGAAGGACTGCCCACAACCAAGTGGTTAAAAAAAGACTTGCAGAATTGGCTGAGTTCAAAAATGCCAAAAATCGTGGAATGACAATACTTAGATCCCCACCATATCATTGTGAATTAAACTCGATTGAACTGGTATGGGCACAGATAAAGAGTGAAGTTTCAAGAAAAAAATACCACTTTTAAAATTCATGATGTTAAACAGTTGTTGTTGGAGGCCGTAAATAATGTAAAACCTGAAAACTGGGAAAAGGCAGTAAATCACACTATTAAAGAAGAGGAAAAAATGTGGAAGCTGGACAATATTACTGATAAAATGATCGAGCCAGTTATTATAAATCTTGATTCTGAAAGTTCATCTTCTGAATCTGATTTGGATTTGTAACAAGTAGCTGTAAGTTTTATATCAATATTTTTATTCATGTATTTAACATACCTTAGACGGTTTTAAAAACTCTTTTTCTCTTTTGTAATTTTTAAAAATTAAAAAAAATGTGAATTTTTTAAAACCCTTTTTAATGTAGGCCAGTCAGTTCTAATATAGTGTGTGATAAAAGAGGTCACTTTTGTTTACATACACATGACACTTTATAACACTGAAATAATTCATTTATTTTTTACAATTATTCAAAGTAATTTTTCAATTAATCTTGAGCACGCCCATGGAGTGGTCGGATGTACCAGTTAAAATTATGCTAAGTACTCTCTCGTTCATAGAAATAAACTATAATATAGACTTTTCTGTAGATGTGTTTTATGTATGTATGTACTTGATTTTTCTTACTACTGTATATGTGTTTTAATTTTTTTAAAATATTTTTCCTACATTGCAGCTAAGTTTCGACAATAGTATATTTTGTTCTTGAAGACTTTAGTCATCCTAGACTCTTTTGTATACTGTTAGTCAATTATAAATTATCTTAAGTTCAAAAATGAAATAAATGTACACAAATCGAGCAGGTTTTTAATAACCTTTATTACATCTCCTGTTTAGTAAGTCATTGCCCTCTTGCACGGAACAAACAAACATTTTTTAACCTGTTGCCCTAACAAAGCTCCCTTATTGTGTCCATTTATTGACCATCGTCAAACCTCGTTACCCATTCTTTGTCCCTTAAACTTCCAGGAACAATGGCCTGCCTTATTTTACCCCTTTTACGTTCTAGCGATTGCCCCTGCTGTGTCAATATTATGAATGTCTAACAACGCCAATTATGCGACCAATCACATCATATTGTCACAACATTTTTATCTACTGTAGCTGGTCCCTTGTTTAAATGCCCTCTTTTCGTCGTCTCACCCTTAATTGCGTTTCGACAGATGTTATAAAGATATGCGTACACTGCTCAACGATATGTGTCTAGGAAATTTAATTTTTTTTAAATCTCAAACTACAGTATTATCATAATTTCTTAATTTTTCGTGATTTACTATAATTTATAGTATAGACATGTATAATGCGTCATCTTCTAATGCATTATAATGCCTTCCAAATAAACATAATGGCACAGTAACGCACCTAGAATTATCCTCTGGGGGGTTTAGTTGGGCACCGAAATTTTTTTATGCTACCTCCATTATTTTGAGTCTTTTTTTCCTTCCAAATTTGTGCGTAGTAACAGTGTTGGAATAGTCCGGGGCGGTGGGTTTAACCCCCCACCCCCCGGTGCGCCACTGTAATGACGATACGGCATTAAAAAACAAAATACAAAACAATTCGCAATTCGCTGAAATTTCCTATTTAGAACAGGAGATAATGTTTTGTATTTACTATTCACAAAATTACAATTTACTGATCTTAATAAATATCATTTACAACACATTAGTTAAAAATTTTTTAATTTTAACAATCATATGCTGCTGAAAGAATTATCCATCTACAAAGATCAAGTGAATGTCATCAAAATTACTTTTCCACTGCTACTCCAAGGCGAAATTTTTAATCGACGTGTTCTGATGGTCTTGAATCCTCAAATTCAACTGCTAGCAACTTTCGCATGATTCTTATTAGTATTCGATCGATTAGAAATAAGACAGACGAGTTATTTTTTGTTTCTGGAAGAATTAGGGTTTCCCCAGTTAGTTGCAATGCCGAAGCACTGACTTGAAGATAATGAGCCAATTTTCATTCAAGAATATACCACAATTGCTAGGTCTGATCGTTCAAGTTCAGCTCATGGTGGCACTCTGATTTTTTCTAACAACAATGATTTTTCTTCAGTTTCGAAATATGACTATTTGCTGGGTGAAAACTACTTCGAATTTTCTTTGATTTATAATAAGAAATTTAACCTATACATTATTTGCATTATGAGATTATCTAGCTCTGATACTGAACTATCTTTTCAGAGCCTTTTTCGTAGTATAAAAAGCAAATCGTCCTGTAGTACAGATGATATTATCTATTAAAATTTTCTTAAATCTTCCGCATAATGTTTTGGAGGTCATGGTCTTGCTAGTAAATTATTCCCTTGAAAAAGGTACATTTTTAACTGACTAAAGACTGCCATAGTTATTCCTCTTTAAAAAGGTGGAGAAAAATCTGATGCCTGCAACTATAAACCTATTGCCTTGTTACCAGCACAATCAAAAACTATTGAAAGGCTTATAAAAGTTCGACTTATGCCCTTTCTCCTTAAACATAATATTTTATCGCAAAATCAGTTCGGCTTTTTGTCTAATAAATGTACTAGTGATGCCATGTTTTCTGTGTTACATGAGGTATATCTATCACTAAATAGTAACCTCTTCTCCGCCACCGTTTTCTGCGACTATTCCAAAGCCTTTGACTGCGTAAATCACGACATTATATTAAAAAAATTAACTTTCTATGGAATTCGGGGTGTGTCTTTGAATTGTTTCAAAACTTACTTGGTAGGTAGGAAACAATGGGTTAGAATAAAAGACACCGACTCTAGTTGTAAAGATATTGAGTGTGGAGTACCGCAAGGTTCAGTATTAGGTCCCATTCTTTTTTTACTTTTCATTAATGACATCACTTACTTGAAAATTAAAGGGAAAATTTTTCTATTTGCTGATGATACCAGTATTACTTGGAGCAACTCTAATATTTCAACGCTTCATTCAATTATAACCGCTGATTTGCTTATAATCAAGGCTTGGTCAGACTCCAACTTACTTAGCTTTAACGTGGATAAGACAGTAGCATTATCTTATAAAGGAGTCATTCAACCCTTGCTTTTGAATGAGAGCCAAATCAGTATCGTTAATTCCGTAAAATTTCTAGGTATTCTTATCGACAGTGATCTTAAATGGTCCTTGCATACTGACTCCTTAAGGAAGAAACTAGCCTCAGCTTGCTTTGCAATAAGATCTGTTTCGAAGGAACTAAATTTATCTTCTGTCAAAATGGCATATTTCTCATTGTTCGAGTCCCATCTTCGATATGGGCTTCCATTTTGGGGTTCTAGTACAGCGGCCCAATTTGATACTATTTTTAAGTTGCAAAAAAGAGCAATTCGTTATCTATTTGGTCTCAAACAAACAACTCATTGCAAGACCTACTTCAAAAATCACGGAATTTTGACGCTTCCTCTTTATTTATTTTGGAAACGGTTTGTTTGATTCGCAAGCATCTAAACATTTTTCCCGATAGACCTGATCATGGCTACTCCATTAGAAATTCGGATTGTAACGTTTATTTACCGATCCCGTTCACTCAGCTAGTAAAGAATTCTATTCTATATAGTGCAAAAAAACTATATAATCACCTTCCAAGAGAAATTAAATCCGCAACATCTTTCATTAAGTTTCGTAAGATGACAAAAATCTATCTGTCTGAAAGACCATATTATTCAGTTGACGAGTTTCTTAATGTATAACAAAGAAACAAAATTAGTATTGTTTATAATTACATTTGGGTGTCTCAAGCAGTGGCTACAATTTGTCTCATTTGTTGTTGTCTGTACAAATTATGTAAGTTATACAATAATTTTACTAATTTAAAATTGTATTGTTCTGTTTTTTTATTATATTTGTTTTTGTTTTATACTTTTTGTACTTTTTGACTGATTTTTTTTAGCTTTGTCCATAAAATTGTTCAATAATTTTCAGTGACAATAAAGCATATTTCTATTCTATTTTCGTCAAAAACTATCATAGTACCACCAAATGTTTCCGTTTAAATATCTCATTCACCCAACCGAATCTTTTTTCCACGCACAATGTACCTTCTTTTTCTATTTTAATCCAATCAATTAAAATAACACCGAGAATCTCCGTTCAGTATTAACAAAGTAAGATGGAACGATCCCTCAATGTCAGTGAGAAAATCATTAAATTCAATACAGCATAGCATTCGTCTTCCCCAATTTTCTTCCCAAAGCCAGTTCACATGTTTTTATAGGCCCTGAGATCTTTATTAGAACGTAGAGGTGGAACGAGTTGCTAAATTTTAATAACAGTTATCCAACAATTCTTTCGAGAAGCTGCATTATGTACGATCTTTGATTGAGTGCTTTTTATCTTTAAATTTATATAAAACAAAGTGGGTGTGGTCAACTATTTATATAAAAAGCCATGATCACAGGTCACGCCTTTGTCCAGTAAGGTAACGACGCCACCTAGGAAAGAAATCTGAACTACCAACCAAATAATCTTTGTAAATCATAATTTAATTTCGTTGCAAATATTTTTTCAAAAATTGCTAAAAATATAGGTTACTCACAGTTTTCTATTTGTGCATAGACATTTATTATGGACAACTTATTTGGTTTGCTCATTATTCTTCTGTATAATATTCTTTCGCTTATGGGCAAATTCCATAACTTTATGTCTCATTTCCCCTATCACCATAAAAACCGTCCTGCATATCCCTGTTTTTCTTCGCAAGCTGTGCGTCGAGATGCCTTGGGGCGTCGCTGCATTGTCCCAGGGGCGTCGCCTGTCAGCGCGGACTGTGGATACAGAAAATATATTTATTTGATTTTAAATGAGTATAAATATATAACATTAAGTCGATAGACCCTTGAATTATACGAAATTATTCAAAAAATTGTTTAATGCGAAAATTATCTGATGGTCCACGAAATTATACGAAAATCGGATAATTATCCGGACATTGGCAACACTGGAGTCGAGTGAGCGCCGGACACATTCTGTTTCGGTTTCGAGAATATTCCAACTAAATTAAATCTTACGTTTATATGGATTAAGCTACAAGTGATTGTAATAATTCTAGTAACTAGTATTTGACGTGGAATAGTCAGGAAAGTGGTCGATCTCCACTTCGGAAATAATTAAAAAAAAATTTAACAATTGTGTGAAAAAAAGTATATATATAAAAGCTTGTAGCAGGCCGTTTCAGGCCCACAGCTTAGTAATTCTCTTCCATCTCCTTCTATCTCTAGCTTCTTTCCTCCAATTTTCTATCTTCTTTTTTTGTAGATCTTCCGCAACTACTTTCCTTCATCCTCTCCTCAGTCTGTTTCTTTTCTTCATATCTTTCGGTGTTCTCCATGCTATGTTCTTAACCTCTCTACAGTCCTTAATTCTAACAAGATGACCTAGCCACTGCAATCTTTTAGCTTTGACAAAATCGCTTATTTTCCCTTCGCCTAACATTGCATAAATTTCAACATTTGTTCTTCGCTCCGATCCTATTCCTGTCAACTTTGTCTATCCATATTTCAATTTTATGTTGTAGTTTCTTTGATATCACCCATGTCTCGCACCCATACGTTAAGTAGGTCGCAGGATAGTTTTATATAGTCTTATTTTTGTATTTATCGATACCTCTTTCGATTTCATTATTCTTTGTGAACTGCCTGCATACCTGTTTTCTTTAGCTATTTTTAGATCTATTTTCTTTTCTTTTTTGCATTTATTTGTCACAAGAACTCCCAGATACACGTAATCGTCCACCTCTTCAATTTCCTGAATTTCTCTCCCTAATGCAATTTCCATATAGTTTTATGCTTTTCTTTTGCTTATTCTTTAGCTCCATGTATTTTGTTTTATTTATATTTATCTGTAATCTGCGGATTCTTAGCTATTTTTTCCAATTCTTTTCTACTCCTCACCAAAAGTACAATCATTAGCATACGCTAGACACTGGTTACTCTGGTAAACGCTAAATTGTTCCCGCAATTGTGATTAAATATTGTTCCCGCCCTATTCATATTGCTTCGAATTCATATTTCATATTCAGATTTGTAAAATACCTATTTTGGAGGGTTGATTCAAACTACAACTATTCAAAGAACTCGAAAAAAAGACTAATGAAAGGCAAGACCACACTGGTTCCCACAAATACTTTATAGAGCTGGGTAAACTATTCAAACAAGTTCCCTTTCCCCGTATTTTGCTATCAACAATGGATACTAAATTCAAAAGAATAGAAAACGAAGTGAAGAATTAGGCGAGAGCAGTACTGTTAATTTAAATAAACAGAAGAAATGTAGGAAATATGACGACCAATATTTGGATTTTGGATTTTCCTGCGTTACTAAAGGGAATGTAGATCCCCACAATGCGTTGTTTGTCACAAAGTTTTGGCGACTGAAAATTAAATAAAATTAAGTAAAAGCTATACCTATTAAAACGCAGCTATACCGTTTCTGCTTCATTTCCCATGTAAAATTCCATAAGAAAATGCTAAGGTTCATTTTGCTCATTTCTGATTTTTTATGATACATCATTGGAAAGTAGACGAAGTAGCGAATATGTTGAGACAGAAAAAACACACATTTCGGCATTTTAATCAGACTCTTGAAGATACTTTTAAAAGATTAGAATGGGAAAAAAAAGGTATAAAAATTTGTGGACAACGCTTGAACCATCTGGGGTACGCTGATGACATCGTATTGATAACCGATAAAAAAGAAGAATTATTTGAAATGATGAAAGAACTGGACGTAGAAGCTGGAAAGATAGGCCTTAATATGAATTACAGCAAGACCAAAACTATAACAAATACAGATGAAGACATCACAATGAGAATCGGACAAGATGAAATAGAACAAGATAAGGATTATATATATCTTGGTCAAATTATAAAACTTAACAAAGAGAACCAAACAGCAGAGATCAAGAAACGAGTTAGACTGGCATGGGCGGCATTTGGCAAACTAAGCTACATTCTTAAAAACAAAAGATATCCACAGAATCTTAAGACCAAAGTATATAATCAATGCGTACTCCCTGTTCTTACTTCTGGTTCCCAGACGTGGACATCTACAAAAGCAAACATGGACAAAATCATAAAAACCCAAAGAGCAATGGAAAGACAAATGTTGCACATAAGACTAATGGAGAGAAAAGAGAAACGAGTGGACAAGAGATAAAACAAAAGTGAGGGATGTTAGACAAGAAGTTGCAAAATTGAAATGGAGATTTGCCGGACACAATATAAGACAAAAAGAAGACCGATGGAACAAAATTCTTAAAAGTTGGAGACCGTGGGAATATAAACGAAGCAGAGGAAGGCCCCAAATGAATTTTGCAGATGATATCAAGAAGCACGTGGGCTCTAGATGGATGACTGTAGCGACAGACAGAGAAGAATGGAACAGGATTGGGGAGGCCTATGTCCAAAGATGGACCAAAGAAGGCTAATTAGATAGAAGAGGGAATTACATCAAATCTCCTTTATTATTGGTCGGATTGGAGCGTGTAATACGTTTAATGAAAGGAAAGAATATCGCGAATATATTACGATAGAAAAAACAAACAAGGCTACAAACAAGCGACAGAGAAGAAAAAGAAGACTATTGAAAAACCATGTAGTTTCATATTGGTAATAAATCAAGCTCAAAATAACATTAATGTATATAAATTAGTAAAATTTCTAAATTTCCAAGAAACTAATGAATGAGACTCTACCTATGCTGATAATCTTTTGGTCTGTTAAAATCTGCTTCGTTTTTGCTGCTTTGCCGTACACGACATTTTTAGTGTTTGTCTCTAAGACAATTTTTTAAGGTCCACGCTTCGACAACGTACGATATAACTGATCATATGTAACATTTAATCATGCGTTTGCGAAATTAAAGTTTGAAGTTATTAAAGACGAGTCACCATAGTTTTAAGAAAGTTTTTACTCAGTTACATATAAAAAAAATGATACAAAATAAATAATATACTTTATCGTAATACATGTATTTAACAAAGTTTAATAATAATATCTCTTATCATTGTTTACCCATAGCTCCTTTAAAGCAGTTTCAAAATAACACCCCGCCTCTATTAACGAACACTTTGCGTCAAATGGCTTGTTACTTACTTCCCTGACAGCCTAACTAAAATTCTGAAGCCACATGTTTCCCTTTATTACATCAAAATTACACATTACCATAACTCTTAGCGGTACCATTAAAAACCTTTTAATTTTATGGAGTGCGTATAGTGATGGAGAGGAGCCTTTTCCGATTCCGACATGTTTAGTAAATATGGGCCCTACTAATTTGTTAAATGATTTTTTCCTGTTTGGCGTTTAGTGGGAATTTTTTTGTTCTGTAATAAAAAATTTAACGATATGGGAGTATAATGAATATAATGTTTATGAAAATGAATACAAAATATATATACAAAAGGATATGGGGCGTAGTAAGTTTGAGAGCGATGAGTAATTGGTGGTGGCCGTTAAAATACATAGGTTAAGGCCACAATTATTATAGTAACTGGTGGAGAAAGCTGGCAGAGATGTAGTTAAGTAACAGACATAATTATTGCACTGTTTTACAAGTTATTAAGGTTTTGAAAACTAATCATCCTTCAATCTGTAAATCGGAACTTGTTAAGTATTTATTTTTCAATTATTTGTAGTTCATTAGTAAAAACAGATTTGAGTAAAGCTGACATTTCAGTTACAACAATTTTTTTCAACATATCGATAATTTTTTTTTTAGAATTCTGTATTAATTCAAACAGTTTGAATTCACTTAATTCAAACAGCATGCCTTAGGTATCAAATATTTCTTATTTACATAGTTTTTAATAACTCACAGCTTCACAGGCTTTATTAACTAGCGTTAATCTACATCGCCGTCCAGAGTATTGGGAGCAATCTTCTATGTAACCATGGTTCTAGACAATTGATCTTATCAACCTTCAAACTCCCAGTGTCGGTAACCATGTAACAACACTGCCTATCAATATAGCATTTGATCATTCTTTGACGTAATCTTAGGTTGAACCTGTGGTGACACAAAAATGATTTAAGTTCTACTAATATTGTGCGAGATACTTTAATTAATTCTGCATATGATATCTATACTTTAGTCTAGTTGGTCTGCAATATAGCATTCTAGATATTTAAAGTAAGTAACTCCCTCAATAAATAAAATACTAATGACAAAACAAATACCCAACGGTTGAAACGAAGCAATAACACTGTTACTGTTTAAGAAAGGAGATAAAAAGGATCTAAAGAATTACAGACCCATAACTTTACTAAATGTGATGTACAAAGTATTAACCAAAATATTAATAAATAGATTAACTACTAAATTAGATGGATACCAGGCAAGAGAACAAGCCGGATTTAGAAAGAGCTTCAGTACAAGTGACCACCTTTTAACGATGAAGATTTTAATCGAAAAAACTAACGAATATCATATCACCCTAAACATGGCATTTATTGACTTCGGGAAGGCATTTGATAGTGTGGAACACTGGGCAGTACAGAATTCCCTACAAAACAGCAGAATAGACTACCGATATACCGACTTAATTACAAATATATACAACAAGGCAACAACAACTATTAAGCTAATGAAACAAACGGAGCCTATTAAAATAAACCCAGGAGTAAGACAAGGCGATACCATCTCGCCCAAGCTATTCAACCAAGCGCCAGAAGATGTTTTCAAACTACAGTGGGATGGCTTGGGAATTAACATAAACGGGCAAAACCTGAATCATTTACGATATGCTGATGATATTGTATTATTAACAGAAAAAGTGAAGAATTACAAATAATAATGAAAGAACTAGATAGAGAATCGACAAAAATTGGACTCAAGATGAATTACACTAAAACAAAAACCATGACTAATCAACCAGAAGAACTAATAATTACAGTGGCACAAACAACAATAGAACAAGTAAAAGAGTATATATATCTAGGCCAAATCACTAAATTAAATAAAGAAAATCAGACCGAAGAAATAAAGAGAAGAATAAGATTGGCCTGGGCATCATTCGAAAAACTGTCCTATATTCTAAAGAATTCAAAATACCCCCAATACCTAAAAACGAGAGTCTTCAATCAACGTATACTCCCTGTCCTCACATATGGCTCTCAGACATGTACATTTACAAAGAAAATATGGAAAAAATAGCAAAGACAGAAAGATCCATGGAAAGACAAATGCCGAACATTAAACTCTCAAACAAAAAAAGAAACGAATAGATCCGTAATAAAACAAAAGTGACAGATGTCTCAACCCAAGTAGCAAAGCTTAAATGGAAGTTCGCCGGACACACCCTAAGGCAGAAAGATGAAAGATGAACTAAGACAATTATACATTGGAGACCTTGGAATCACAAACAAAAACGGGAAGGCCACAAATGCGATGATTAGATGACCTGATGAAACACGCCGGGTCAAAATGGATGCAAATTGCCCAAAATAGTGAGGTATGGAAGAAGGAGGAGGAGGACCTATATCCAAGGATGGATATTTAGGGCAGTATAGATAGATAGAACTCCCTCAATGTTTTATTGATCTAGCTTCGTATAATAACTTTTAGAAGCTCTATAAACTGTAGCATAAGATAACGACGTTATCAGCATCTCTAAGAATATTAATGAGTTTAATACATATTTCACTGTCTGATGCCTATTTTGATGGAATATTTGTTGCTTAATCTTCCATCGACTCGTACAACTCATTTCTACTTTCTATACAAGTTTTCTATGATATTCAGGTCTCTATTATCAATACCTTTGGTTCTTGATATATTCAAAAGCATTCCATAATGTATGTTATGGCAGATCGGGGAAAGACCCACTTAGGAGCTCTTCAGATACTTCCACCTCACAAGGGGTCCATTGTATCACACCTATCATACGAAGTAAGGCTATAAGGACCTAGTCTTCAGCGTTTCTGGGGCCCAGGCTGTTCTGGGCCAAAGAGATCCCAGAAACGTTCTGTTCTTATATCTGCAATATTCAGCGGAGAAACCAAGTCTGAGCCTTTCCTGTCGTTCTAAATAATCTAATCCTTTAGTAAACTTGTAGGCTTACAGAAAGTCACAAGTCTCTTTAAAGATAACTTCCCCATTGAGCTCGGTTGCATCTAGGAATCTGCTATTTCCGATAGGCCAGTGCTAAGCACGTTCAGAGGACATTCCTTATTACAAAGACAGTTCCATAGGCTATTCGCCTATCAAAACAGTGAAGGTGGCGCTTGAGTATACAGTAGCCGGTAAATATACTGACCATTAGAGAGTATCTTCTACGGTCTAGAAGAAGAAAGTTGGGCTGTAAAACTTTCAGATGGCACCACTATGAGAAGTCTAGTCTGTCTCACCTACACAACTGGTTCAGGAATCCTGAAACCTGCGCAGGAGAAGCTCTTTGAGACTACTCCGACAGTACTGAAGGGCACTTCAATCACAAGTTCGGGTCTCTCGAGCAGAGTGAATAAGCCCTCTCTTGCCAGGTCGTTCTCTTTTACGCCTGTTTATCCCGGTACCTATACTAAGACTATGGTACTTACTTATACTAGGAGTGCAAGGGAGTGCTCTCTTGCACTTAAGATGATTGTACCCCATTGAAAGCTTTTCATAATCGATAACAGCCAGATAAATATTCTTACATTGGTAAAAAGCTTCTAAACATTTTCTCTGTCCAGCGATAGTAGAGTTGTAGGTATTTAGATGTGACAGATGTTACATGCTAAAAATCTCATTGGTACCATATACACTATATTAAGAATAAAGAAGCTTATTGACATATGAATAACGAACATGAACCCGTACAAACAATCCTTCTTTTTCTTTTTCTTCGTCTTCTTTCTCGTTATAAGCAGTTCTGCTTTGTTATTGGCAGATTAATACCTCTATAGAAAGTCGTCACTGCATCTTTTGAGCGGTCGTCCGATACTTCTTCTGCCGATCTATACCTTCTACAAACAATACAATGACGCAAAGCATATTACCTATATTATATATTTAGACAAGACAGGTATAACTTACTTTAGCTTTAAATGTGTGAGTATATAGAAGCCCGATTTGACCCTGATGTGGCTCTGGATATGTCATTAAATAAGATTCAAACTTAAAAGACTAATAAAAATAAAATCCACAAGGAAAATAATTCCTGCAGCTGGCTGTATACCGCGTATCACAAAAAAAGAGATTAGATCTTTGTAAATGGGTATATTTTAAAAAAAACCTTAAAAGGGCGTCATTAATTCTTCTTCTTCTACGGCACTACAGCCCAAATTGGCCTCCTTTATTTTTTGCCTCCACCCTTGTCTGTCTGTGGCTGCTCTTCTCCATACACGGACTCCTAAAAGTGCTTGTGCGTCGCTGCTTACTGTGTCTTCCCAGCGCTTTCTTGGCTTTCCAACTGGTCTCTTTCCCTACATTCTGGCGTTCAGTGCTCGTTTTGGTAGCCTATCCTCTCCCATTCGTATCACATGTCCGGCCCATTGCAATCTTTGTATTATAATGAAGTCTGACAGGGGTGTTTCCTTATACAGTTGATAGAGCTCGTTGTTATATCGAATTCTGAAGATTCCGTTTTCCCTCACAGGCCCTAGTATTCTCCTCAGTACTTTTCTTTCGAATGTGTCGAGTTTGTTTTTGGATGTTTCTTTCAGGACCCATGCTTCGCTGCCATAACATGCTATTGGCCGAATTAAAGTTTTATAGATTCTCATCTTTGTATTTCGGTGGACACTTTTAGACCGAAATATATGGGAGAGGGCAAAATAAGCTTTGTTTGCCTGCGTTATCCTTTTTCGTATTTCTCCATCCTCTGCTCCATCGGCATATATTTCTACTCCCAGGTATGTAAACTTTCCAACAGTTTCAATGTCATCTTCATGTATAATGTTTTGTGGGATTATATTTCTTCTCGTTTGTACCATTATTTTTGTTTTTTCTGTGTTAATTTCCAGACCTAGCCTTTTCGTTTGTGTTTTTAGTATCATTATCAGTTATCATTTAGTCATTAATTACACGAACGTTTTCGGAATAATAATTCCATCATCAGGTTTAAAATGCAAATTAACATACCTGAGCCAGCAAAATATCAGGGTAAAAACCCTTTAAATACATATGGTTACAAAAGATTGTACATAATGTTCATAATCACATTTGATGTTTAATATTAAATTAAATTTAACTTTAGGTAACATACACTAATGTCGGCATATTTGGTCATTGACACGGAAGCAAAGGTTTACAATAATATCTACAGAGTTATGATTCAAATTGTTGACAATGCAACTGGCCTGGTAGTGTTGAAATTCTATGAGGATGTGCTTGCAGGAATAGGAATATTGTTGCAGTGAGAGCATAACTGTTGGTCTGTAGAGGACAGAAGATGTTCGTGTGTTAAACGTGTATGTCATATCCTCAATCTTTGTATTTTTATCTTCTCTTTTCTGTTCAGAGATGATAGGAATAAATAGCTGTTAACATTAGATTCAGTGGCGGCTCGTGACATCTGCTATAGGGTGTGCTGCATGAACCACGGTCAATATAAAATAATAGAAATAGAATAACATACGAAAACAAAAACAATAAAATTAGCTTTAATACTAATTAATAGTAACTAATAACGACATGCTATAAAAATCTGATTAACTTACATTTATTGCATTTTTCTAAATTGGAAATTAATACGCCGGTCCTTTTTTGTCGCAAACTTTTCGATTACTTTATCGTTAAAGTTCGGTATTGAAGCGATGAACTTTTTTTCTATCGAGAGTGTGGAAAGGGCTGTTAATCTGTCTTCGCACATTGAATTTCTTAAAAATGTTTTGATCCGTTTTAAAGTTGAAAAACTACGTTCAGCTTCTGCTGTGGTCATTGGCGTAGTCACCAGAATTTGTATCAACTTTTTGGTTTCTGTTAATGTGTCCTCTAAATTATTAGAAATTATAAATTTTAGTAAAGGCACTGCACCTTTTAATGTTCTACACTCGATATTGGAATACAAAACTGACAGTTCTGTTCGCAAACGGTTTTTATCAAAGAAGTTATAAGCTGTACAAGTTAAATCCAATTCATTTTCAGGAAACTTATTATTATATTTTTCGAAATGTTCTGAAGATAAAAGTGTTGCGGCAACTAGATGATTTGTATATGCAAACCGTTCTTTTGCATTGTTTATAATAACATCACAAACTTCTAGACAGGCAATACGGTGATCCTGTTGGCTGTTATTTGGGCGTTTCCTTTTTTGGACACTAGGCGCCGCATTTAAATTTGAAGCTTGATGTATGATAGGGTCTATTTTATTTCGGACATTGTTAATACTTTGCTCAAAAACATGTATAGCTTTCTGTGCTTCGGTTGGGTCCATGTTCTTTTTTTGAAGATTATTGTACAAAACGTCAACATGTGGCATAATATAATGAAAAACAGTCAGCCAGAAAGTAAAATTTTGATCTTCCAGAATACGTCTAAGTCCTCTTGCTTCCTTGGAAGTAATAGCATTTGACTCTTCTTCTAGTTGCTCCATACACTCAATAATAAAGTCTCTATATTCGTAAACGACATTTACTGTACGAATATTGAAATTCCAGCGTGTAGGGATTGAACGAGGAATATTTTTTCCAACTATTTGATTTAAGACAGCTATTCTTTGAGGTGAATGACTAAAAAATCCAGGTATATCATGTAAATCTCCAAAAAATACGCGTACTTGGGAATTAATAGAACATGCTCTTGACATTATTAGATTCAATTGATGGGCGTAACAGTGCACAAAATGAGCAGTTTCATATTTTCTCTTAATTATTGTTTGCACTCCGCCATGTATCCCACTCATAACAGCTGCTCCGTCATAACTTTGTGCAATGAGCTTATTTTTGTTATTCTTTAATATTGGGTCTAAAACATTCAAAATTGTGTTAGCTAAGGTTTCAGCATCATGTTTTTCTGGAAGCAAAAAAGTCCAAAACCTTTCAACTGGAGCACCGTTTTTTACATAACGAAAAACAATGACCATTTGAAATTTCATAGAAACATCCGTTGTCTCATCAGCTATCACTGCTAAAAATGGGGCTTCATTGATTTCGTTTAAAATCTCCTCAGCGTATACTTCTAGCATGCAATCCAAAATATCATTTTGTATTGTTTTTGAGGTACCTTTGAAAATTGTCGCATTTGTAAGGTGTTCACTAAGTGTTTTATCAAGTTCAGCAGAAAAATTCACTAAACCACGAAAAATTCCAGGGTTATCTGATGTTTCAGATTCATCGTGTCCTCGTAAGGCGAGCTCAAAAGCCCCACAGAATTTTATACAGTCAATTATTTTTGACAAAACATACCTGTTTTTCGTCACCTCTTCATTGTGTTTTTGTATATTTATCCAATAAGCAGAGTCAAGTTGGGCCTGTATATTAAGTTTCCCAAATAATGCAAATCGCATTTCATTGTTCATATGAGTTTGCGTGTTTTCATGCTTCTTTATTTTTTCACTTAAATGCACTAGATCCCGCACTCCTGTCTCGCGCCACAATTTTTCCTCTTTATCTGCGCCGAATAATGCACACGGAAAACAGAAAAAAGCATTTTTTTCGGAACATCCACAAATCCACTGATTTCGTAGATACATGTCTTTATTAAATTTACGCGTATATGTTTTTCCACGGCTTTTACCGGACACTTCAATATTAAGATCAGGCATAGGACGGCCACGTTCTTTTATAATCAACTGTTGTTGATAGTGAAGTTTTTGAAATTTATTTACACCTAATTTAAATTGAAACTCCATTGTTTTAAACACGCTCGAACAAAACAAATTAAACAAAATTGTAACCTAAGAATTTCTAAACACGGCACAGATGCAACGGTCACGAATAACTGTCGTGAATTGCAGCTCGCAAACACATTTCCGAGGCCGTTAATCAGCCGATTGCCGAAGCACATCGGCTAAGATCGCCGTTTGCCTAATAAATGCATTTTACCGCTGCCAGTGTTTCGGTTGTTATCGACGCGGCTTCACTGGAGCAGCAAATACGTAAAAAGATTGCTTCACTGGAGCACCAAATACGTAAAAAAATTATACGGTTTCACTAGAGGAGTAAATACGTAAAAAAAATAATATTAATCATCGTTGTTGGTGAATTATTATTAACAGTTTATGTTTAATATGATAATATGGCAGATTTGAAATAAAACTATATTAATTATTCTTTAATAATTAAGATTTGCTATGGTTGTTTGGTAGTTCTGCAGCTCAGCAGCACATAAAGAAAAGCCGCCACTGATTAGATTGTATTTCTCTGAGCTTTGTGTCTTTGGTAATCCTGCCACTTGCTTTGGATACTACTTTTGAAATTTGATTTTATGTCTTCTTGAAGCTGTATATAAGTTAAATGTAGATGCTTCTTTTGCAGCGCTGTCAGCCATCTTATTTCCTTAGATGCCGATATAAAAGGCACCCATTTTATTGTCATTGAAGTCCCTCTAAAAGTCTGCAGATGGATCGATTGGAGTATTTTTTTGCACTAGGTAATGTTAATTGTAAATATTTTCTAACGAATGAATTGCGGATAAGGAATTGGTGTACAGAGCTACACATTGATTATTCTCAAAAGAGAACTTGGAAGCTTTTAAAATACTGAAGAGTTCCCCCAAAAACACACTACATTCATTGGATATTCAGTATTGTCTTCTACATTTCTGGTGGCATCGGTATCAAGTACCTTATCACAGTAGGATGTATTTTACAATATCCTTGAAAGTTTGTCGAAAAATGGTATTATTTTTTGATAGAAGCGTTTTAAGTGTGTTACAAATTTTTAAGTTGAAAGAAATTATAAAATATTTGGCTGAAAAAACCTAATTTGCGTTTTTGTCGTTCCGTTCCCTGCCCTACTACAATTTTAAACGTGACTGGCAGAGTTACAAGCGGCCATTTATAACTTGCTATCTATCTAAAATTCGCGCAGCGAGCTAACCTAAATGCTTTCAGCCCCTATTACCTGTTAACAGTACTCTTGACCACATTGTGGCCCTATACAATACAACTACTTAAACACAACAATGACTAGAATTTAAATTATCTCCCCAGCGTCGACCCTCCCACAGATCCTGTATAATTTTACCATAAATTTTGTCACTCAACACCACTTTTATTTTCCGTACGCATTTGGTTTATAAAACAGTTCGGGGCTTTGTTTTTCCCGTTTCGGGATTCGCTAATTTGTCCAGATTATTATTTTACTTCTTGTGACAAGGAAATTAAATTAGCTAACTTGTGCTAGGATTTGCAAATCTTTTTGTATTTTTATAGAAAGACCACCACAGAATCGTATTGAATTTAGTATAATAATATTATGTTATATTAAACGATAAGGAAATAGACAATAGAAGATATTAAAGACAAAAGAGATAAGATAAAAGATATTAAAGACAGTTCGAGGCTTTGTTTTTCCCGTTTCGGGATTCGCTAATTTGTCCAGATTATTATTTTACTTCTTGTGACAAGGAAATTAAATTAGCTAACTTGTGCTAGGATTTGCAAATCTTTTTGTATTTTTATAGAAATCAGACCACCACAGAATCGTATTGAATTTAGTATAATAATATTATATTATATTAAACGATAAGTAAATAGACAAGAAGATATTAAAGACAAACTTTGATTAATTGATGTCGAGCAAGCAAAAAATGCATAATCTCTAAGGTAAAAAGAAAGAATATGCGTTTATTTTATAGACCTATATAAGGAGGTCTGTAAAATAGACCTAAAAATAAAACATACTAACAGAAAGAAGAACAATAACGAAAGACTGGTTTGACGAAGAATGTCAGATTAAAACAGACAGAAAAAAAGAGCATATTAACTGATGCAACAGGGGCACAGAACAGCAGAGGAAGAATATAAACAACTACGCAAAGAAGAAAAGAAAACTCGCAGAAGAAAAAAGAGAGAATATATGAACAAAGAACTTCAAAAATTATAAGAACTAAGTAAATTAACA
The DNA here is from genome assembly GCA_918026665.1 of Diabrotica balteata. Classification (NCBI taxonomy): domain Eukaryota; kingdom Metazoa; phylum Arthropoda; class Insecta; order Coleoptera; family Chrysomelidae; genus Diabrotica; species Diabrotica balteata. The sequence continues at coordinate 150,074,704 of OU898282.1, read as the reverse complement.
GAGACAAGAAAATTTTATCAGAATCTGAACAAAAGCAAAAAATACTTTAAACCGAGAACAACGATGTGTAGAGATAAGAAAGGTAATATATTGACATAACAGCAAGAGATACTAAGTAGATGGATAGAACATTTTACGGAAAAGCTTGAAGGAGATCGGAAAGAGACGAACCCTGACATACCATTAGACCAAGCAGACAACAGAGAGAAGACTCCACCAACAATAGCCGAGATTAGAATAGCAGTAGACAAATTAAAGAAAAATAAAGCACCGGGATCGGATCAAACAACATCGGAGTTACTGAAGGAAAGAGGGGAACGCACTACAAAAAGAATACATGAATTAATAACAAAGATATGGTCGAATAAACAGCTACCAGCAGAGTGGAAATATTGTATCATTACATAAAAAGGAAATCAGTTAAAATGTGGAAACTATCGTGGAATCACGCTGCTGAATGCAGCATACAAAATAATGTCCAACGTTATTTATGAAAGACTTAGACCACACGCTAAAAAAATAGTCGGCAAATACCAAAGAGGCTTCTGTAGACAGAAGTCAACAATAGACCAGATATTTGTTCTGCGACAGATCCTCGAAAACACAAGTGAATATAACATCGACACCTATTATCTCTTCATAGACTTTGAAAGCGCATATGACAAAATAAACCGAGAATTCTTAATAAAAGCAATAAAAGAATTTAATATACCAGTACAGTTAATAGAAACTGATTAAAAAATCTCTAAAAGTAAAAACTAAAATCCGGATACAAAATGAATTAACGGAAACAATAGATGTGAAAAAAGGACTACGCCAGGGAGACGCTCTATCATGCATCTTGTTCAACATCGTATTCAAGAAAATACTAAGGGACACAACAGTCAATACTTGAGGAACAATCAATAATAAAAGCGTGCAAATACCTAGCATTTGCAGATGATGTTGACATAATCGCAGGATCACGAAGAGAAATGATGCATACAATCAAATAGAACGAGCTGCAATTTATATTGATTTATATTAATTGTACATTTCATGAAAATGTGTACAATATGCTTAGTTTTTTCAAGTTATTATTAAAGTGATTCATTTTAAGAATAATCAAAAAAGCTGCCCCGGGTGAGGATCGAACTCACGACCTTAAGATTATGAGACTTACGCGCTGCCTGCTGCGCCACCGAGGCTTGGCACTTGAGAATTAAAATTCCAGAGCCGAACTGGCTTTAACTTCAGTTTTTTGTAATATTGAATTGAACATTTTTTTATTGTTTTGAAAGTATTTTCTTTTGAAATCCTAAATATTTTCTATTTTTAGGAATGAACAAAAATTAATGTAATGATGATCTACAAATCATTTTTTCTAAATGTTTACCCCACTTGTGCTACATCTTAATAATTCTGGGTTCAGAAAAAGAAGTATCGTAAGGATATTGTTTTATTATTGTATTGTATTGTTTTATAATTGTCTTTAATTAAGAAAATGATCGAGAACTTCAGAATTAATAACATAATAATTTAGAGGTTACTAAGATTGGAGAGAATCATAATATATATTGGCTTCGTTTAATTGTCGCATTTTAACTTGTCTCTTGAGTGAGTTCCGAAGAATCTGTAGTTACAAACGAGCAGGAACCTATTAGCTTCTTCTGTCAATCTTCTAGACAATCTTCACTCAAAGAAGAAAAAACCACTATTTGTAATAATATATTCAATTCAGATTTACCTAGTTCGGTTCTGTATATTGATCTCTTGAATTTCAAGCCTCGGTGGCGCAGTAGGCAGCGCGTAAGTCTCATAATCTTAAGGTCGTGAGTTCGATCCTCACCCGGGGCAACTTTTTATTTTCTTCCACAAGGAATCTACGTTCCTGTAGTTGGCTGTATACCATATATGGGGAACTAAATATATGTTTTTACCCATTTTTTTAGGTTAGGCGGTTAAGGTTGGTAAAGGGTCTTGGAGGCGTGATGGGATGCCGATACCCTGATCGCAATAAAACTCCGAGAAATGCCCACTGTTTCCCAACGAATGAGTTGGGGGTTCTAGAAATAGAACTCAGCTCTACCAACAAATCCTACTCTCACGTCCTCGAAGACACAACAGTGTCGCGTATCCGCTGGATGCTTTGCGTACAATGGGTGTACGTGATGTAACCGACGAGAGATGGGTAAAAGGCGAGTTCCTGGCGCCTCAAAACTGGGACACATCGGCTAAGGGAAGAAACCCCTACAGAAAATCAAACGGAGCAATGGGCCTGCAACCCATTATCTGTATTCTTATACCGCAAAAAATCCTAATCAGCCTCGGAACAAGACGGAAAACTTAAGACGACAACAGCAACGAAAAAGGACAATGATTTTTGGTACGTGGAATGTGAGGGGTGTTAGAAGTAAGATGGAAGAAATAATACGAGAAATTGACAAAGAGAAAATAGATCTGATAGTACTAACAGAAACAAAGAAAAAAGGACAGGGTACCCAAAATATAGATAAGTATATACACATATATGGTGGAGTAAAAAAGGAAGAACATGCGAAAGGAGGAGTGTCAATACTAGTCAAAAAGAAATATAAGAAAAACATCACTAGCTGGGAAATAATCAATGAACGAATAATAAAGATAAACATAAACTTAAAATCACATCGAATCTCAGTTATTGGTACGTATGGACCCAACGAAGATGCTAGAATAGAGGAAAAAGAAAAGTACTATGAGTCTTTAGATGAAACAATATCACAAATAGGCATCACACGAGAAATTGTGATTTTGGGAGACCTTAACGCCAGAACGGGCAGCAAACAAAACAATAAAGTTACAGGACCTTTCGGTGAAAACGTCTTAAATGATAATGGTAACAGACTGATTGAAGTATGCCAACGAAATTCACTTAGAATCACTAATGGATACTACAAACATAAAGATATCCACACCTATACATGGACACAATACACCAGAAACCTTAGATCAGTAATTGACTATATGATCATTAAACAAAAAACACAGCTCAAAGTGAATGACATAAGAGTATACAGAGGAGCAGAATGTGGCAGCGATCATCATCTAGTTAAAGCGAAAATATACATACCTAGATTTAGAAATGATAAGCATCAACAAAATGGAGCAGAAAATGACGAAGAGCTTACAAATATAGATATACCACACTACAATATTAATAGCTTGGAAAATCAAAGCACACAATATTTGTACAAGAGCAGATTGGATCAAGCTCTTCCTAGAGAATACGAACGAGAAACAACGGAAAATCTCTACAGAACAATAATAAATGGAATACACAAAGCGGCACAAGAAACTTTAGGTATCACAACGAAAAAGCGAGAAGTTAGAAATTACTGGTGGAATGATCAGCTAGAAGAAATGAAAAAACATAAACAGGAAGTATACCATAAGTGGCTAAATAACAGAGAAAACGAACAAAAAAAAAGTGAATATCAGCAAGCACGTAGTAAGTTCAAAACGGATGTAATAAACGCCAAAAATCAAAAATGGGAAGATAAATGTCAGGAGCTGGACACGTACATCGGAGGACGAAAATCTAGGGAAGCCTGGAGATTTATTAAAAATGTCAGAACTAACAAAAGAGAAGAAACTATGATAAACCCCATAACAACAATGAAATGGGAAGAGCACTACAAAACACTATTAGTAGAAAAAAGACCAGAATACAGTACCACATCACAAAACATAATCGAGATAACAGGACAGCCAATAAATATAAATGAGGAACATATCAAAAAGGCAATAACCTTATTAAAAAACGGCCGCGCCCCAGGTCCGGAAGGAATACCCGCAGAACTACTAAAAAATGGTACTGACAAACTAGCAAAAATAATAACAATATTATTTAACAGATATCTAAATGGAGAACCGGTACCACAGACATGGAAAGAGGGATGGATAACATCTATACACAAGAAAGGTAGTAAACAAGACCCAAATAACTACAGAGGTATTACCGTAACTAGCACACTAAGTCGACTATACGGAAGAATACTAAAAGACCTCATATGTGAAGAGTACCATCCATACGAGTCAGAGGAACAAAGCGGCTTTAGAGCAGGTAGATCCACAATAGACAACATTTTCTGTATAACCCAAGTAATAGAAAAGAGGCTGTCAAGAGCCCAAGAGTTGCATTTGCTTATGGTAGATCTAACAAAGGCATATGACACGGTACCCATTAATAGACTATGGGAAGTACTAGAAAAAACCAGCATAAATGTATCTATCATACAGGCGCTGAAAGAACTATATAGAAACTCGACATCTAAAATTAAAATTGGAAATAGAATATCCAAAGGTTTCCTCGTCACTAAAGGACTAAGGCAAGGATGCTGTGTATCGCCAGTATTATTTAATATATATATTGATGAAGCCCTGAGGCAGTGGAAGAAGAAGTGCAATGGAATGGGACTACCGATAGGAGATACGATACTCTATACGCTACACTATGCAGATGACCAAATTGTAATTGCACAGGACAAAGAAGATCTTGAATATATGACAAGGAAACTGATAGAGGAATACAGAAAATGGGGTCTGGAGGTAAACACCAAAAAAACACAATATCTATGTGTAGGCAGAGAAGAAACAGAGAACCTGAACCTGGAACAGGAGACAATTACAAGCTGTAAGGAATATGTATATCTGGGAATAAAACTAACGAGCACAGGACGAACCGAAGAAAATATTAAAGACAGAATAGTAAAGGGAAGACAGGTGATAGGAGCCCTGAATTCGGTACTGTGGCAAAAAAATATAAGAACAGAAAATAAAAAACGAATTTACAACACAATATTAAAACCAGTGTTAACTTATGGAGCTGAAGTCTGGCAATTAACTAAGAAATACAAGGATAAATTACTAGCCACTGAGATGGATTTTTGGAGAAGGTCAGCAAGAAGATCTAGATTAGAACACATAAGAAACGACGACATTAGACAACAAATGGAAATAGAAAGAACAATCATAGATGACATTGAAAGACAACAGCTAGTATGGTACGGGCACGTAAGACGAATGGAGGAAAGAAGAATCCCCAAGAAAGTGTTAGAATGGACCCCCACAGAAAAACGAAAACGAGGAAGACCAGTAACCACATGGATGAAAGGCATCTCCAAGGCAATGTCGGAACGAAATTTGAGAGATGAACACTGCCATAATAGAAAAGAGTGGCGATTAGGAACGGAAAGGCGTAGAACGCTATAAAACCGGTTTAATATATATACCCATTTTTTACCCACGTTTGGGTTTTTAAGTATATACCTTTTACAAAGGATTTTTAATAATTTTTTTTTATTTCTAATGAAATTTTTGTATAAAAAATTGTTGGCATTAACGTTGGTTCTATAATATGTTGATCAATTTTTAGTCTTCCAGAGCTAGATTAAAAAACTTATGTTGGAGATATTACGTCGTCTTATTTAACTTCACTTTTTGTACAAAAAGGGTGTACATATGTAGGAAATTATTAGTATAATTTCCGTGTATGTGGACTGTATAATATAGGGCTGGTTCAATAAAATTACGATATGTAATAAAAGGTATACAGACAATAGCAAATGAAGTGTATAGAAAGTCTTACCAATATTTTTTTCTGCTCCACACTCTCACGGTTGTTTCCAGTCTTCACTCGTGTTTATTCTTCACCCACGAAATCTGTCCGATGCACTGGTTTTTGAACACGTGATTCGCAAATATATCACGATATAGATCACACTTTGTCTGCACACGATTTAATACAGTAATTTTCGATATTTCTCGCGTAACTAAAGCGGGAAAGAGGTAATTACGATAGAAAAACAGCCAAGATAGATGCTGTTCTTCTTGATAAGCGAAGAGAGAGAGAATAAAAGAGAGAGAGCGTCTGGCTCTAGCGATGGCCAAACTAAGAGAGTTCTATCCCTATCGACAGCTGATAATCAAGAGATTGAGTCTTTCTTGTTTGCTATCTTAGAACTGTCTCTATTTCGTAAGGGAGGGGGTTGAACTGTAAGTAGGAAGGTTTATTAAGGGTTGGACTAAGATAATTATTGTAAAATTGTGGTATAGCGATAGTTAATATTACAGCGGAAAAATGACACGATTTTTCGCATGTGAGAAAATTGAACACTTTTAATGGGGATGTGATTTGTATTTTTGTCTAGTTGCATCATCATAATTGCATTTTCATACGTATCCTACATGCGTATTCTACAATTATTAATAGCTTGTTTTATAGCCCACATAGAGATATTATCAAATGCATTTTCGTAGTCTATGAAGGCAAGGGATACGGTTATTTGGTACTCATTTGCTTTCTCTATTAGTGTTTATTGATTAAACTTGAAAGTCGCTGGTTTAAATTACATTGAATAAACAATTATATTAAAAAAGGTCTTTTAAAATACAGCACCAAATTAGGTCACATTACAGTACCGTAACAGAAAAAAATATTAACCTAGCATAGCCCAACAGCTTTATGAAACTGATCGTCATCATTCAATCAACTGATTTTGAATAAAGACCTTCGGGGCCATAACAATAATTTATTATTTAATAATTCAACTGCATGTTGACACCAAAGTGTTACAGATATCGTCAAAAATAACTATTTTTTTTTTTCTTTTAAAAAAGTGCTTGTGCTATCATGGCGCTACGTTGAGCCTGTGGTGCGGGAATGTTTGCGGAATGAAATTTTTTACGTTTTATGTAAAAGTACAGAATGTTCCGAACAAGCATAGAAGTATATGTTTTGTTTAATTATTTATGAAGAACTATATGTATTATTGTTTTAGTAAAAATTGGCAAGATAATATTATTTTGTATAAAATGTTTAACTCTAAAAATATAAAATGAATGCGCAAATACTTTCTCCAACATTAATAAACAATTATATTAAAAAAGGTCTTTTAAAATACAGCACCAAATTAGGTCACATTACAGTACCGTAACAGAAAAAAATATTAACTCTAAAAATATAAAATGAATGCGCAAATACTTTCTCCAACAATTAGTGTTCACATCTACAGCAGATAATTTGATGTACTATATTCTTTCCGAAAGCCAGTTTGTTTAACCAAGAAGGGCCACGGGAAAGAACGATCAAACTCACATTTTGTTCATTTTGTACAAATCGAATTTTAAAGTTTTAAGTCGTTTATTTTGGTTCAGGAAAATTAAATACAAAATATTTAGTTATCAGTTTATTACTATAAGACTTTTTAATACAAAAATGAAAAAAAAATAGTTTGCTAATTATATATGTACTTGAAATCTTCAAATTCTTAATTAAGATGCTGGATAAACTTAAGATTGTTAAGAATTGGGTTAGGTGCAATAAATCATGCAACTTAGCAGTCTTAATAGGCAGAAGTTAATTGTATAGCTTCTTTAGTGGAACAGGTTTCAATTTTCTCTTACGTGCCTGATTTTTTGAGGGAACTAACACTAAGATAATGGTCTTTGTGTAACACAAACCGTGGGTGGTTTTTTTCTATTTTTAAAATCCTGATAGGCCTAATCGCCGTAGGGCATTTTAGCAAATTAAGATGAGAAAAATGTGTAAAGACAACAATTCTTTATAGAAAACAACAGTATCTGGTAACGAGCCACTCACATTTACCCGAACTCTATAGCTATAAGAAGGTTGATTAAAACTTGATTTAGCTTCACGGTTTTGGCTTCTCCATCTACCAACAGGTATAACCGTGACAAGACCTGTTAAATATTTGTTTTGAACATTATAGTCCCCTAACTCATTAAAATGAGAAATTAATCGTTGTCTTTCATTCGAAGGGATGACTTGAAAACAGTTGTTACGAATGCACTTATAGTTTTCCACGAGCTCGTGAGTATTGATACGTAATTTTTTCATTACTTCACTCATTTTGTCAGTTTTCTCCGCTTTTTGACATTTCTTGGCTGATTATTTCCATTAGATATATCACTATCACTAATCACTTTACATTATGAATTTTCTCAAAAACAAACTAATGAAAACTGCAAAACAGCAGCAGTTCGTTTAGCGATTACAGAATAGAACTGACGCTAAGATGCTATAGATGCAAACGACAATCTACGTTTAGTTACAAGGTCGTCGGAATCTGATCGTTATTAGCCGTCAGCGCCAGGAACCTGATCGTTCTTCTCCGTTGGCTTATATCTTTCCCCTTTATTATCTTCTGTACGGTGATCGATATTGTACAAACGAAACCATGCTTGGGTTCTTTCCAAGAAAAGCTAAAATATGACGTCAATATCTAAATTCCGACCAAAAATGGAGTCTGATCATTCTTACCTGTGGACCTTCAATTGTTAATAATTCTTATAAAAAGTTTAATTTTCTATTTCGAAAAAATCAGATTTTATTGATTTTGCAGACCTTCACGGAAAACACCATATATTGGCTATTGAAAACGGTAATAACTTTAAATTTGGGATACGTATAGAAAAACCTCCAATTAATTTCCCGGGGGCATCAGAAGTTTGATGCAATTTGGGGGGGGGGTCTTGACGCCCGTTTCTGAATTTCTGATGGGACAGTTAAACTTAATGTAGTTTTTTCTATAAGTTTACATTTAAATTTACTAATATTTTTATTAGCCAAGATGTGGTGTTTTAAGTGAAGGTCTGCAAAATCGAAAAATTCGAAAAAATCCGATTTTATTGATTTTGTAGACCTTCACGACAAACATCCTATATTGGCTATTAAACATGATAATAACTTCAAATTTGAGCTACATATAGAAAAACTTCCAACTAATTTATAACTAAATTTAACTATGTGAAAAAGATGCGTGACAAAAAAGTGCCCCGGGTGAGGATCGAACTCACGACCTTAAGATTATGAGACTTACGCGCTGCCTACTGCGCCACCGAGGCTTGTAAATTGACATATTTACGACATTTGAACGACAAGTATGCCAATCAGTTGCATAAATAAAAATACTGGAAGATATCACTGAGTGCCAATAAAGAATAACATAACATTTTAATATAATCGTGGATATATTGTAAATTTGTTAAAATATATGGGAATATTTTAAAAAATTTAATTTTATATTCTGTTTTTGCTGCTAAACACCCTTATGATGGACGTTGGTTGTATTTTTCATAAAAAAAGTAATAAGTGAAAGTCGTCTACTAGAACAAGTAACGTTTTGGTAGGTATGCGATACAATTTACAAATTAACATATCATTAAAGAGCAAGACAAGTAACGATATAAAGGACAATTACTTTTTGCAACACTCAAAATAAAAGATACTGATTCACAATCAGTCAACCCTTTTTAAGGCTTTTGTTCCCCTAAATCCTAATGGTTATAAATAAAAATATACGACAACATAGACTTCCCATCATTTGAAATAAAAAACATATTTCGCTTGATTACCCAGGCAATTAGCTAGCAATAAATAACTACTCTCCACAATATCGAAGTCGTATTTAAAGGAAAAACCCATAAAACACACATATAGCCATCATATTATTATAAATCATCGAACCCCCAAAGTCAATAACACTAATATCAATTTTTTCCTGGCTCCAACGTAGCAGATGTCTTGAAATTTATCTTGAATGGCGATCAAACACGCTAGTTTTTATCAGAGTCCCCCAAACCTTTTACCATTCGTTATTCTCTGACTAAATTTCGGTCGTTAAAATAAAATCAGTCCGCTTTTGCGTCGAGATTAGAAAAACAGAATCGGAATGGAAATGAAAGAACGGTTAGAAAAACAAGTAAGTCGGTTCTTTCGTTAGTTTATTTTTGCCTAAATTTTGATAAATACAGGCATTTTGGGCTATAAATGGTAAAAAATACCAAAAACAGTTGCACGAAAAGTAAAACTTTTAAATGTAGTTTTGATTGGTTCACTTATACTAAATTCACTTTGATAAAAAAACAACTTGTATCATATCTATCAATGAAATTAGATATTATTAAGAAATAACTTTTCTATTGAATTAACGAAATCCTTCTTCCAACAAAAGTCGATCATAGGCTATGATAATTAGACAAAAATCAAAATTTGTGCCAAGACTGCCGAGTACAAAGAGGATCTAACGAAAACGGAATCTATGCCATAGAAGAATGTCATGGTTGCGTAATTTGAGAGAGTGATTTGGCTGTACCACAAATTAACTCTTTAGGTCAGCTGTAAACAAGATCAGGATAGCCTTGATGATTTCCAATTTTCACTAGTAGTTGCACAAGAAGAAGAAGAAATAATAAGACACACAGAACATTGAAAGTGAGAAAAACAATACTACACAATACAAAACAGATAGATATAAATCGCATTTTTTATTCTAACCAAGTATTAAACATCTTTTTCCATCTAGATTAGAAAAAGAACTGAATGAGATGAAGAGAAATATAGATGTAGAACAAGACTGCAATCTAAAAACGATAATTAAACAAATTGCTTATGGAGTATTAGGAACAGAGAACAACGAGCAAAAACACCACAAACCACCATGGATGATAAAAAACGTAGAAGAAGTGATACAAGAAAAAAACAAAATATATAAGAAATGCATAACAGTTAAAACATCTAGCAATTGAGAACATATTAAAGGAAAAACGGAGAACTACACAATCAAATAAAAAAACAAAAAACAATTTCTAGGAACAAAAATGTGTCCAAGTTTAAAATTTAATTGGTGGTTCTCAGACTACGAAAGAAATCATTATTCTAAAGAAAAACACCCATAACTCATTAAGCAATTTAACTAAAGAAAAGTAGGAAAATCGCTATAAAAATTGGAAAAACAAATTAGAGTACCATCTGAATGGAAAACCGCTCACCAAGTTTCCATCTTTAAAAAGCGTAATCGAAAAGATCCTAACTGCTACAGAGGATTAAGTGTCCTTGCTTACTTGCGGGGGATTGTATAGAAAGCTAATAAATGGAAAAATACAAGATGATGTAGAACATTTAATTATCGAAGATCAAAGTGGATTTACGCCTGGTAGATCTTGCACTGGTAACTTGTTTATACTCCAACAACTGTTGATTCCGAAATACATCTAGCCTTCATCGACCTAGAAGAGGCGTATAATACAGTTGCAAAACTTAAGTTGTGGCAAGCTTTACAATATCTCGGCTTTAGTCCATACCTTTTGAACTGCTTCGAATAATTATGCAAGGGAAAATACCAGGAAAAAGGATCATAGGAAGAAGACGAAACTCCTGGCTAAAGAATCTACGGGAATGGTATAGCTGTAGCAACATCGAATTATTTCGGTCAGCAGGTTCGAATATACTGCAATATTATCAGAGTTAAAAATTGTATTAATAAAACCCCTCACGAAACTTCTGGTGACCCGCCCGCAATCGATTTTTAAATCGACATTTTTCCACACACGCGCAGGAGTCGCTCTGAAAGGAAGATTGGTCGAGTTTGTGCGGAAGCCGTTAGTTTCTGGTCAGAACTCAGCGCAGGCACGTCAATCAGTGAAATTTTTTTACTTGAGAGTATTCACTTAAGAATATTCCCTCAAGGATATTCGTTAGTAACAGAATTTCTTAAATAGTTAGCAACTCTCGTGGATTTTGCCGTCACTCCGAGCAGATAGACCAGTGACTGGTTTTGTGCCCAGACTCCCCTGGGATTTGTCCTTTACAGCAACAAACCGATTTAGCCGTGCCAAGAGGAGTTTTCCTATGGACTTATAGTGCTGTAAAGATAAGTTATTTGACTGTCTAACCTTTTTGTTACTTTCTATTTAGTAGTGTACACTTTTCATATGCATATGATCAGGTGAATACATTTTTGATATAATATAATTCTAAAATATTGGGGAGGGAAAATACATTTCATGTTTTTATTAGGTTTTTCAAATAGGATATAAAGAGTCTGACCAAACTCACTTTTGATATAATACTTTTTTTAATACAATACATTTTGATATAATACAATTTTGATATTGGGGAGGGAAATAAATTTCATGTGGTTTTTAGAACATTATATAAGGAATATGTAACAACTCACTTTTTATCTATGATATAAATGGTACTAGATTTATCAATTTTGATATCTTTACCATACTGTCACTTGTATCTCATTCTAGTAGAACTAAGTTAAATTAAATTACTGACTTTTAGTGTTAAGACTTTGGCTACCATACGGACTATTCTAGGTTTTTACTAATATTTCACACTTTATTTGGCCAGTGGTAGTGACTATTCGCTTGTTGAGGGGCTATTAGGTGCTATTGTATCTTTACACCACCCACTACCACTGTTATTTAGTTTTGCATATAATATTTATATACACGCTTATTATATATCTATATTATATACTATATTATATATCTATATACACGTTTTTATAAATACATTGATTGTTACTATTTTGAGTTTTATTTCAGTTTCTACTAACCAGTATATAATATAGCAAGACAAGATTAGTATTTAGTATTTTGTATTTTAGGTTATTATCTCCAGTATCATTTGTTTCCAGTCATTTGTTACTTCAAAATCTCAACTATCGTTGAGGTGGCGCCCTTCTTCCTCTCTTTTTATCGTCCTTTTCTATAAATTTATTCCCAGTGACCTTCTTTAGTTGTATCACGTTTGATATTAATAGGTCTCATTTCATTTCTTGTCCCATTAGCTCATTAACCTTGCTATCTGCTTTGTATCTTTAAAGCCAAAATTGAGTGCATTGAAGTTAGCCCGAACACTCACTTGAGATTTAGTGTCTCTTTGGCCATTTAATTTTGTTCCTCTGAGCTTAGCCATATTTTTAGTATTTTCATCACCTCTCTTCCAGTTCTTCTGAAATTTGGACGTTCTACACTTCCTAAAATCCAATACTCCCAGAGTATTCAGGTTTCATAGCCCTGATGATCGCCAACCTTCGGAACGAAGATGGCACTTGAAGAAGACAGAAGTAAAAAGGGATAACACTACTTACCTAAAAATCGGAAATAGACTATCAGAAAAAGATCATCCTGCTCTATTTGCTTGCTATTTATTTTTAGCAGGTGTACCTCTGACCTTTTTATTCGTACAAAATATTTATTATTGTCCTCTAATTGGTGATTATTTGTTTTTAATCTGAGTTACTTCTAGATGTGCTTTCTGTGTGCCCTTCCTATTGTTGTGAGGTACTGATTGTAGATCTGTGCGTTAGAAAATATGGGAAATGGGGTTTCCTTTTAATGTGTTTCTTTACAAAATCCAGGATAATTACCATACCTGTTAATTGCTGTTATTTAAATTTGTACCTTTGATCAAACTATTGTTTTATTGAGTTAATTATGATTGTAACACCCATTATAAAACAGACCAGTTGATCTTTGGTACATCTTTGTTTCAATCTTTTATTGATTAGAAACATAAATGCTGAGTATAAACATACATTTTTACTCTAAAATAAGTCCAACTCTGTGCTTACCGCACGAGGTCTCAGAACATATTACCTATACAGTAATATAATATCGTGTAAATGTGCTATTAGTTAAAGGTTGTTGGAATGAGTTGATTATTTGACAATTTTAAAGGTCAACGGTGAAAAGGGACCCAATAAAAACTTGTAGTAATCTTTATTAATCGTAAATAACACTTTGAATATTACAAATTGTAGTTTACAAAAAAAAAAACATTTTTTTTATTGAAAATAAAGTACAAATTAAAAAGTGTAAGTACATTTATACTTTAGACCTGCCTAATTGTTCCATACGTTCGAGGCTTAGAAAAAGTATGATACAAGTTAATGTCCACGATTACATTAAAATGTTATGTTATTCTTTATTAGCACTTTAATGATATCTTCCAGTGTTTTTATTTATGCGACTGATTGGCTTGCTTTTCGTTCAAATGTCATAAATATGTCAATTTTCAAGCCTCGGTGGCGCAGTAGGCAGCGCGTAAGTCTCATAATCTTAAGGTCGTGAGTTCGATCCTCACCCGGGGCACTTTTTTGTTATGCATCTTTTTCACGCAGTTAAATTTAGTAAGTAATTGTTTTTTAGAAAATAAAACTGTGTATAAGAATTATTAACAACCGGTTGACTTACAATATGAATAATTACCAGTCGGTTTAACTGGCTGGCTTTTGCAAAGGACATCAAATTATCTGCTGCAGATGGGAACACTAATAGAGAAGGCAAATGATTACCAAATAACCGTATGTCTTCCCTTCACAGACTAAGAAAATGCATTTGATAATGTATACGGCCATAGACCGTAGATTTTTACAAAAATATTTTTAACAAACACACCAGAAACAAATACAGTAAAAAAACTGTTACAGAGCATTATTTTTATTATTATTTATATGTTTATGGGTGTATTATTACGTGTAAGCCATTTCTGATCAGTGATCGCTATTCAACAATCCTTTTTCTGATGGGTGAAAAAAAAGGACAGCGATCATCTTACAAGAGAAATGCATAAAATTTTAAGTAGCTTTTTTTCAGTCTCAACTATTTCTACTTTAAATAATAAAACTTGGCGAAAAATTAAAATGTTTAATTAAAGTGTTTCACATAGTACTATTAGAATCACTGAAGCTTAGTGTCCTTTTAGCAATACACCGCCCTCTATGTTTTTTTGTATCTACGTGTTTGTTGGCCCCTCCTTTACATGGTTTCGGTTACGACTAAAGTTTGTCGCTCATTTATGCACTGCATCGCGAAGCGAAGCGCGGAGAAAAAGGTTGTTACGAATTTTCTTCATGTAGGTAAATATACTCTAGCGTATCTGTGCGAAGCAACGCGCTGCACAGAGAACAGAAGGGACACGGATCGCAACCGTAAAATCCTAGGCGAAGAAATTCTGTTCGGCGCGCTTCGCGTTGCAGTGCATAAGTGAGCGACAAGCTTAACGGTTCGGAACCATGCTAAGTTGGTCGGTAATGTAAATCCAATGCTTACCGGTAATGACGTCACACTGTCTGGCCCAGGTGGCCCATACTCTGCTCGAATTCAGCGCGAATTCAAGCATACTAAAAATTGTCGAATACACGGCTGCATCTGCAATACACTCGACAAGATAATAAGATTAATATCAGCGCTTTTTTGTTTGTATTTCAAAAATAAATTTCCTGCAACTAAAGATTTGCACACTGTATTTCCCCGTATACTGTTAAATATCTTTTTCGTCTGTCTGTATAAACTCATTTTCAACACAACTATATTGTGGCATATATACGAATGCACGAATTCCTTCCTACAAAAAAAAATAAAAAAGAACGCCGAACGCTTGCGACGAATAGTCACGCTGGCTGGCAGGCACGATACGGTGCCCCAACAACATCGACATCGCCGGCCTATGGAGCGTCTCTTTGTCCGTCTGGCGTGGAGGCGCCCCAGGTGGTGTGTCATTTCTTATCCCTACACGTAATTCATCATCGAAACACGATTGCCCCCGCAGGGGGATGGAACCACGCCGAGGCGCGACGGACCTGCTGACTCATCATCGAGGGTTTTCATGATCTATGTTTATCTATAATTTATCTACAATATGTTAATTTTATTGCTTATTGGTTTGGGGTTGCAAAGCGGAAGAAACAACTCAGAGGTAATAAAAATTTAATAGGCATATAATCGAACAACACACTTTTCTTATATTAAATTCAATATTCATATTCATATTTATCAATTTTTTTAAATAATAAATAATAATAATTATATTTGTAATTACAATATTAGAAAAAGAAGGTGATATTTTATAGTCCACGGAAGATGAGTGGTGATATTTATAGACCTCTGTAACAATACGTTTGCTGCAGTCCATTTTTTTGAAATTAATTAGTTATTTACAAATTAAGGTCAAAAACCTTATAACTCTTAACTCTAAAACTTTCAAAATGGCGTTTTCTAAATGTTTCTATCCTTATTTGTTGCTAAGAAAGTTGCAAAATAAATAAAAAATTTTGGTTTTTAATAAATGTTTATTTTTATTATATATTATATATTATTTTTAAAAATAAATAACTTTTTTAAAAATAAACTTTTAACATTTATATTTCATGGAATGCTGTTTCTTATAATGCTTCAAATATGGTCAAAATTTTAAAGTGAATGGTCAAATAGTTTAAAAGTTATTTTATTTGTTTATTACAAATTAATTTTTTTGCAACAATATAAGTCAGAATATTGTTCTGAAGCTATTTTCTTGTGGCATTTTAAATTAATTACTATTTAACTGGGAATAAGCCACAATTAAAGATAAAAAAACATTTATTGACGTTTCAATTTCCACTTCGGAAATCGTTCAATTGAAACGTCAATAAACGTATTTTTATCTTTAATTGTGGCTTATTCCCAGTTAAGTAGTAATTAATAAGTCAGAATATTGTACAGTTTTAGTTATTGTAAGGGTAGTTTCTGAAAGAAGAAGACTTATTCCATTATTTAAGTTAAAAAAAAATTGGAAACTTAATTTTAAATATTGCAAAGTACTTTTGCAAAAACATGTCAATTTTATGCTTATAAACAATTAGAATAACTTTTTAATCATTTCCTCTTAATATTATTTATTTATATTTAAAAATCCTGAATTTTTTACAAGCTTAAAAAAATTGTCCTAAAATAATTTAGGACAAAGTTACCCTCTTTTTTTATTTAATCCATAGCAGCTTTGTTTATAATAATTTAGAAATCTAATAAGCGTTATTGAAAAGTGCAGACTTTATAATTTTAACGTACCAAATTCAAAAGGATTACCCTTTAATAGAAAATTGTGGTTCTGCTTTATGTTAAAAATGTTTTGCTGCTTCTGATAGTGCCCAGATATCTTTTAATTTGGTTGCAATTATTTCTATTGTTGAGTTTATTCGTTTGTTTTATTCCTTAATAATAATAAAAGTACCAACAACCCTATTTTATGTAAAAACTATCATGTATATAAACTTTATAAAATGCGGGAATTCAAAATTTCAAAAAATTATTACAATTTATGAATTAACATAATGTATTTAATTGTTTTTTGGTTGTTTGTTTATTTTAATATTTGTTTGTTATAATAAATATAATATAATGTCAGACCAATCAAATACACTGCTCAGAATGATCAAATCTTACTAAGAGTCGAATCAGTTTTTTTAGGAACCAACTGTACATAATGAAATGTTTTGCCTGCCGAATGTCTTATCTGATCATTATAAATACACAAACAAAAGAAGACGATTAAATAACAATTTAATATATCATCTTCGGAATATTCATTTTCTTTTTCATCAAGTCGTTTTTGAACGCTAAAGCAAATCCGAATATTAAAAATGTTCTCTCATCACGCCGTCGCCTCCACCATAAATTGAGTTATGAAATTTCGGAACAAGAATATCTAACATATTGTACAATGATGAATTACTTGATGTTTGACAGTTCCATCAGAGCGCCGTTCAACCAATATTTAACTTTTCCCATTTCGCAAACAGTGTTTGGTATGCAGCACAACTGATGTTTATTGAAGACTTTGTACAATAAAACGAGTATTACACGTAGTGTTTCGTGTACATATATATACATATATGCAGTCAGAATGTGTGCTTATATATTTATTTATAAGGGAGTTGTTGTCACAACAAATCAAATAGTCCCTGTTTTATTTGCGGTTTGGTATAAAATCGATTATTGCTTATGTTGAAAACTGGCATTGTCATTTATTAAATCTATATAATAGGACAATATCATTGCGGGATTGCATTGTAAGAAATGTTTAGTGAAAATGTATTGTCATTTTAAAAATTTGTTTTGACCTTGAGACGGAAATAAACTATATTATATCAAAATTCACTATTATTGGTGTCACTTATTTTCATATTATGGTCTAATTCCAATGTAAAACTAATAATTTTTAAATTTTTTTACTTAAATTGAGAAAAATCAACCAATTTAAACTCATAAATAAATTGGGTTACCATTGTAGCCCACGCAAATAACCGAGTCAGTAATTACCATATGCCTAACGTAGGGTTAAAATAAAACTACAATTTTTTTTCTAAAAATAATTTTATTTTAAATAAACACATTTTTTTAAAACTTTATTTACAAAACGAACGACTTACTGAAACATTAATATTTTCACGCACATCCTGGGGATAATCCTCAGGATTCAGGTGGTGCAGAATCCCGTCGAGCGTTCCGCTTGTCTCTTTTCCCGATATTGATTGCTTCCTGGATTGTTTGTGGCAGCTTTGTGTTCAATGTTTCTGGAAATAACAATGCCAAAGTTCCAGAGATCGAGCCCATGATCGCGAATAATACTAACGGCAGCATTTCAGAGACTCTCGCCTAAGGACATAAATTAAATAATCAGATTATAGAATTAACGACAGACTTTACTATTAGGTATAAAAGAGAAAATAAGAAATAGAATATAGGAAAAATAGTTTAAATTAGACGTAAAAAATTGTGTTTCTTAATGATTTTATCATAAATTCTTATTTATTTATTTATTTAGATACTTTACAAACACTATAGAATAGTAGTAATTACATGTAAAATATTTCAGACAAAACAAAAATACAATAAATCCCTTAAACCTAGTGCTTACGAGTAAGAAATCTTAATTGATGAGTCTACATTAAATACAGTGTGGCCCAAAAGTCTGGAAACGGCTAATTATCTCGTAAATTACTAGACATAATTATACAAAATTTGAGATACACCTATTTTGGGATACGGAGATTCCATATTTGGTATTTGCAATGTTGCCAGATTTTCAGTTTCTCTTATATTACTAGTAACTTTGGTTTTTCAAATGCATCACTCTGTATATTCAGTCATTATTGGAATCTCCTATTGAATACGAGTTCAACCATATGTAACACTTATGATTTTATGTAGTCTGGAAGGTCTTAAATACATAAAACAGAAATCTGGCAACGCCTTAATTGTTGCAATACATTTTTTAATACTAACTATTTTTAAATACATTAAAACGTAACAATTGATAGTTTATGATATTTTTTAACATAATAGTTACGTTATTAAGTGTTCAAAATGTGCTCCATTTGTGAGTTGACAGCACTCTAATCGATGGTAGAATGCGTCTACTACATTTCTCCGTAATTGTCTAGAAATTATTCGAGATTTATCGATAATTCATTGCCTTAGCTATGAAAGACTTGCTGGATAAGTTTTGTAAACTGAATTTTTCAAGTATCTCTAATAAAAATAATCTTTAGGATTGAGATCGGGTGAACGTGGAGGCCATTCAATTCTACCTTGTCTACCAATTTATCGTCCGGGAAATATCTCATCTAAATAACGCCGAACATTTACACCAACTATCTGACGTTAAATTTCGTTCGATAAAAAATGGCCCAATTAAATAAGTACCTACTATAACTGACCATACATTTAATTTTTGTGGTCTTTGAGTATGGTTTTCACGCATTCAGTCTTCAGTGTGAATTTACGTCACACCAGTATCTTAAATTGTGTCGATTTACACTTCCACACAGTGTAAAAGTTGCTTCATCGGAAAAACATATTCTGTTAACGAAATTTTAATAATTTTCAATTTTATCCATCATTACCTCAGTAAACTCTAATCTACGACCAAAGTCATCTTCACTTAATTCTTGTAATAAGTTAATTTTGTACGATTTAAATTTATTTTTACGTAATAAACGTAAGACTAAAGAATGACCTACATCAAGTACTTGTGCAACCCTGCCTAGGGATGTGTGTAGATCCTGGTTCTTGGTCCTGGTAGACGAAGAACATCATGGCTGAAAAATCTAAGGCAATTGTATGGAAAATCAACTATATCGTTATTTAGAGCTGCTGTCAATAAAGTCACGATAGCGAATATGGTAGCCAACATGATATCCAACGATTAATAACGGTCATGGAACTAGAAGAAGAAGTAAATAAAATAAGAATCGCCCCAATGATATCCAATCTCTGATAGGAGAGGCACTCAAAGAATAATAAGATGATGAGATCGATTAAAATGCGCACCTTTATTGCAGCATTTCTTTTTACAACATGGGGTGCCACTAGGACCTCCTTTTCGCCAAGAATCTCACAAATTTGTAGTCTTATAAACTACATGGGGCGGTAATATACCTCCAGTTGCCGAAATATATAACATAATTGTCACAGCATTTTTAGTATAAATTATTATATTGTCTGGATATTTGACACCTCTTTGATAAATTAGTTTCTTTTTACCTGGATCATCACTTAAATTACTTTCGTCGTAATTAAATATTGCAGCAGAATCGACATCTTCAAGTTTTTTTGCTTAATTCCTCAAAAAAATTTCTTAATGTTTCTTTTTATGTTGTTGTTTAAGCTTTAACTTAAATATTGTTTATGTCTCTCTAGAAACCCCTTGGCCCAATTGTATCCAGGAAAATTATCTTTAAAGAGTGAGTTCTAACCAAGACGGTCTAGGTAAGCCTTTGCAGTTCTGAACAAAGATCCAAAATATTTAATGGGAATCCCCAATTCGCACAAGTAATCACTGCATCCACAAAATCATCTTCTTTAACTTTGGTAAAAACAATTTGACTACTATATTATTTAAATAATCGCCCATTAATTCTGTTTATCAACGTACCCTTTGGAATTTTGTTTTTATTTTCAATGCTGCATTAGCACTTATTTTTCTATCTAAAACTTCTGATAAACATTTTTTTAGCATTTCCCCACTGTATTGTTTAAGAATGTTTGCACCATCCTTACGCTTATATACCCTCAGCGTTTCACTATTGTCCAGAAGTTCGTAATTATTTTTAAAAATATTTTATGTGCTAGCTCCCGTCCAGTTACTGGAATGAGAGTCTAGTAATACTCTTACACAAAAAAGGGGACAAATGTGATCTACAGAATTATAGGCCTATATCGTTGCTCAGTCAAGTATACACTACTCACAACTATTTATGAGAATTATTAATAACCGGTTAACCTACAAAATGGATAATTACCAACCGGTTGAACAGACTAGCTTCCGCAAAGGATGTAGTACATCAGACCATCTGCTGACAATGAGAACATTTATAGAGAAGGCAAATGAATACCAACTACCCGTATTTCTTGCCTTCGTCGACTATTAAAAGGCGTTTGATAATATCAAGATGTGGGCCATAGAACAAGCTATTAATAATTGTAAAATAGATTTGAGATATAGGCAACTAATACATAATATGTATGAAAATGCAACTATGATAGTACAACTAGACGAAAATACAAATCCCATCCCCATTAGGAGAGAAGTGAGACAAGGAGACGAAATATCGCCAAAGCTTTTCAACCTAGCCCTAGAAGACGTCTTTAAAACTACAAATTGGTCAACCTATGGTATTAACGGTAATGGCAACAAGTTAAACGACCTTAGATTCGCTGAGGACATAGCGATTATAGCGAGCACATTCGGGGAACTGCAAATTATGTTGAGGGAACTAGCAGCCAGCTCCCAATACGTCGGCCTAAAAATGAATATGAAAAAAACAAAAATAATGACAAACAAAGAAGACCCCAGACATATAACTATAAACGGCAGTGAGATAAAACAAATCCAGGAATATATAATATATATTCTATATAATAGAAGAGTTGTTCGACAAATTTGCTCCAGCATATGTTGACCTTCCCATTCAGGATAATAGTAAAACTTGTAAATACAATATTTTCCAGGAAAGTTTTGATATGAAAGAATTTGAGGCTGCACTCAAGTCTTCAAATTCCTCGGCTCCGGGGCGCGATCAAATTACTTATAACATAATATATGAATTACCTCTTATAGCTAAACAAAGTTTACTAACAATTTTCAACGATTGGCTTTTCAATGGAAGTTATGTTGATCATATGAAAGAAATAGTTATTTGTTTAATTCTTAAACCCAATAAAGATAAAACACTCTCCTCTTCTTACAGACCGATATCATTAATGTCTTGCATATGCAAGACATTTGAAAGACTTATTAAGACTCGATTAGAATGGTTTATAGAACATTATAGTATCCTTCCAAGTACACAATATGGATTTAGGGCTAGTGTTGGTACACTGGATGCAATATCACATTTAGTTACCGACATTCAAATAACGTTTTCCAGAAACAAATATCTTGCTTGTTTGTTTTTAGACCTAAAAGGGGCATATGATTCTGTTAATTTAACAATGTTACACAAAAAACTATATGATATAGGATTACCTCAAAATATAGCGACTAATATTGTTCATCTTTATAATAATCGTGTTATATATATTAAAGATCATTTAAACCAACTACACGGTCCTAGAATTGCTCATACAGGTCTTCCACAAGGATCAGTTTTAAGTCCGTTATTGTTTAACATATTTTCAGCAAGTATTCATGGCATTTTTGATAACACAATAAATTGCATCCAATACGCTGATGACATATGCATCTATACAGAGCGTAACTCGTATACTGACTGCCTGGAGGCTCTGGAATTCATCATGCAAAACGTTAATAACTGGGTAAGAAATCATGGATTGACCATTTCCCCTGACAAATCAGCCACAATGATATTCACTAGACATAGGATTCGTACGCCTGACAAAATAAAGTTGTCTGGATATGATATACCTATTGTCAAAGAATACAAATATCTTGGCATTCTTCTTGATCCCAAACTTTTATGGTCAAAACATGTTGAATATATAAAAAGTAGGTGTGAAAAAGGTATTAATATTCTTAAATGTGTCACTAATCGTAGATGGGGTGCTGACCCTAAAGTTGCACTGATGTTTTACAGAGCCTACGTGCGATCTATTGTAGACTATGGTTGCATTCTGTATGGTGCCGCCAGTAACACACACTTATTAACTGTAGACCGTATTCAGTTCAAATGTCTAAGAATATGCTTGGGCGCCATGAAATCTACTCCTTGCCCTGTACTACTTGCTGAAAGTAATGAAATGCCTCTTCAAAATCGTCGAGAAATTATGGCAATTAAACATATCCTAAAGCTAAGATTAAATAATAATAATCTACTTAGCCATCTGTATGAGTTATCTATGGAAAACCTCTCAAATAATTACTGGAGCATAAAAAATTCTCCTCCCTTGCTGATGCTTTCTTAGAAACTAATGAGTATTCTAATATCTATGGCAAAGAAAAAAGATTACCAATATATAAAGCTAATTTTCAGGTAACATTAAATAAACCAAAAGTCATTATACCAAAGTACACAGAAACCCCACAAATAAACTTTGTCTTACTTAAATCCATATTGAGTGACTATAATGATCACGTAATAATGTATACGGATGGTTCCAAAAAAGAGGATGGTGCCACAGGTTGTGCAGTTTACATTCCACATAAAAGCGAATCTTTGAAAATTAAACTTCCATCACATTGTTCAATATACACTGCTGAAGCGATAGCAATCGAAAAAGCATTAGATTGGCTAGATTTACACAATTTTAATAAAGCAGTAATATTATCAGATTCATTATCGGTCATTAAAGGATTAAACTCAGATATGACTCAACATAAAAGAAATAATATTCTTTGTGATATTAAAAATAAAACATATAGTAAAGATATTACAGTTATTTGGGTTAAAAGTCACATTGGTATCGAGGGAAATGAACTGGTTGACCAGCTTGCTAAAGATGCGACCCATGTTGGACTCTACATTCCCATATTCACATTGGAGGACTTACAACAACATTATTATAACAAAATTTTTATAAATTGGAAAGAAAAATGGAAAAACATAGCATCGAACTCAAATAATCAATATTATACTATCCACCCTACCTTACCACAAGATGTTGCCTATATTTTTAAATATGCAATGCCAAAGAAGTTGACAGCCACAATTACACGACTGAAAACTAATCACGGTGCATTTCCAGCTCACTTGGCTAAGTTAAATATTATTCCTTCTGGGGTATGCTCATGCGATAATATATCACAATGTGACATCAACCATATTCTTTTTAAGTGCGATAAACATAGGTATGAAATAGATCAGCTGTATTCAAAACTATCAGAACTTAAAATTCAGACTCCCATAAACATCACCCATTTACTCTCCTTAGATAGTAGAGAAGTATACGAACTAATATGTAACTTTTTATTTAAAGTTGGTTACATTATTTAAAAACTAATATATTATATTACAATTCTGTGGCTAAAGGACTAGTTTCCAAGCCAACTCACCAAACACACACACACAATCATTTTATTATAAATTAAGTCCATAATTCGCGGCAGCGTTTTTAGTATATACAAGAAAAGAACTCTTAATTTTTACATAATATATGTTCAACATATACTTTTACAATGAACATAATTAGAATAATCTTTAGTATAAAAAAATACGCATGTTGGAAACATTATCGAAATTTTCATTTAAATTCACCCCAGCGATCAACACACCCCATTTGACGGTAATTCTTTTTCTGTACAGCAAATATTCCAATATTTTCTAAAACCTCAGCTCGTATTCTGTAAATAAATTTTATATTTTTCTTAATTTTTTTTTCCAACCTTTCATTCCAATTTTCAGTTTTGTCTATACTTATATAATAGCTAGAATAAGTAAAAATACCTACAAAAACGCGTGCATGCTATACTGTCTTCTCCATATTAAGTACCAAAATAATAAAAAATATAGCCGATTTCCATTCTTTCATGAATTAATGAGATTAATCAATCAGACCGAAACTCAATCTCTTGTTGCTACGTGAATTTAAAGACTAAAATAACCTAATTTTTTCCGAACAGTAACTGTGCCAAACTTATTTAATTATAACTTAGAAAAACCTTTTCTATTCTCCCACAAAAGCCTTTCTCGAATTCATCCCCAAAGTTCAAGTTCAACAAAAGATATCTTAATCGACTGAGGCCGACAAGGTTTTAATTGGTAAAGTGTCAAGTTTCAGTCATCAGATCAGATCCGAGAAGCGACTCGACATTGAAAAAGCCCCGAGGCTCTTCAGGTTGGAGAAAACTTTTTGACGCAACTTCGCATGTATAACAACAGGCCTGAAGTTCGGCTTTCAGTGCTTTTCAAAGGTGTGGATGATGTTTCTCTTTATATGAATCCGTTAAGTTTCTTATATAGTTGAATTTCTCATTATGAAAGGTTTCGATCACGCAGTCTATTATGTTCAATTATTTAAACATAAGTAAGAAGTCATTTTGGTCAGTTGCGTTCTTTATAAAATTACTTAAAGGTAATAAGTTTTTCTAATTTTGGCCCAATCTGTTTGGGACCCTTTTTGTGAAAACTTTTTTAAAACAAACCACAGAAGCCAACATATTCTTACGTAATAATTTGTGATTTAAATTTAACCCTTTATAGGTCTGTGGTCGATATTTCGACCACTGCTCTTATTAATACTTATGAGCTAGTAAGTGACATGAAAAGTTACCGAAGTGCAAATTCAGTGTTTGTAAATGAATTGTACCCAAAATGAACACCACAGAACAAAATACGGCAACGTGGCAGCAATGTGGTCGATTCGCCAACCACAACCCATCATACTCTGTAAGTTACCGTTGAACGTGATCACAGGTTTTTGCCGTTTGTAAAAGTTAGAAAAATAATTTACAAAAGATTTATACATCAAACTCAAGGTAACACATCACAGTATTATGGTCTTTTATTATCTATTCAGATTTTATTGGCGCTAAGATGATATATCTTGATTTACTAAACATAACCTCAAAGTAGCACATGCTGATTTTACAATTGTTCTATTGAAATGTATTTTCACTCTTGTTTATTTTAAATCTATACAATTATATTCTTTTTTTACGTAAATCTGACTTACTTGAATAATATTTCCAAGAATTAAATTGCTGTGCGGTAGATCAAGTAATTAAATTTTCAAGTATTTGTATACAACAATGTACGTATCTTTTGCAGTAAAATGGAACACCGCAATATACTTGAAAATTTACAAAATATGACAGGATGATTTATTTGATTACATAGATGGTATTCCATATCAACAAGCCATAAATTCAGATTTTGAGGGTGATTCTGATGCAGAAGATAATCTTCCTATTTCCAACCGAACGTCGGTTGCATCCAACGCGACTATTACTTCATTGTCTAATGATGACAAGGTTGAATTTCTTGATGTTGATTCAGATGACTCAATGGATGATATAGCTTTCCACCCTCAGGTAAGAACAAATCGCATTTTTGACGACGTCGATACTTCCTCAGGCGAAGACGAAATAGAAGAGAACCAAGAGAACACAGTAAAGTGCGATGATACATATAAATGGAGAAAGAACGCTTCTGATGCACAAAAATATTCGAATGCGCCGTTTACCAGACCATTTGGCCAAGCAAAACCGGTCAATATAAATTCACCATTCGACGTGTTTTCTTTGTTCATGACCAAAGATATTATAGCTAATATAATTACACAGTCAAATCTCTATGCTCAACAACAAAATCATAATAATCTCGATCTAACTGAAGAAGAACTGAAAGCATTTCTAGGGGTTCTTATAATCATGGGGTTTCATAAACTACCTAGTTTGAGACATTATTGGTCAACTGATATTAACATGCACGTGCCAAGAGTTTCGCAAATTTTTACGCAAAAACGATTCTTAAAAATTCTTCGTTTTCTCCATCTAAACAATAACGAAAACATGGAAAGAAATCAAAATAACCCCAATTTTGACAAACTGTTCAAAGTAAGGCCTTTGATAACAAAACTGCAGCAACGCTTTCAAGAGAACTTTTATACAAGTAGAAATGTTGCGGTAGATGAAAGTATGGTTGCTTTCAAGGGGCGAAGTTCTCTCAAACAATATATGCCGAAAAAGCCCATAAAAAGAGGCTTTAAAGTTTGGGTCGTTGCATGCTCCGAAACTGGATACGTGCACAAATTTAGCATATATGAAGGCAAATCTCAATCACAACATGCTGAATATGGTTTAGGCGCTAAAACGGTATTAGACATTACCGAGTCTCTTAGAGGCGCAAACTACTGCATTTATTTCGATAATTTTTTCTCGAGTTTTCCTCATATTAAGAAAATGTTAACCTATGATTTGTTTTGCTGTAGAACTTTTAGAATAAATCGTAAAGGCTTTCCAACACAAATGAGAAAGGACAAAACAATGAAAATGGGAGAACACGATTATTTCATGTCCAATGATATGTCTGTTGTTAAATGGAAAGATCGGGGGCGCAAATGCGTTTTAGTCGGCAGTACTCTGCATAATCCACTTGAGATTACTTCAGTTTTGCGAAGAAAACCGAATGGTGAACAAGAAAGTGTTAAGTGTCCAAAAGCCATAAGTGATTACAATCGCTATATGGGTGGAGTCGATCTATTCGATCAACTTCATGCTTCTTATCCAATTTCATGGAAATCCCGAAGATGGTATATGAAGATTATTAACTATTTGATTGATGCAGCAGTGGTAAATTCATATATAACTTATAAGACTACAATGAAAATGAGGTCCATTAAATCGAAACCAATGAGTCACCTGTATTTTAGAAGTGTATTGGCCAACGAGCTCATAGGTGATTTCTATAACAGAAGGAGACCAGGACCTAAGGTAACAATAGGAAGAAATAAACTGAAGAAAATGGGAGCAACCACTAATTCTGTTAGCGTTGAAAGCACGGTGAGACTAAGCGATGTTGGCAATCACATGCCAGAAAAAGGAACATCAAGACGTTGTGCACTCTGTTCAACGAGAGCAAAGCCAAAACGTTCAAGTATTAAATGCTCAGATTGCCAGGTTGCATTATGTATTCAATGTTTTCCATTATTTCATAATAAAAATGTTTAATTAATGTGTTTTTTTCTGTGGTCGATTATGGAACCACAACTACATTTACCAAAGTCAACATACCTAATCAGGCTGTGGTCGAAATTTCAACCACCTAAAAAAAACAACAAGGAGTGAAAATAAAATGAAAATACGAATGAAAGTTCAATAACGGATCATTCCTTATCTATAATCTGCAAAGAATTTGTTTATATTACCAAAAAATAATTCTGCCCTATAAAGGATTAAAATAATTTTTATTTTGTAACTTCAAAGGGTTGTAACTTTTTTTGTGTACATGTTTGTACTAAGGTAAGTTGTATTCAATCAATATTTTTATACCCGGAATGCATGATTTAATTTATGACATACCTTTTTGAAACACCCTGATATAAGGCCAGTTTTTCATATAAAACAAGGTTATTAAAGTCTTTATAATATTAGGTGATCGTTTTTATAGAGCGCATAAATAAAAATAAAGTCGTTACTTACCAAAAGAGGAATTTGTGGAGATATCAAAGAACCCAAACGTCCCATCATACCACAAATTGACAACATAGAATGCCTGCAGGTCGTAGGAAACATCTCTGTAGTGTAAATGAATATAACAGTGTATGTTACTGTAGAGCTGCATTTTCCTATGAGGTACAGTGTCAATCTTAACCACTGGATATCTACAAACAGGTTTGGAAGTAATACATGTAAAAAAAATAAAAAAAAACTTTGCAATAAAAAAATGCAATAAAATTATTAACTGGCTTAAATTAAATAATACGTATTCCAAAAAAGAATAACCGAAAAAATCAGAAGCACATATACTATCACAGAAAGTGATGGGGTCGAAGAAAACTGGGCAAAAATTAAGTCTAATATCTTAGCTTTGGTCCAGGAAGTTCTTGGTGAAAGAAATAAAACTAAACCTAAATTGTTCCCAAGGAGACAAATTCCATGGTTTTGTACAAAAGTGAAGAAAAAATGTAAAAATAGAAAAAAGCTTACCTGAAATACATGTCAACCAAAACACAAGAGGCATGCCACAATTACAGGATAATTAGAAACGAAACACATACACTTTGCAGCGAAAAGCAGCAGTTAAAAATAGGATACCAAACGAATTACTGAAGTGTTGTTGAGCGGCATTGAGAGAATAATTAAAAACATGAATTTATTATCAAAATTATAAAATACAATAAAATACTGGAAGAATGGAGAACAAGCGAACTAATTGTACTATCCAAAAAAATTAGATAAAAAATAGCCAATACAGATACAGATACAGCATAAGTACAGATACTGGTACAAAAGTAAGAATGCTGCAAGGCTACGTCCTCTCTTTCCTTTTTTATAGTGTTAAATCGTGGACCTTGAAAGAAGATATGTGCAAAAACTGGAAGCATTTAAGATGTGGCTATATCGGAGTATACTTTGATGATTGGGATTCTTTTCACTCTATAGTACGGTTTATGGATTTAAGGGGCTTCACAGAGCAACAGAATCAGGTGTTAGGAGATTATCTGAGAGAAGTTACTTTTGTCACAGCTTTAAAAGCTAGCAAAGAGATAGCGTTTTTGGGCAGCCTTCGCATTGCAAGTAAATTAATAAAATGTCCAGCTGCAAGAAAATCTTTTTTGAACGAGATTACACTACGACTGATATAGGAGTAGACGTCGCGCGCTAGCAGATTTCAAATATTGTACCGAGAGCTCAGTTGATCGAGAACCGCTTAGCTGTATACACTTGTATACAGCTTGTATACAGCTAAGCGGTTCTCGATCAACTGAGCTCTCGGTACAATATTTGAAATCTGCTAGCGCGCGACGTCTACTCCTATATCAGTCGTACTGTACAAGAAAAGACAAGAAATCCTGACTTTTAGTCTAACGTTAAGTCTAAAAAGTGTTTCAATCATATATCAATGGTTAAAAAAAGTGAAAGATTCTCGGTCAATGTATAAGGATGGATAATTGCTGAAGGCCTGGGCGTCCATCCTCAGATTTTGAAATATAATGTTGCTCTCAAATATCCAGAGATTCCCCAATGACGAGTAGAATTGTTTAAGAATGTTTGGAAGAAACTCATGTGAATGTTCTTTCATAGCCTTCACGGATTCCAGACCTTTAGCTCATCGAAAACGTATGGGCATAATTAAAAGAAAGAAAAGTTAGGCCACGAAATAGAATTGAACTATGGAAAGCAATTGAGCAGACATGAAATGAACTTGTTGAATATAACATGGGGAGATTGGTGCTATCTATAAACAAATTTTTGTACAAAGTTGTATTTATGACAATGGGCGATAAGACCAGTTCCCAAGTGCAACTGGGTAATGGCCTTTCTGGGTAATGTTCTTTAGTCATTATTTAGCAGACATGCTCAAAACCACGAGTTTGAATTTAGAATGTGTAGACGACTATGTTCTTGTCCAAACAAGAAAGAATTGGAGACTACTGACCAAAATTTTACAAACAATCTAGTTACTTTAGGAAAAAAATTTTTGTAGCTGGCAATTGCTGCCCAATGTTGCCAAGATGAAAGTATCGTTAAAAATTAACTTTAAAGGCAGACTTTTCGGCAACACGAAACACCCAAAATACCTAGGTGAGACACTCAATAAGTAAGTTTTAAAGAACGTCTTACAAAGGCCAGAGCAAAACTCAGAACAAACTATAATTTGACAAGTTATATTCTACCACATTGGTTATTACCGACTACACTTAGATCGACAACACTGGAACTGGGTATAACCCATTGTCGTGAGTGTACACCGGTGTGGTTAGATAGCTGCATGTCAAACGTGTTCACATTGAACTAAATCAATAAAAAAACCTTCAACATAACCTACTTTGGTAAGAAGGATGCGCTTCAAGAACCAATTACTCAAAATATGCCACATATTATAAGCATGTCAGTGGATTTTGACCAACCAAGACAAGTTTAAGCGACACTGAACAGAAGAAGAATAAACTATGGCAGGTGCTTCGATTTACTTTTAAAGTAGAAAATTGTCTTCTCAAATTGAAATTGAGGTGATGAAAGACAAATGGGCAAATATCTGATGGAGAAACACCAGATCCTTAAGTGGCAATCCTTTCTCTTTCTTAGTTGCAACCAACGATTCCATTGAATAGATTTGTCAACTCTATGTTTGTTTGTTTGTTTATAAACGTCGCAAACTAGAATACCTGGACCATATAATGCGCAATGAACAACAATATGACCTACTTCGGACCATACTTCAAGGTAAAGTGCATGGGAAAAGAGGTTTAGGACAGAGAAGAATATCCTAGCTGCGTAACCTGCGAAAATGGTTTAACTACCACTACCGGACTTTTCAGGGCAGCAGTCAACAAAGTCAGAATAGCCATGTTAGTGTCCAACATCCGTAACGGATAGGCACCATAAGAAGAAGATGTTTGTTTATATAAAATAATTATTTTTATTTATTGCTTGTAATACATTGTCCACTGTGTTTTTAAACAAAACTCAACTGTGATGTAGCACATGCTAAATAAAATACATGATGATGACGATCGACATTTATATGATTCTGATCCTGTTGTCAAAAAACTACAGTAAAAATTAGAATAGAATAGAATAGAAATATGCTTTATTGTCACTGAAAATTATTGAACAATTTTATGGACAAAACTAAAAAATAAATCAGTCAAATAGTAAAAAAGTATAAAACAAAAACAAATATAGTAAAAAACAGAATAACACAATTTTAAATTAGTAAAATTATTGTATAACCTACATAATTTGTACAGACAACAACGAATGAGACAAATTGTAGCCACTGCTTGAGACACCCAAATGTAATTATAAACAATACTAATTTTGTTTCTTTGTTATGCACTAAGAAACTCGTCAACTGAATAATATGGTCTTTCTGAGAGATAGATTTTTGTCACCTTACGAAACTTAATGAAGGATGTTGCGGATTTAATTTCTCTTGGAAGGTGATTATAAAGTTTCTTTGCATGATATAGAATAGAATTCTTTACTAGCTGAGTGGACGGGATCGGCAAATAAACGTTACAATCCGAATTTCTAATGGAGTAGCCATGGTCAGGTCTATCGGGAAAAATGTTTAGATGCTTTCGAATCAAACAAACCGTTTCCAAAATAAATAAAGAGGGAAGCGTCAAAATTCCGTGATTTTTGAAGTAGGTCTTGCAATGAGTTGTTTGTTTGAGACCAAATATATAACGGATTGCTCTTTTTTGCAACTTAAAAATATAATCAAATTGGGCCGCTGTACTAGAACCCCAAAATGGAAGCGCATATCGAAGATGGGACTCGAACAATGAGAAATATGCCATTTTGGCAGAAGATAAATTTAGTTCCTTCGAAACAGATCTTATTGCAAAGCAAGCTGAGGCTAGTTTCTTTCTTAAGGAGTCAGTATGCAAGGACCATTTGAGATCACTGTCAATGAGAATACCTAGAAATTTCACGGAATTTACAATATTGATTTGGCTCTCATTCAAAAGCAAGGGTTGCATGACTCCTTTATAAGATAATGCTACAGTCTTATCCACGTTAAAGCTAAGTAAGTTGGAGTCTGACCAAGCCTTGATTATAAGTAAATCAGCGCGGTTATAATTGAATGAAGCGTTGAAATATCAGAGCTGCTCCAAGTAATACTGGTATCATCAGCAAATAGAAAAATTTTCCTTTTAATTTTCAAGTAAGTGATGTCATTAATGAAAAGTAAAGAAAGAATGGGACCTAATACTGAATCTTGCGGTACTCCACAATCAATATCTTTACAACTAGAGTCGGTGTCATTTATTCTAACCAATTGTTTTCTCATCAAAATGAGAAAGCTTTTAAGCAACCGCAACCTAAGCATTAACCTCCGATGGCGCGCCACGAAATGCTACGTACTCTCTACGCTACTTTACGGCGTAGAAGGGTGGACGTTAACAGAAGCAACTATAAAGAAGTTAGCGGCTCTAGAAATGTGGCTGTATCGACGCATACTGAGAATACCTTGGACAGACAGAGTGACCAACACAGAGGTATTAAGACAAATGGGTAAAGAGGTGGAATTGTTAACAACTGTTAAAAGGAGGAAAGCGTCATACCTGGGCCATGTGTTCCGTAATGATAAGTACAGTCTGCTACAGCTTATCGTGGAAAGCAAGATTGAAGGTAGAAGAGGTTTGGGCAGAAAGAAGAAATCCTGGCTGAGAAACTTGAGAGAATGGTCTCAAATACCAGAAGCTGCGAACATAATTCATGCGCAACAAAACAGAGAAACCTATCGTATGATGGTCGCCAACCTTCGGTAGAAGACGGCACATAAAGAAGAAGAATTGTTTTCTACCTACCAAGTAAGTTTTGAACCAGTTCAAAGAGACACCCCGAATTCCATAGAAAGTTAATTTTTTTTTAATAGAATGTCGTGATTTACGCAGTCAAAAGCTTTGGAATAGTCGCAGAAAACGGTGGCGGAGGAGAGGTGACTGTTTAGTGATAGATATACATTATGTAACACAGACAATATGGCATCACTAGTGCATTTATTAGACAAAAAGCCGAACTGATTTTGCGATAAAATATTATATTTAAGGAGAAACTTTTATAAGAGTTTTAATAATTTTTGATAGTGCTGGTAACAAGGCAATAGGTCTATAGTTGCAGGCATCAGATTTTTCTCCACCTTTATGAAGAGGAATGACGATGGCAGTCTTTAGGCAGTTAGGGAATGTACCTTTTTCAAGGGAATCATTTACTAGCGAGATCATGACCTCCAAAACATTATGCGGTAGATTTGAGAAAATTTTAATAGATAATCCATCTGTACTACAGGACGATGTGCTTTTTATACTACGAATTGTTGAAATGAGTTCCGTCTTATCAACTGGTCTTAAAAAGAAGGTATCAGCAATGTTTTTTGAATTAGAGAGATAGGAAACTGGATCTTGTTGTGGCGAAATAGTTGAGGTTATATTTTTACTCACATTAACAAAGTAATCATTTAGATTTTCGGGGTTAGGAAAAGAAAAGGTTTGATTCGCTGTACTGGTTTTATTTCGAAAATCGTTTATTATTGACCAATTAATATGCAATAAATAGCTTGTTTGAATATGAAATAGAAAACTTAGTTTTACTAAATATTTACCAATAAACCCCTTCCCGTACGTCCCGTTCCGCTCCAAAAACCCACACAATCGATGAATTAGTGCTTCTTTAACATCCCAACACACTTCATAGTCGTCGTCTTTTAAAAAAGAACAAAGCATCCAAATTTATTTCCTCTTGAATTCAAAATGTGGAGCCGAAACAATGGGTTATTAAAATAATGCATTCAACCCCAGTCAAGAACAAAATGTGCCCTTTTGTTTCAACCGCTCTCAGGGTCTTCTTTCTTTGTCTCTGCTCTAAGATCGAAATCAGTCGGCTGACTCGATATGAATTATATTAATGAGCAATATTAATTATTTCTTTGATGTTTTAAAAATTCAACAGATTTTAATGTGGAGGGTGAAACTTTTGTGTATTTAGGTAACAGATGGATAATTGAATATTAATGTATACCTGTGAATTTCCAAGAGCGACAAGACATTAGGACTTCAATTTTTAATTTATTTTTGTGTGCAGTTTCAAATTTTATCTTTATATTTTCTATATTTATTTATTTAGCGTATGGATAATTACAATACGATAAAAGTAGTATTTAGATAATAATTATGTTCAAATTGGAATTGTAACCTAAGTTAAATATTAAATATTAATGTCCAAATTGCACAGCCATTCAATTGCACCAGGAGAACACTCTGCAAAATCTTGAAGATCTCCGCTGTATCTGCGGATTGGGCAATCCGCCATGATGTGTTGGATGGTCTGTCTCGGTGATCCACAATCACATTGTGGGCTTTCTGCATGACCCCATCGGTATAGAGAATCGGCACATTTGCCATGACCCGTGCGTATGCGATTTAATTTTGTCCATATAGGGCGTGGCAGGTTTGATCCAGTGAAGCCGATCGACGTACTTGTTATTTTGATGACGTCAGGCTCTGTTGTTGGCATCCATCTTTTCGTCCACTGCTCTTGCTTATTGTAGCTATCACACATTCCCTGAACGGATTGGACAGGGGGTCGTCTGGACTTCAGTCTTTGTTGGTCTCGTGCGGCTTGCGGAATATACTGGTGAATTGGCAGACGATTATTTGTCATGATTTTCTGATATTCTCTGACAAGTGCTGCCGTTCGTCGAATATCTCGAGGTGATATATTGACCAGAATTGGAAACCATCTTAGTGGAGTTGATTTAATAGTACCAGATATTACTCTCATAGTGTAATTTAGTTGAACATCAATCTTGTTGACATGAGCGCTATTTAGCCATACCGGTGCGCAGTATTCAGCGACAGAATACACCAGGGCCAGTGAGGAGGTTCGAAGTGTATCCGCAGTGGCACCCCATGTCGTTCCAGCAAGCTTTGTTATTATGTTGTTACGGGTTCTCACTTTGGCAGCTACATTCGTAAGATGGGTTTTGAACGTCAGTGATCTGTCGAGCGTTACACCCAGGTATTTAGGGTTGTTATTATGTTTCAAAGTCTCGCCATTGAAGGTAATGCTAAGGGTGTCATCCGAAAGCTGATTTGTGAGATGGAAGAGGCTTGTCTCAGTTTTGTTTGTATTAGGGCGAAGTCGCCATTGTTTAAAGTAGTCGCAGAGAACCCTTAAGTCTTCGGTAAGCGCCCTTTCTCCAACATCTTTGGCTTGGTTTTGAAATGCGATAGCCAGGTCATCTGCGTAAGCAAATTTTTTGATTTTGTCTCTGGAAGATCGGCTGTGTAAATGTTAAATAATAGTGGAGCAAGCACTGAACCCTGTGGGATTTAATATTTTATATAAAATAGTAACATGCTCATGGGCAGGGCCGATAATTTATGAGACTAAAAATAAATAAAAACAGGATTTAACGATTTACCCCATTGTAAAAAGAAGGAAAATATACCAAAAACTAAAGGAAAAATAATTTGTATCTGATCTGAGGTCAGAAAGTGGTTGGGGTGAGTTTGGAATTCAGTGACTAGTATATAATCGCAGTTTTTTTGCACAAATAGCTCCAAAATATTCTTAACTGATAATTTCACTATGCGTGAGTTGTAAAATGTGGGCTTAATTAACACAAATGATCTTGTAGAAATATCTTCTTCTTCTTCTACCTCTTAATAAGTAATTCTACTTGTTCATTCGCAGATTAATACCTCTATGGAAGGTTGTCACTCTATGTTTTGTGCGGTTGTTCAATACTTCTTCTGCCAATTGGTGACTTATTTTTTTCTATTTTTGACAACACGGGTCCACTTCATTCTGCTTATTCCATTCTTTTTTCTATTTTATGTGCATTCTTTTATACTGTGTATGTTACATTTTCTTCTAATATCTTCATTTCTCTTTTAATCTCTTGGCGCATTTCCTGTAATTCTTCTCAGTATTCCTATCTCTGCCGTTTCCTGTCTTTCTTTTTACTGTCTTTCTCTTTAAATCACATATTAATTTTATAAACTACATACTACAGAAGACTAGATTGTCTACGGAAAAAGAAAGCTCAACTTTTTGTGTCGTTATCTTTTTCATCACGATGTCGAGACAACGGGGTACTACCGAATTGCTTACGAACAAATCAATACATTACATACACCAAGTCAAGCCAATAGAATATATACACGCATGGAAAAAAGCACTATTACGACAACGAATACATGACACCAGACGAAATTTGGCAAAGATTGATAAGACGCTTCTAGATTTGTTTTACGTTTTGAAGCAGCATGTTGAAATATGCAGATTGGAATAAAATTGAATCCATTTGTTACAATAAAATGAAAAATAAACCCGGAAGGAACACTGACCGCCAGAAAAACAAATTCGAACGCTTAACCAAACATAAGAAGGTAGAATCAAAGCAACACACAGAAAGACAGTGGTCAATCTTTCAGATAAGGTTTTAACTCTAGCCGAAAAATAATTGCTAGCCAAAGGAGAAAACATTGCGATTACACCTAAAGTTATACCAAAAGAAGATATCATCGCTAATATCGAGTCTGCTATTCGCAACCTAACAATCGAAAAAGCTAAAGAAATGAGGACAGAATCAGCGAGAATTTTGCATAAAGCTAAGACACCGAAAAATAACCTGAGCCACCAAGAAATTCGTGCCATAAAATCGTTAAACGCAGACAAAGATGTTGTAATTTTATTAGCAGACAAGGGAAATGCTACCGTCGTAATGAAGACAACCGACTACAAAACGAAAATACAAAATCTTCTAGATCCTGCGACATATAAGAAACTTAAAAAACCCACAACAGTCAAATTACGGAAAATCAATAGAATTATCAAATCTTCGTCCATACCAGAGAATATGCAACAGCGAAGCAGTCCCACCACGCTAGTATGGCTTACCGAAAATAAACAAAGAAGATGTACCTCTACGCCCTATTGTGAGCTCCATAGGATCTCCATCTTACAGCCTTGCTAAACATCTGGCCGATATTTTACAACCACATATAGGTGTAAAAGACTCCGCCTATTTCATCGAGAGGACCAAAGGAATAACTTCACAGGAATCTGACATTCTTGTTAGCTTTGATGTTGTTTCCCTATTTCCAAGTTCTCCTAGAAAATGTTTTGAATTTAATTGAGGGACTAGTTTCTAAAGATATGTTGGAACTATACCGTATTTGCCTCACTACTATCTACTTTTCATGGGAAGACCGGATTTATGAAGAGAAATATGGAGTAGCAACGGGAAGCCTACTAAGGCCGGTCGTAGCCAACCTTTTCGTGGAGCATCTAGAAGAGAAGGGGGTACTGGACTCAGCATACAAGCCAAGGGTATGGTTTAGATACGTCAATGACACTTTTGTGATTTGGGTTCACGGAGTGAAAAAACTTAACGATTTCCTGTCTTATATAAACACACTACAACCAAATATTCAATTTACGATGAAAACAGAAAAAGGTCAACAACAACAATAGCGTTCCTAGATGTGTTAGTAAATCGAAAGGAAGGTTACTTAGGACATAAAGTGTATTGAAAACCTACACAAACAGGAACGTAAATCACTATTCAGGCTAAAAACAAGGTATCATCAAAACTCTGGCAGTGAGGACGAAGAGAAATTGTGAACCACAACATCTGCAAAGTGAACTTCTCATATTGAAAAAGTGCTTACCTATAATGGTTATACTAGAAGAGAAATACATAAAGCGATAAACAACGTCTCTAGAAAAATGGACGAAGAAACGGAATGTATAGGCAAAGCGTTCTTGCTCTATATATCGGGGGTAACAGACAAAATTGGGCGAATACTTAAAAAAGCCAATGTAAATACCAATTTAAGCCTTCAAAGAATATCAAGGACTGTTTAAGATAGGTAAAGGACAAACACGATCCATTAGCAACGGCCGGAGTATACCGAATATCATATACGTGAATGTGAAATGATATATGGGAACCACGAAAAGACATACAAACACAAGGATAAACGAACATAAAAGCCACTGTCGGTCAGAACATATTGACAAATCTGCAGTTGCATAACACGCTTTGGGAAGAGGAGAACATTGGATAATATTTGAAGAAACGCTGATGCTGGATAAAACATTAAAGTACTACCCACGGTTATATCGGGAGGCAGTGGAAATATATAAGCACTCAAATAATTTTAATTGGCCAGAAGAAGAACTAAAAATTAACAAAAATGGATACCAATATTAAAATCGACAAACACCCATCTCGCAAAACACGAAGAAAGAAAAGCTACTACAAACGACGATACGCTCCTTCAGGCCATAGAAAATATGAATATGGCCTCCGTAGTACAATGAATATACAAATGATTTTTTTTTGTATTTTAAAAAAGCATATTCTAGTATATAAACGTTTGACGATGCTTGGAGATAAACAGAAATCACTGGTAAAATAAACTGTCGAAAGGTCAACTAGAGTTGCAGTGTCACTGATGATGATGATAACGAGTATAAGCAAGTGTGATTTTATATAAATTCCTATTATAAAACTTACCTTGTGGTATGAAACCGACTGCTAAACATGCAAGTCCAGCCAATATAAAAGTTACTGAAGTTAACAATCGTCTTCCAATCTTTTCATTAATCACGTAATATACGATGTATCCTGGAATCTCTACCAGACAGGAAACTATAAAACTTAAGTATATGTCATCTGTCAGGTCTACTGAATTCAAAGTCAATCCGTAGTATATAAAATTGACTGTAACCCAGATGAAACAGCAAATAAGGAAACGAAGCAACAAAGATTTGTGTTTTATGGCATCGATGAATTTTTCTGAGGAAACTTGAGTATTTTCTGAGCATAATTTGGTTTGGACTTCGTAGTAGGTGTCCAGGAGTTTGGTTAAGTTTGGATCTTCTTTATTTTTTAAACCCTTTACTTTAGAAACTATGTTGTGAATGGAGCTTATTTTATTTTTTGACAACAGCCACCTAAAACAGAAAAACTAGGTATAGTTAAAATATAAATGCGCAAAGAAAACATAAGAAGTCATGCCAAAAATAATAGTTAAGACCACTATAATTGGTTCTTTTTTGATGGCTTTATACTTACAACTAAAATGTCACCTGGTGCATCCTATCTTTTTTTGACATGAAATGCCCACTTTCTAATTGTGGCTACAATGCACAACAGTAACTAAGCCTTACATACCTTCACACATTACACAAGCTCGAACAGTTTAGTCCTCTTAGGCATTTACATCTGAGTTTAGTTGACAATAAGCTGAAGTACTTCACGGTTGGGTTGCTTATGGAGCCTGTCTGCATGTCTCCTTGTGACTTTCTTAGTTTTATTTGAAATAGATTTGACTTTAAGGTCTCTACGTAAATCGTCATTGAGAACATACCAAGGAGAACCTACAATATTCCTTAGTATTCGATTCTGGAGCGTAAAAAAAGGAAAAGGGCACTTACGATTACAGATTAGATAAAAACAGAGGAATTGTGGTTTGTCGCTGGCACGACAATAGTGTCGTTACAATTGCATCTAACTTTTGTTCAGTAAAAAAAAATGTAATGCCAAATCCTAAAACTTGACAAAGACAAACCAAAGTGCGGAAATTACTAGAAGAGCAAGACTAGCCGGGGCAGGATTTGGAAAACTTAGTTGGATACTTAAAATCCGCAAAATACCCCAATACTTAAGCGGCAAAGTGTTCAACCAATGCATCCTTCCTATCATGACATATGGATGTCAAACCTGGACCCTATCCAAGGCAAACATGAATAAACTAGCCACAATAGAAAAAACAATGGAAAGAGCAATGTTAGGTATACGACTATCAGATAAAAAGAGGAACGACCCGATAAGATCAAAAACAAAAGTCGAGTACATAACAACAAAAATTGCCAAACTTAAATGGAGCTTCGCGGGCCACACTGCTAGACAAACAGACCAACGTTGGAATACTGGAATACAACATTGGAGACCTAACCAATTGGTCTCTACTCGTTCATTGTCTCCATAAGTTTCCTTAGGGTTTGGTTGAAATACGGTTTCTAAATTACCAGCGAACGCATCCATTTTCCCTTTCAGATTTCTTGCCCATGATCTGTTTTCTTTTCATGGAAGGTATATTGTGTATAGTATACAACTTTTGAGCATTGATACTACCATTAGTTCTACTTTTTATCTTTCTCTCTTGCCCTCTCTAACTCTATCTTCCTCTTTCTTTTCCCTCTCACTCTATCTCTCGTTCTTTATAAGTTTATTGATTTTTTTTCCAGTGTTGGTCTAAAGATTTTGGGTACAAATCGCAATTTTTGTTGGTTTCAAGGTGTATTTACAGAAAAAACACTGTTCTAAACACTACTGAAACAATGAACGAAGGACAGCTAAAAAACAGTGACTACAACGCAAAGAGAAACGAAAAAATATACAGAAATAAAAAATAGACACAGAAAGCTGAAAAAGGATAAAGAAAAATCAAATAAAATGACTAAAATGAAAAAAGGCAAAAGAACAGACATAATAAATAAAAATTGGTACGTGGAGCATAACATCACGTGAGGTTTGGTTCCATTATGTTATATTTCGGAAACCGAATTTATACAAGAAATAGGAAAATATAACATACAATTAATACATATTATTAAAATAAATATGGAAGATGAAAAGCAAAAATAACATAATATTGGAATTCAAACCTATATAATCGAAAATATTGTACTTTAAAATAAAAGTGGAACATTTTGATGGTGATGAAAAACTTCATATTCTATCTAATTTTTAAATCGCGATGATTTCTTGAATACAACAATAAAAATTTTATTAGGAAACTACAGAAACCACGGACAGGCAGAATTATAAATTAAAATAAATTATTAACTGTTTAAAAAAATCATTCCACCACAATTTATCATTTTCAACATAATGAATATCATGAAAATAGTTATTTTCAGTAATTTTCAGATAACAAATATTATAAATATATTTGACTGATGGCGCCATCTAAACGACGGAGGCTAAAGGTCACTCTTGGTTGGTATACAATCTAACTCATTCTAGATGGCACTACCAATAACATTTTCGTTGTAATAATATATATACAAAAAAATAAAAAGTAAGTATTATAATAAATTATGATAGATTCTATTTTATAATACTTTTTATGTAAAATCTGTTGCTATAAAATTTATTATTTGATTTTCATAATATTCAGTTTATTTTCATTGCCTTTCTGTTTAATATTAGGTATATAGGATATTGTTTAATTTAGAACCAAACACAACTGTTTTACATGATTTTTAATTTTTTTTAATAACTCATCTTCAGAAAGGTCGGTCAATAGTATTAATGTCCGGATTAAGTGCTGGCCAATCTTGCCAATATAGGATTGTGATTCTGAGCAGTAAAAACGTTATCTGAGCAGGACTGGAGGAGGAAGTTCTCATTTCCAACGCCAAAGATTAAAATACAAACATTGTATAGAAAACATAAGAAATACCAGTTAAACACAAACAGCTGTTTAATCGTGGTGCTCATTCATCCTCATCATCATTCCTCAACCTCTTGCATCCACTGTTGGATATAGGTCTCCTCCATGTTCTTCCACTGTTCTCTATCTTGCGCCTTCTGTTTCCAATTTTCGACTGTTTTTCTCAAGTCGTCCATCCATCTTTTTGGTGGTCTGCATCGGTGTCTTTTGTCTTCTCTAGGTCTCCATTCTATGAGTCTTTTGGTCTCTCCAAAGTTATGAGTCATCTCCATTTGACTTGTGCAATTTTTTCTATGACATCTGTCACTTTAGTTCTCTCTCTCACTGTCCTATTTGGTACCATATCTCTTCTAGTTATTCCCAACATTGCTCTTTCCATTTTTCTTTGGGTTACTCTCAATTTATTTGCAGAATGTTTGGTTAAAGTTATTGTTTCGGAACCATATGTTATTACTGGCAGTATGCATTGGTTGTAAACCTTTTTCTTCAAGCAAATCGGTAGCGTTCCTTTTAGAATATCTCGCATCTTGCCAAATGCTCCCCATCCCAAGCCTATGCGACGCTGGATCTCACAAGTTTGATTGTCTTTTGCTATTCTAATTTCAGTGCTCATTAACAACTCCCAAATATGGCTGTTTACAAAGGACAATATAAAAAATAGGGGCCGAACTTTGAGACGGAAATCAAACAAAATATCTAATTACCTTTATGTTAGGACTATTGAATTACAAACGACAAAAGAAAATTTAAAATTTAGGCGATTAAAGATGGTCGTTTAGTATTATCTTATTAAACAAAAAATTATGGTTAAATCTCTTACTTAGATTAGAATAAAAAATAAGTTTTTTTATCGTAGGAAGGCGTATTTATTTTAAGTAAGTTTTAGAGTATAAGATACCTATATATTATCATGATCAATTTAGCATTTAATTGCCACTGATGTAAGATAAAAAGTATGATACTTATTTTCCTAGATCGTAGAATTTACAATGCAATAGCTACAAACTTCTTACCGTATTGACTCAGGTACAGTCCAGAAAAATACAATGCAGAAAAATCTAGGAAAGTAAAGTACTCGCAACATTGTTCTCCAATATGGAAACAGCCAAGCAATTATCCCCAGATAACATCCTCCAATTGCGTATAAGGAACATATTACTATATTTACGAGGTTTCTGTTTCTCGGTGCCACAAACTCCATTGCTAAAATGATTTATTTTGTAAGACATCTAATAAGTGTTAAAAAAAAAAGAAGAGATCGTACCAAAAGTTTATGACAAACACTGCTTTCTTAATAATTACTTAATACATAATATGTTTTTTAATGTATAACCGCAGCTATAGGGTCAAAAAATGCTAGTAAGGTGCATTGTATGTACATAGTAAGTCCAATTCTGTATCAGAAAATCATTTACTATATAAGTACCCTCAAAATAACAAAACATAACAACAGTTAACCCTTTTACATACCTAGGATGTTGGATAAACGAGACACTAAATCCAGATAAAGAAATTAAAAGTCGTATGTATTCTAAACTTGTATTCTGAGCCATTCTCATCTAAACTTACAGCTGAGAATTAAGTTCCTAAAATGTTATGAGTATCCTGTACTACTGTATGGATGTGAGACCTGGATTATGAAGGTTAACATGATGAACAAATTAGAAGCTTTCGAGATGTGGTTATATCGTAGAATGCTCAGAATATCATGGGTTTAACATATTGCAAACAGAGAAGTCTTGAACAGAGTAAGTCAAGGTGATGGTAACTTAATAAAGATGATAAAAATAAGGAAACTTGAATATCTGGGGTATATAATGAGAAGAATCAGATACAGGATAATGCAGTCGATACTTAACGAAAAGATAGATGAAAAAAGAGGAATTGGTAGGAAGAAATACTCATGGCACCGAAACTTTCGTCATTGGACTGGCTTATGAGCAGATGAATTATTACATGCCGCGCAAGATCGAGTACCTACGTTACACTTCTAATGTCACTGAGTATATAATATAATAAAATTTAAATAATCATTCCAAATAACTACTCCATTTTTCAAATACTCTGTGTTCTATTGAATTGTGAACCTTTTTCATCATGGGTTTATCTCCACTGTTCCAGTTTTCGTTCTAAGTGCCTTTCAGTATTTACTTCTTAACTATATCATGATCATAGACTAGTTGAGCCTCGACCTTCCCCAGTCTATTTTGCAAAGTAAATTAAATGACAAGTTAACTGTTTGAAATGAGCACACATGTGTCATGCATTTGTGAGTAGATCAACTTGAGCTCTTTGACATTCCTTTAACAATTCTTTGTAAGCCCATGGCTTTTGAATTAGTACAATATCACTTAGGTTTTTGTTGAAGTTCCTACTAAACCTGCTAGATGCAGCTTTTTAGTGGTCTGCATTCAGTTGCAGAAATCTAACAGTTTTTACAGAAATTTTTTTACAGATTTTTCAGACTGACTTTTTTTGTGATACTATTATTACCTGGCAAGATTTTTATTTGATCATATAGCCATCTTTCTTTAAAGTCTCTGTAGATGTATGATTCATTGAGAGGGTGAGTTTGATCTTAGGGCCTTTGTCGACTCTTCGAATTCTCCAATTTTTAGTATCGAGACCAAATGTAGTTCAAAGAATCTAAGTATATCGGGTGTTAGGTTGTTCAGGCTATCAGGAAGATAAGTAACAAGAATCTCGTTATG
Source organism: Diabrotica balteata (assembly GCA_918026665.1). Classification (NCBI taxonomy): domain Eukaryota; kingdom Metazoa; phylum Arthropoda; class Insecta; order Coleoptera; family Chrysomelidae; genus Diabrotica; species Diabrotica balteata. The sequence goes on along the minus strand of OU898282.1, from coordinate 150,030,290 downwards.
GGGAATATTATTGACTTTTGTGGGTCTGAGTGGATCGAGAACGCCTAAAACTTGGGCACGGTACACAAAGAAGAAGAAGAATAGAAGAGATCTGTGTTGTCAATATAGATATAGCAAGAAATAAGTCACCAATCAGCATAAGGACAGTGACAACCTTCCATAGAGGTATTATTCCGCCAATGAACAAGCAGAATTGCTTAGAAAGAGCATGAAGAAGAAGAAGAAAATTTAGTTTATTTTATTTACGTTACATTATTTAAAGTTTCATATTAATGTTGCAAATTTTGTTTTAATGTAGCTTTTGACATGACTGGAAACTGACACCAGAAGTGATGGGGTAATGGAAGGGAGTGGGTTGACAATTGACAGATATCTACATCGTTAAAAGATGTCCTCTTTAGAATCAAAACCGAAAAATCTAGCATTTTCACGAAATCCAATGAATACTGCCAAATTTGAGGGGAACTCTTTTGAGTGTCCAATCCTGTGTAATGAAGCTATCGTGTCATTCATTAAGAAGTGCGGTAAAGACGTTTTCATCTTTCTTGGGCTCTGCGTGTATAACCACTTGCAGTAAGTTGTTTCATCTGTCTTTCCTTGTCTAAGCTCGATTCGTTTACCTCCTCTAGTGGCAGCTATCTGTATTCGTAAAGAGGCCGAACTTATCACCGACACCGTATCGGCCAAACGCATCGGTGTTATTGCTACAATACTGGGAGACGTGAGTGGTCTCTTCATTCCATTCTCATCGCACTTTACCATGACAAACGTGACTCGCACAATTGAATTACGCATCTGTGTATTAGAGAGAGACGAATATTAAAAATTCCGTAGTAGCTTATTTCAGGCACAGGCCAAGAACGATGAAACCGAGTTTATATGAGTTTTAAATTGAGTAATACTAATCGCGTAATGATAACGTTGTATTAGTTCAACAATAACACTTGCTTGAAAAATATACACTGATAAATAAAAATTGCTTATAATAAGACACCATAGTACATCCAGGAAGTACATGGTGTCATCTAATATATTATATCACCTTGAAACAAAAATTTAAATTTATATTAATAAACAACTGTTTTTATTTAAACAAACAAAACCTTTTATCAACTGCTGCGAGTCAATGGCGGAGGGACGTCTACAAACAGGAAGCTACAGTTTTAACAATTTGGTATACCATACAATTTAAAATTTGTTATATTCGTTACTGTCTTCCAGAAACTGAAATAGAATTAGTAAATTCGTAGTAAGCGCCTTTTAGTGTTGTTGCTAGGCTTTGGAAAATGCGCAAAAAATAAAATAGTCATGTAGAGATACTGTAAAAAGCAAAGAAAAATTCGCTTAATGCGTTGACTGCCATACGAATTAGATATATTTTACAGGAATTTTGTTCGAAAGCAGAAATCACAGAAAATTTATTACACAGAAAAAAAATTTACACGAAATTTCTTCTTATTTTTCGCTATTCGCAATTTTGCTTATTTATTGATGAATTGGTAACTCTATGAAATGTTTTTTATTTATCAATTCTAAGAAAAAAAGTTTTCTGATCTTCTAAATCTGATATTTACAGCAGACGTTCCAACCAACTCAACGAGGAATGTGAAAGACTCCAAAGAGAGCTATCACCAACTACAGAAGGCTTATGGACTGAAGTCAAGAATGCTTTTACTAGGGCCGAGAAATATATAAAAGACACTAATAACAAAAGAAAATCTAAACCCTGGATGACACAAAAAATTCTGGGAATGATGGATACTCGAAGAGCCTACAAAAATAAAAATAATGAAAAATATAGGGAGATACATCGTCAAATCAAGAAAGAAATAGCTACCGCAAAAGAAAATTGGATGATAGAAAACTGCCAAGAGATCAAAGAATTAATAAAGAAACACGACAGTCAAATGCTTTACAAAAAAATAAAAGATCTAGCTGGAATGACAAAAAAAAGACTCCCTTGTAGATTAACAAACGACGAGAATGAAACGATATGGGAATTAAGCGATCAAAACAACGTATGGGGACATTACATAGAAGAACTATTCTCGGACACACCACTAAACAACATAATATATAAAAACCATGAAACCAGTCCTCCTATATTAAAACAAGAAGTAGAGAGAGCAATCAAAGACGCAAAAAATGGGAAAGCCCCTGGCCCCGATGAAATACATACGGAAGTCATAAAGCTACTGGAAGATAAACATTTAAATATAATCGTCAAATTATTTAATCAAATATATACAAGCGGTGAAATTCCACAAGACTGGTTAAAATCAGTCTTTATTCCCCTTCCAAAAACTAAGGGAGCAAGGAAGTGTGGTGATTTCAGACTTGTTAGTTTAATGTCGCATATGTTAAAGTTATTCTTGAAAGTTATTCACCAACGCATTTATAAGAAATGTGAACAGGATATCAGTGATGAACAATTTGCCTTCCGAAATGGATTTGGGACACAGGAAGTATTAGCCAGTTTTATTATACTGCTGCAAAAATGTCTTATGTTTTATTGACTATCAAAAGGCCTTCGACAAAGTAAAACATGATAAGCTGATGGATTGCCTTCACAAAAAGGGACTAGACGAGAACGATTTTAAAATTATCCAAACGCTGTATTTTAACCAAACTGCAACAGTTAGAACAGAAGCCGGTGACACAGAAATATTCAATATTAAGCGAGGTGTACAACAGGGGTGTGTATTGTCACCACTACTTTTCAATATATATTCGGAAGAAATCTTTGCACGAGCACTAGAGCAATCAAGAGAAGGTGTTAAAATTAACGGCAGAGTTCTAAATAATGTACGATACGCCGACGACACGGTCCTAATTGCAGAGAGCGCACAAGATCTCCAGACACTCTTAGATCGCGTCAGATCGATCGGAGAACAATACGGCCTCAGCATTAACGTCAAGAAAACAAAAACAATGATTGTCTCCAAAACATCCATCCATCCACCCATGGCTTTAAACGTGAATGGTAACATTATCGAAAATGTCGAGAAATTTCGATATCTAGGGTGCTGGATAACGAAAGATATAGATCCAGACATAGAAATAAAATCGCGAATTGAACAAGCAAGAAATGTCTTTTTAAAAATGAAACAAATGTTTACGTCCCAAACACTCAATCTCAAAATCCGATACCGAACGCTGAAATGTTACGTTTACAGCACCTTACTATATGGAATGGAGTCCTGGACCTTCAAAATCAACTCACTCAGGCGTTTGGAAAGTTTTGAAATGTGGTTATTTCGAAGGATGCAGAAAGTCCCCTGGACATCGCATATGAGCAACGAGCAGGTCCTACACAAGATGGGTACCGACAGAGAACTCTTAAAAATAATGAAAACACGGAAAACCTCATATTTAGGACACATATACAGAAATGAGAAATACCAGCTACTGCAGCTTCTTATAGAGAGGAAGGTAGAAGGAAAACGTGGTCCTGGTAGACGGCAGGCGTCCTGGTTGAAGAACATTCGTGAGTGGACTGGTTTGGATTCTCAATCTTTAATAAGGAAAGCCAGGGACAGAAATGATTTTGCTAAGGTTATCGCCAACCTTCATTGAAGACGGCACCCAAAAAAGAAGAAGTTCCAACCAGCAATAATACCTCCTTAGCTACTTTTGCCGATGATATGGGAATCTTGAGAGTATATAAAAATCCCAATGAAGCATCATAAAAAATATAAAATCATTTAGTCCAATTAAAAAACTGGCCTAAATGGACTAAAATCATTTAGTCCAATTAAAAAACTGGCTTAAGCGATGGAAGCAGTGGGAAACACTGCAAAATCGGTGTTAATGCTAAAATATCAGTACGAATTACTTTTAAAATAAGAAAATCCACATGTTCACAAGTTTATTTTAATAATACTCCCATTTCTACAAAGCCAGTTGTCAAATACTTGGGTTTGCATCGGGATGAAAAATTTACTGGATTGAACGCTGGATTGCAACAACTAGATCTTAAACTAAAAAATATATTGAGTTTGATGTGTTGATATGTTGGAATTGGAAAGCAAAATTAAGTTCTGAATCGATTGTTCAGAAATACATTTGTATACATAGAATAATAAAACCTAAAAATGTATTCCAAATTAGTTAGTCCCTTTAATAATTTTACTTTCATCTTTTGTAGTAAAAAAAAACAAATCTCGTCCTGTGATTACTACTTAAAATGGATTACAATCAAGATGTGTCCGATGAAGAACCGATCATCCAGTACATAAATGATTGCGCTTATAACTCAAATGCTTCTTTAAATGTTTAAACTTTCTTCAAAATTCAGAAAATACTGCTACGAAAAGGTTCTCTCCTAATATAGAAATATTTACAGAATGTCCTTAACTTTACAACCCCTAACAATGAAGATGTTCATATGTTTCTTACGTTCGGAGCACAAACGGAGCACAGTTCTTACGGAGCACAGACATAGACATTTACACAGGCCAATTTGGATAGGATAAGGAAGGCACAAAGAGCGATGGAGAGACAAATGTTGGGTATATCACTTAAAGATAGAAAACGTAACTAGTGGATCAGAACCAGAACAAAGACAGTAGACGCGATAGAACAAGCAGCAAAACTGAAATGGAAATGGGCTGGACACAATGAACGTTTCCACGACGGACGATGGAACAATGCCATCGGAAAGTGGCGTCCCTACAATGCAAAGAGATTAAGAGGCAGACCACAGATGAGGTGGAAAGATGACATCAGGAAACAAGGAGGTCCCATATGGCAGAGAACAGTTCAAGATAGGGAAACATGAAGAGAACTGGGGGAGACCTATATCCAACAATGAAAGGATAGGGAATAGGTTCAAAAAAAAACAATGAAGATATAAAAAGGCTTTAGTAGGATTTATAGAAGAATAAGTTAAAGTCAGGGAGGCATATATTCCAAAAGGTATGTTAACGTTACACATGCTGCTGTGTGATAAATATATTACTGTTCAAAAACATTCAAGCAATTATTTCCTTATATAGGAAAATTTTTGCATGGCTGTGCTAACCTTCCACAATCACTCCAGAAATGGAAAAGGCTTGTAAACAGCTAAGAGTAATAAAATTAGAAATAGCCAATATAATAAACAGTGGTAATAACGGAATAAGAACTATTGCTGTGAAATTTCTTGAGTGCGTAGTACTTTTACAGACTTGTGATGAAAATAAAAATAAGGGGTTGAATGATATTTCTCTTGACAATGTTTCTCTTACTTTAAAGATTGCTAGACAAAGAAAACTTAAAGAAAAAGCTAGCAATTTATTTGAAATCCTGGTAAAGTTTCATGGAGCTCCGCATATTAGCATTGCCAATCTTTTGGCTTGTATTGGTGTTTTAATCAACTCTTACCACAACTCACGTCAGCTCACTGAAGAAGACGCTGAAAACTGAGCTAAGTGAGCTTATTAAACATCCAGAAGGTTTTGAATATCTCAGTACAATTGTTGTTGGAGTTAGGCTGCTCACAATCAGAAAATAACAAAATGGTCTCAAAAGCTGACGAACGACGCAGATACAACAAAAAAACTTGCCATTTAAATCACTAGTGCTGCAAAAGAATGCAAAAAAGCCCAAATTAGATAAACAGTCTGCTGAAGTTTAAACAGAAGAAGTTTATAATGGCAAACAGACACCCCAAGAAATAAATGAGCAGTTCATTTTGGATAATTTAAAATTTTACTCTTTTGATCCCCATTTTTGTATTCTTCTCCTTTTTTAACACCTTCGTGACTTTTTTATAATTAAACTGAAGATAATAATGTATTATTATAAAAGTCACATTTTTGTTATTTTTCTATAAAAAATTATTTCAATTTCAAGAACCGTTATTCCATGAAGCTACCCGTGGCGACGCCATCTTGTGTCATTAGTTCCGTGACGCTCGCCTCAGCATTTTATTGTAGAGAAAAGAGTAATACCACTTTAATATAGAAACTTCGCTTTAATAAATAAATAAATGAGGAGGATTGGACTGACAGAATAAGTTGGAGATCCAAAAACTAAGATAAAGGAAAATTAAGCAACATTAAAGGCTCAAAGAATTAATAGAGCATCTCACACAAAAAAGAGCAGTGGGAAACATACCAAAAGAAATATATAGGCAGTTGAGAAATATGCCCCAAAAGAAGAAAAAACTGACAAAATAAGTAAAATAGTTTAATAATTGTATGTATTTAATACCAATTTAAATCTAAGTACATATGAGTCAATACTTAACAATACAAATCAATACTTAAATACAAATACATAAACATCCGAAACCTTGCTATCAGCAACTTAAAAAAGAAAAAACTTGACAATTTTTCATTGTAATCTCGTCTGTTCCAGACGCGAATTGGCAATGACCATATTTCTCATTTATTGTGGCGTTTTAGAATCGAATAATCGATATGCCTTGGATTTATCTGAATTAATCTTTAATAATAAATAAATTCAAGTGTGTATTTAGTGAATGTCGTTCAAACCGAACGTCCTCAGTAATTACCAACTTTTCAATATCAATGGCAAGCAAATAGCTTTTTTATAAACAGATTGTAAAAAAAGTATCTTTTTACAGCCAAGTCAAATCGCAGAAATAAAAATTAAGGTGGGTAGCTGGAAAAACACTTCAAGAAATTCTACGCTTGAATTAACGACAAAAAAATTCAACATGATTCTTTACAACTAAATTGATACTTAGTAATTACGTAATTGATTTTGCTTAATAATGAATATTTTATATTACTCTTTACTTTATTAGCATTAAATAAAAAAACCAAATGGGAGGAAATATAAATGATTTGCTCGTGACAGTGAAACAGCAATTTTGTCTTTACTATGTATAATCAATTAATAATATTATTGGAATATTTACATACACAATACCTTCTAGGAAAATGTCTGTATAATATATATATATATATATATATATATATATATATATATATATATATATATATATAATATATATGTATGTATAATATATATATTTATCTACTTTACCTTCGAAAAATACTAAAATAATTAGACAAGACATCACTAGAGTTCTTAGAAACTGAAATCTTACTTAGCCTCCCTGAAAGAGCTTCAGTCAAATCCAAATCTAGTGATTCTTTTCGCCGATAAAGGCAATGTTAACATCATCCCAAACAGGGGATCTCTTTCATTCATCATTCATCATTCTCCTTAGATTAATAAACTCTCAAATCTCAATTATACTCCAGACTATAGAGCAAGTCCTAATATTACAACAATCTATCTGGAGAAAACAACAAAGGCCAATATGAATAAAACCTTGCTTCCTGTTGAAATAAAACAAAAAGGACACAAAAGAAACAACTCTATGTCCCATTCTTGGTGTATACAATTGGTCAAAACTCTATAACCTTTCGCTTAAAGCTTCATTTTTCGTTACCACTCTACTCTTTTCATTTCATCGAAAATTTGAACTGATTTTTGATAAGTGTAGTTGTGTCTGGGGACTCAAGAGACAGATGTCGAAAGTCTTGAAGAAGACATCAGAGAGGATGTCGAAAGCTTGGCGCGGTTCAACCCCGAAAACTGTTGAGTTTAATATTAATTTTTTTAATAGTTTAATCTTACCTGTAGAATTAATGGAATCATTGTGCCATTTTTTAATATTAACAGTTTGCAACACTGTTCACACATCCGCAAGAACTTGTGGAGTGAGCCAGGAGGAAGTAAGCAAAATGTTGAAGCGAAAATAAGAAATGGGATCAATGGATGTGAATAGGTTAGTAAAATGCCGAAGAAAGAGAAAAACAACAAAAACAAATGAAAGATTTTTACTTTAGAAAAGCAAATTGGGCCCAACAAAAAAAAGCCAAGAGCTCTAACAAGATCTAGCAGCATCAGGTAAAGTGGCCATGACTAGATGATTCATGACTCAATTTCGGAAAAGACTTTTGGATAATGGTAGAAGGGCATGCATCCACAGAAAAAAAACAGCTTTTAACTGAACGAATGAAGAAAATTGTAGCCTATTGTTGACCAAAAAATATTCTATTTGGACTGTAGACATCTGGAGAAAAGTCCTATTTATAGATGAAACTTACTGTATAGTTCAGGGACAGCGGTCAAAATTCGTTAGAAAGCGTGACAAAATCAAAGTCAGTCAAAAAAATGTTTTGGGGATGTTTTTCACACATGGGGGTTGAATTTTTGATACCAATCGAAGGCATGAAGAACAGCCCAAAATATAAGTCCATGTTGGAACGGCGATTGTAAACAGAACTTCAAAAATGTTTAACCCAAGAAGACTCAATCAAAGTCAAAGCAAATAATGGAATTTTTTACAAATAAGAAGAATAATGTTTTAGATCGTCCCGTTAGTTTGCCAGACCTCAACCCTATTAAAAATTTATGGACCATTTGCAAAGCTAGACTGCGTAAAATCAACTGTAGTACAAAAATATAAATGATAGCAGCGCTCATTCTGGTTTGTTTCTGAAATGAAAGGATATCTGGGAACTGTCAGAAGTAGAATATATGCCAAAACGGGTAAAACCAGTAATTGTAGCCAAATTGGGACATATTTCCTACTAAATTATGTAAGTTTTCCTTTATAGCTTTGTCAAAATATAATTTATTTCTAAATAAACTGTTTTGTATATTTCTGTTTCTTGTTGCATGTAGTGCATGTAGAGTTCGCTCTGATAAAGCCAAGAGGCAGAAATATGCATATCAGCGAAAGGTCGTACGCTGTAATGATATCAAATCCAAAAAGTCTATTTTACGCTATTAATAAAGTTGGTAATAACAATATACAAATAAAAAATCGCTATTAGATTTTAAATACTACCGGTGAAAACCAGCAAATTTTTTAGAAAAATGATACAGTTGTACTGAAAGAGCATATGAAATCCTTTAAAATAATTTGTAAGTTGTTGCTTAATTATTGCAAAAATAGCTTAAAAGTCGATTTTTTAGTACAATCTTCTACGACCCTTCCATCTCAAGTTAGCCTTTTTTTATTTCTCGCTTTTACTAATTAGCAAGAATTTAAGCTTTTAATTTATTTAAATTAAATAGGAAAAACCCATAATAGAATGTAACTGTAGTAAAATATTATTTAAAATAAACTAAAAACCCGAGATTCCTAATCGTATACTATTGAAAGTAGTAGTAAATTAAAAAAAAAAACATCTTTTATAAACCAAACAGTTTGAATAATAATAAACTATAATCAAATCTACCTACTCGTTTACATTATTCATCAACTTATATGAATACCTGAAAATTATTTTCTTAGATTCCATAAAGACCGCTATAAACGCCAACACGTGTTACTAATGTTTTAATTTTTAATTAAAACTATAATTTAAATAAATAAACAACTTACCTAAAATGAAGGGACCGTAATATATGGCCCCGCCGAATACTGAGTCTAGAAATTCAAGAAAGACGTACATTTGGTACGAAACTGAGAATGATTTTATTACTCCTACAATGGTGCTCAGTAAAGCGCATATGATTAATATAGTTTTTCTACCATATCTGTGAATAAATAAAACTATTAATAAGAGCAAACAACAATGAATGACTGATGAAATATTGAGACCAAGGGAAAGCAGACGAAAACAGAAAAATAAAAACACTGAAGAATACAATAAAATCTGCAAAAATGGTACAGCAACAAATGACTTGAAATAGAAGAACTGCAGAAAAAGAATGACAAGTTTAATATGTACAAAAAGGTGAAAGAATTAACTGGAACATATAGATCAACAAGTAGTTTACTTGATAAACAAGGAAATATTATAGTCAATGAACAAGACAGAGGAGTGAAAAGAATATATTGAGGAGCTGTTTGATGGCGATAGAACAGAAATTCAAATCGAAAATATATCGACTTGTCCAAACATAACACTCGATGAAATGAAAAGAGCTATAACAGAATAAGGAAGCATTAAAAGAATCTTTAATAAAATATTGAAGGCTACAATCTTCTTCTTCCTTATGTGCCGTCTTCTACCAAAGGTTGATGACCATCTAACGATAGGTTTCTCTGTTTTGTGCTGCATGTATTATGTTCGCAGCTTCTGTTATTTGAAACCATTCTCTCAAGTTTCTCAGCCAGGATTTCTTCTTTCTGCCCAAACCTCTTTTACCCTCAATCTTGCATTCGACGATAAGCTGTAGCAGACTGTACTTATCATTACGGAACACATGGCCCACGTATGACGCTGTCCTCCTTTTAACAGTTGCAAACAATTCCACCTCTTTACACCGTATGCCCATTTTTGATGTGGGCTCTTTGATTCCAATCTAGATTATGGCTACTGTCAACATTTGTAATTATTCCGAAAAAAAGTAAATGCCAAACAGTGTAACGATCATCGCACTATCAGTCTGTCATCGCACTAAGTGAAACACAATTTGGTTTCAGAAACAACCTTGGAACCAGAGAAGCACTTTTCAGTTTGTAGGTCATGGTTCAGAGATGTAGGGATATCGAACAATCGGTGTATATGTGTTTTATCGACTTCGAAAATGCCCTCGATCAATTGGCACGTAGTAGTAGCTATAGCGCAGTTTGCTTCCCTCTTTGATACCTTTTGTATAGCTTTATTTTAGACCTGTTATCCCTCTTTTCAGCCCTTTTCTTTTCAGTAACCTTTCTTCGCACTTTATCGTTTCACCATCAAGCTCCTTTGTCTCTAGTAGCCTTTTCCCCAAATGTTTTTCCTAGCACTTCCTCTTCCACTCGCATCATAATATTTCTATTAGCTTTTACCAGTTATTTACTTATTTTTTCCTCAAGCTCTTTAAGAACTCTACTCTTCGATATTATTGAAAAATCTTTATCCTTACTTTTCCACCACTTTATTTTCTTACTTTCTGGTATCCTACTTTATCTCGTTTCCGCCTCTCCTTGATCTCCATATCCACTATTACCTTTCAATGTTGACTACCTACATACTCACTGTCTATCACTTTACAGTTGGTAACATCTTTAAGCTGACTTCTTTTACACAGCACCAAACCTACCTAGCTCTTCCTTCCTCACCACTATAGGTACCATACTGGTCTTTAGTCTTCATAAAGAATGTAATAATGACAGCCAAATCCCATGCCACTGCAAAGTCAATCACACTACTTTCTTTAATATCTCTCATTCGTGTCCCGAAACCCCATGAACTCTTTTTATTTCCGCTCTTTCTCTACCAATATGTCCATTCAAATCATCCACAATAAAACACTTTTCGTCTACAGGAATCTCAAGCATCTCGCAATCGAGAACCCTTCAAAATGTTTCCTTTTCCTGTTCTTCACACCCTAACTGCAGAGCGTAGGAACATATGATATTTACGTTGGTATTGCCTGTGTTCAGTTGGACACTTATTAGTCTATTACTTTTTCTGGTTATCCTTACAAGATGTTCCTTTTATTCGTTGTTCAAAATAATACATACTCCATTTCTGTCATGACTGTTTAAACTACTGTATATTAGCTTGCAATTATCTCGAAGATCTCTCCACTTATTACTTTTCCAACGAGTTTTCATACACAAAAAGTACACCAATGCTTCTCCTCTGCATTAAATTTGCAAGTTCTCTTCCTTTGCCTGTTATGCTTCCAACGTTAAGAGCTTAGAGCAGTAGTATTAAATATAAAGATAGCCATAATGACACACAACCTTTTTAAAGGAGATGGAGTTTAAAGAAGAAGCGATACAGTTACAATGGTATTAACAAAGTTGCGATGCCAAACAGAATCATTATGGATTATTAAAAGCACACAAAACACCGTCTTAATTTTAAAAACAGCTATATTTTAAAATAAATACTTACTTATCAGAAATAAAACCAGTGTATGCCAAACAAACCAGTTCGCCAATCATCGATAGTGTACCAACCATTGTTAGTTTCCATGTGTTTTCGTCGCAGTGCAAATTGAACTAAAAAATAACTAAAATGCATCATTAGGAAATACAACTAATAATCTACTAAGAAATGTTATGCAATAATTTGTTTTAATAGAAATTAGTAAAAAAATGATGCAACAGAATGAGGAGGATGTCTGATTAGCTGTAAATTTAATTTGAAAGAAGAGACTAAAGCAAGAGATCTTTTAAAAACTAAAAAAGTGGGTTAAAAGTGACAATATTTCCTCAAAATAAAATTTCAAACTTAAAACATAGGAGAAAATATGAATTCATTGAAGACGATAAGGAGAAGAAGTATGTTAGTTTGTTTTAGTTCTAATCTCTTCTGTTATCTAACGCAAAAAAATCCTAAAAACGTCATGAATCTCATTGGGTATTGTAAACGCCAGATACTGTAGAAAGAAACTTCCTTTCTCACAACAAACTTCCCGATAAATACATCGATAAGTTAAAAGCAATGCTTCTTTACTACTGTAGCTAGTTAAATAGCTTTCTTAGAGCTTTGCAGATGGACAAAGACGGATCGGTTTTCTGTAATTTAACAATACCGTTGCACATCTATGCCTAGCTCAGTGACATAGTAGCCACAACTATATTAAGGTGTAATAGTAGAGATAATTAACAAACAATCCTAAAAATTTAAAAAAAGTTGTGAAAAGAAGCCTTCTCTAGTCAACTGTCAGCAGAACGCCAGACCAGCCACCATCACCACCACCGCCACTACCAACGAATTTTAACCTAACACCTAGTTAAGACATCAAGACCAGTGCTGATACACGCCTCAAAAACCACGTTCTGAAGATTCACAACTAATATACACCAAAGAAAAAAGCGACCAATTTGATAGTTTGATACTTTTTTTTGATAATTTGTTTTATATAGAACAACATAGATATAACACAAAAAATTACATGGTTAAATACAGAGGAGTCCAATGCAGAGATCATCAGAACGAGCGCGCTGTCCTTAGTATATCCTACTGCAGAATATTGCGCTCCTGTTTGGCTAAACAGTCATCACACAAACATCTTCTCTCTCTTCAATCCTGACCCCCCAGGAGGAGTGTAGTGGTCAACGTGATGTCGTGTGTTGTCCGTCTCCAGAGATCTCTGTCTCTGGTCATTTCTTTTAATTCATGCATATGTCTTTGGCATATTCCTGTAATTTGATCTATACATCTTGTTGGGGATCTTCCTCGTGATCTTCGGCCTTCTACCTTTCCTTGTATTATGAGTCTTTCCATGTTTTCTGTGTTTGCTCTCATAACATGCCCAAAATATTTTAATTGTTGGAGATGGACTTTACTAGAGAGTCGTTGGCTAACTTTTAGCTCTCTTAAAATTGAATTATTTGTTCTGCGGTTGGTCCAAGGAATTCGTAACATTCGTCTCCAACAGAACATTTCAGTGGCGTCTATCTTTCTTCTCTCCGATTGTCTCAGAGTCCAAGATTCACATCCGTAGGTCAGTATTGGGAATATTAATCAGTTGATCAACCTCATCTTTATCGCTCTTGAAATTTGACAGTCCTTCCATATTTTGGTCATTTTTGCTGTGGCAACTTTTGCTAGATCAGATCTACGTTTAATCTCTTCTTGTAATGACCCTGTGTTTGTGATTAATGATCCCAGATATAAGTATGAGCTCACAACCTCGAACCGGTCAATTGTGGTTATGTGTGGATAATTGTTGTGTAGTCTATCCACCATCATGATCTTTGTCTTTGATATGTTTAATTACAGACCAAATATTTGACTTTCGTTTTCGATCAGTCGTATAAGTTCTATCAGCTCTGCTTGACTATTTGCAAGAAGGACTGTGTCATCTGCGAAACGTAGGTTGTTTAGTTTATGACCATTTATTGAGATGTCCTTTTCCCATCCTTCAAGTGCTCTTTGCATAATATACTCCCCATATATGTTGAATAATTGTGGAGATAGTATACATCCTTGTCTGACACCCCGTTCTGGATGAAATTCGTTCGAAAGTGTGTCAAGTACTTTAACTGATCAAGTAGTGTGTTCATATAAATCGGTTATAAGCGTAATTAGATGTTGTGGTACGCCTACTTCTTTTAGTATTCGCCATAAGTGTCTCCACTTGACCCTGTCGAACGCTTTACGGTAATCTATAAAACAGATGTATAGTGGGACGTTGAATTCCCTAGATTTCTCGATTATCTGTCTTATATTCAGCAGGTGTTCTCGAGTGCCTCTACCTTTGGTAAATCCAGTTTGCTCTTGTGGAATTTCTCTTTGAAGAAATGTTTTCAGTCTCTCATTGATTATATGTAGCATTATCTTGCTAGTATGGGATATAAGAGAGATAGTTTTATAATTGTCGCATTTATGGAAGCTGTCTTTTTTATGTATGGTCGTTATTGTAGATTTTGTCCAGTCTTCAGGCCATTGTTTAGAATGCCATATTTGGTCACAGAGTAGATGAAGTAACTTTACGCTGGTTTCTTCTGTGGCTTTAAGCATTTCTGCTGTTATCATATCTGGACCTAGTGCTTTGTTATATTTGAGCTTGTTGATAGCCTGTCTTACTTCACTTTCGAGTATATCAGGTTCTTCTTCCACCTCATCAGAGATTTGGCTAACAAGCTCTTGGCGTTGATCATTTTTATATAGGTCCCTGTAATACGATCTCCATGTCTCTGCTATGTCTTCTCTGTTTGTTCTCAGGGTTCCAGTGTTATCTTCAATGGCCCAAGTTCTGGCTCTGAAGTCTCTTGTCAGGTAGCGTATTTTTCTAAATAGATCTCTCGGCTGATTATTCTGACCATGTCTCTCAATTTCTTTGCATATACTTTGATAGTACTGTTTTTTGTCGGCCTTACATCTTCGTTTTATTTCTTTATTGAGGTTTCTTAAACTAGCTTTTTCACTTTCACTATGTACACCACTTTTACAAAGATTTCTTTTAACAAACATCTTAGATGTCCAGTTAAACCAAACAATGGAGCACATAACGGAAACTATAAAGCCCACACCAACCCACCAGCCCACTTCCAGCTTTAAGCAACATTGCTTCACCAGCAACAAGACGACTAGCCACATTTAACACCCTAGTTCAAAAATGCCAACAAAACCCAGCACTGCCGATAAATACAGACATCGCTTTGCTAGACCAAAGAGAGTAGAGACTGAAATCCAGACATCCACCTACTACAACTGCTACAAGATTGGATGATTTCACTACTGGGGAGCACTGGATGGGCGAATGGAATACAGATATTAGAAATGCTAATCTCATAGAAAACCCTACAATTAAACCAGACGGCTTTTCTCTTTCGTGTCGTAAATGCTACAACCTTAATAGAATACGGAATCAAGATCAGTGCTGCACAGCTCATGCATGCTACAAAAACTACGTCCTGAAGATTCACAACTAATATACACCAAACAAAAAAGTGGACAATTTGATAGTTTGATACTTCTTGATAATTTTGTTTATATAGAACAACATAGTTATAACACAAAAAAAATTTACACTCTATACGGCTAATTATAAAAATATTTCTCTTACATCGTGTACCAAGGTAATGTCCTTAGTTTGATAAACAAATTTATCACATCTTAAAGTTTCGTTACCCGACAAATCCTCTGTCGAGCAGGAATTGTTACTTGGTACATAACGGTGACAACTATCTGGAAAAGATCCCTTGTAAGGAACGAAACGCTTCAGCCATCTTGGTTCGTAGATTGTTTCGGATGGGGATGTCTCGCACTCTTGTATAAGACATCTGGAAAATAAGGTACATGATTGTGTATATATTTAGTTATAATTTTAATGAAATAAAATTTGGTATCTTATATTAACTATGCATATATTAAATAGTTTCGTGAATAGTAGTTTAAGTAACAAATTCCAAAAGTGATATATCAGCGCTCGCAGGATTTCAGGACTCGCCTACGGCTCGACCTGGAAACATCCTACTCGTCTCGTAAAATTACTTTTGGATCGTGTGACGTACAATATTTTTTTAACAGCCGTTTTTTATGTTAACAAAATATATGGATAAACTTTACTTATGAACTTTTATTAAACAGTTTAAAATTACTCTCGTGATTTCAACATTAGAAAAATCTACTTATGAATATTAATGACACAATTATAACAGTCATTTACATTGATATTGTAAGGAATATTAACAGAAGTGGCAGTATTAAAGTTAGTGTTAGACGTGTCAGTACTTTTACTATTTTTTAAGATATTTTTTTGAGATACTAATTAACACGTTAAGCACGGTGAGACATCAACGCAATGTCTCACTGTCCGGTAAACTTAGGCCGGCGTGACACCAATAGACGTCTCATGTCAAACAGAAAATAAGACGGCGTGGCTCACTGTAAAGTCACACGATAATGATAAATTTATGGGAGGCGATAAATAGCCGTCTATAGAAACATCTAATGTGAACCGGTCTGGAATTTTTAGACACATTCAGTACTTACAGTCAACTGAGTGTCATCAATGAGGAGATATTGTATTTCAAAAATAAAATGCATATAAAGTAAACAAAACATTTATTAGCAAAAACTCAGTTACAAAGTAAAGACATAGTTTTATATAAATGAATAAAAAAGCGCATTACTTTGATTTTGTAGCAGAATGCGTTTCAAAAAAACATGGAACACAAAAACTCTTTTTACAAGATGTGCACTGCCATTTCGTTCTTGGAGTTTTGCTTTGTGCTTCTTGCCATCCTAAAGTTTCTTTTTTTAAAGCATAGCACACAACACATCGACCTTTAGCGTGCTCTTGTAATACATGACGCTCATCATTTTGGATGTTCTTGGCCGATACAAGCTCATGAGTTACATCTAAAAGTGTCAAGGCAAGATGCTCTCTGAATTCAGTAATCTGCATTTTATTTTTCGTTATTTCCTTATAACACAAGTATGCATTCACTAAAGCAGAACCTAAAATTAACTCGATTGCTAACTTCCGGTACCATTTCGTTCCCTTTCTAAGAGAATGCGAATATGCTTTCAATTGATCCGAAAGATCAATATAAGCTTTGGCTTTGTTATAATCCGCGATGGCTTTTGGTTTTTCTATCTCTTTTCCACGTTGTCTCACTCCCACTACCTCATCGGTGTGTTTGGTGGTCAATAGCAGCACATCTCTCGTATCTTTCCATTTCATCATAACGACACCTGTACCACTTTCCTGGGCAAATACTTCATGTCTTTTTAGTTTTTTTGCCACAACTTCTTTCGCGTTCAGTTTTCTGTTCGTCCTTACAGTTCCAACAAGATGTGTTTTTCTGTTCAATAATTTAGATGCTAAATCCACACTAGTATAGTAGTTATCCGTATGGAGGGTTCGACCTTTGTCCAAAAGATTGTCCATCAAACTCATGACTACATTCGCTGTTGCATTACTGATACCATCAGTTCCACAATACACTTGTAGATTATAGGTATATCCACCAGTTGTACAAAGTTTGTACAATTTGATTCCAAATTTGTTCTTTTTGTTTTTAATGTACTGTTTAAATTTTAAACGACCTCTAAAAGGAACAAGAGTTTCGTCAATACATACATCTGGTCCTGGCACAAGAACGTACTGAAATCTTTCTATCAACTTATTGATCAGTGGGGTCAACTTTCTAAGTTTATCATTTGCAAAGTTCACATCCTCGTTATTGTTGAAATGCCACATTTGAAGGAGTTGTTCGAATCTGTTTCTTGGCATGAGATCTTTTACCTTGTTAGCGTATAAAAAATTAGTGCTCTAATAAGCTTTTAGACGTGGTAGCTGAACTAAACCCATCCAAATAATTACACCAAGAAATATTTCCATTTCTGTGTTATCAGTGGGAACCCATTCCTTTACGTGGCCTTTTGGCTTCTGCTTCTCTCTCAACACTTGCTCGGCATAAAGATTGGTTTGGTACACCATATGGTCAATAATCTCATTTGTAATAAATAGTTTGAAAAAGTCGTATGGAGTCTGCTCATATCTATCGTAGAATTCAGCTTTAATTCCAATATCAACACTAGAGAAATCAAACGTTCTTAGTGAAGTACCATCAACGGGTCCCCATACTATTTGAGTATCCTGGGTAGTGTTATTTTCTTCATCGGCGTCTTCGGATATATTTCGAGCTATCACATCTTCAATAGTTTGATCAATCTGTAACAAAACAACTGCTGTGATCCAAACATTTTTCAATTGATTTATAATAGCAATGTCGCCAACAAAAAAGAAAGATCTGAACTAAGCTTACTCACCATACTGTTGTCGTGTTCAGTTGTAAGTTCACTGATACATTCAACTGACGTGAATGGAGCAAGTTCTCTTTCAACACTGATCGCCTCAGTGGTTTCAAATTTTTTTGCACGTTTTGTAGGAATTTCTTCATCACTACAGGTTGCGTCACTACTATCAGGTACATACTCATCGGATAAATAAACGTCCTCAAATTCACTTATTTTATCGTCTTCATCAGATAACAATTCATCCCACAATGTTTGCAGCCTACGTTGCTCTTGTTCATAATCACCGTTAGCCATGCTGCTCTCTTGATGTTCCGACTTAGAATGATGAAATGTGCGTAGTCAATGAAATAAGAAACACAAACCAACTTGTTGACATGCGCAAAGTGTGACATCACATTCATGTCTCGCCGTCTCTGTAGGCCGATATATTCGGAAAGACGGCGAGACATTAATGTGATGTCACGAGAAAAATGATAAAAAATACGTAAAATTTTGCAATATTAGAACTGAACTATATGTCAGTTATACATATTGAGCATTCTATTTAACAAAAAATAAAAAAAAAACTCCCGTCCATGCGGAACTTTTTTTACTTAGTACACCCGTGCTTAACGTGTTAATAACCGTTGGTTGTGGTCATTTTCAATCTGTGAAGCTATGTCAATTTATTATCTATGTATTTCTTTGCTACGTTAGATGATTTCCATTCTCCGTGTCTTTTCAAGTTGGTTATAGTACCACCACTATCAGCCAGTAAAGTGGATGAGCTCCTTCATAGACAGTGACCGGTGTATTCTTGAGGATGCGGTAATTTAAGAAATTCATACACATTGTAACAAAAAATGTGGAACTGGGATGTTTGGGGACGCCAATGTAATAAAAATGTGTATAAACAATGTAACACAAGTATTTGGAGTAATGCAACAGATAACAAATAAATTAAAGCTGAGGTTATTAACGAATTATTGAAGTGACGGACTCGTTACAACCTTCCGTTTTTGTAATATACAAATATTTCGCGGTGTCTTTGCTTGATGCAATTTTAATCACTAACATGGCTATCTTATCTTTTATATTATCTAAACTTATTTTGAAAAGCTCCTCACGATGACAAGCGCCTGCCAAAAAAATGATTAATGCTACTTAAAATTTTATAACCTTTGTCATTAAGTAGTGACACGTAAGAAGAAGAACAAAAAATGGTGAGAAGAACAAAAAATAGTAAGAAGAATAAAAAATGAACATTGGAAACAGTTTACAAAAAGGATGGAAAGCGACTTCTACGGTACACAAAAACAAATATGGAGATTCATAAGAAACCAATGGAAAGAAATGGCAGAATTGAAGGATATACCATCTAATGTCTAATGAATGGAAAAGATACTTAACGGAACTATTTAAAGCAAAGAAAAATAATAATCAACACAACAACGTACCTGAATTAAGAGACGAAATAGAAATAAGTTTTCACGAAGTAAAAATAACCATAAATTCGCTCAAAAATAAAAAGTCACCAGTAACAGACGAAATAACCAACGAGCTTCTAAAATACAGAGGAGGAAGCATAACACTAGAGATGACAAAACTTGATACCAATGTTCAAGAAAATAGATAAAGAAGACACCAACAATTCTCTTCTTAAATGCCGTCTCTATAGAAAGAGTTCTATAAAGAGTTCTATAGAATTGCATTAAAATCAGTCCCTTAAATTTTTTAACAATGACACTCTCCTTCTTTCTATACTTCTTCATTCTCTTATCTTTCCCTGTATTATCAGCCCTAGCAGTTCATATCGCTGTCTCCCCATTACGTGTCCCAGATATTGTCCCAATTTTCTTATTTTTATTGTGTTTATTATTTCGCATTCTTTGCCTATCTCTCGCAATACATCCCTGTTAGTTTTCTTCTGTATCCATGCTGTTCTAAGCATCCTCCTGTAACACCACATTTAAAAGGACTGTAACTTATTTATGTGTTCTTGCTTCAAACTCCAGCTTTCAAGTCCATATTGCAGTATCGAAAACACGTAACATCTCAGTGCTCTTACTCTCAGTTCTAATCTAAGATCTTTGTTGCAGAGAATTGTTTTCATTTTTACAAACGCATTTCTTGCTATTTTTATCCTAGCTTTTATTTCGGTTGTTTGATCATTATTCTCTGAAATCCAGGTTCCTAGGTATTTGTATTTATCAACCCTTTCTATCGGTACATTTCCCAAATATATGTTTGTTGGTATATTTACTAAGACAAATCAGACAGAATAGGCCATTCATTACAATAAACCAGCATATCTATGTTTTATAGACCTGACAAAGGATTTTAATCGCATCCAAGTTGAAGACGTCTTACACCTACTGTATAAAAGAAACAGACCAATTGATATTATGCAAACCATCGAAAACATCTACCTCCATAATCGAATACAGGCAAAGATAAATGGAAAACTAACATAGTCTATACCAGTACAAAGCGGAGTCAGACATTGTGACTCGTTGAGCCCACTTCTCTTTAATATAATAATGGACAAAATAATACAAGCAGTAGGTTAAGGCCATGGCTACAGAATGGGCTACAAAGAAATTCAAATATTAACATCTATCGACGAGTTCCAAAGATTAACATCTATCCTCAATACAACAGCTAGGAAATACAATATGATAATATATGACAACATCTAAATACCCACTACGGTGTAAAATCGAAATTGCAAGTAAAGCGGTGGGATCTCTTAATGACACAATCTGGAAGAACAAACACCTCAGACAAAACACAAAAACAAGAATCTATAAAGCAGCAATTAGACCTATATTAACATACAAGCCGGAGACAAGATCTGACACATCTAAAACGAGACGACTGCTAGAAACAACAGAGATGAAAATACTTTGACGAATATCAGAGAAAAGTCTGTTGGTTAGGGAGGGAAGCGAAAACATAAGAAGAGCATGCAATATACAAGACATAAATGGATGGGTGACAAAACGAAAACACAAGTGGAACGAACACATCAGTAGAATGGCAGAGGATAGTCTAGTACGAATAGCACAAGATAAGTCACGAAATGGACGAAGAAGTATTGGCAGACTAAGAAAAAGATGGTGCGACAATTTACGAGGCTAATATTAAAGAAAAAACAGTCTTTAAAGCCTACATACTAGAAGGAAGAAGAAGAAGTCATTAAGTAGATCTTATCTTCAGCTAATTAGTTGTCTGTCACAAAGAACCTTCGACACATGATAAGTTGAACATATTATCTATGGAATCTAATACAGAAACAAACATTAACGAAGATAAAATGGAGGATGATAAAGAAAATCGAATGGAAGACGAACTTTTAGAAAACCATAACTATATTACGGAGAATATGAAAATAACAAATAAAAAGTGTAGGAACCCAAACCCCACCCACCTCACCCACAAAAAACAGCAAAAACAAAATAAATATCTTGTCCAATGTTGTTGTCAAATCAACAAATCTATCAACCGTTTTAGGTAAGTATTTAACTTTACCTAGTACATCTAAGACCATAAAAAAATGTCAATTAATAGAATAGGAGCCATTTCCTCCGATTAGTGGAGAGAGCTTGAGAAGCAGAAGGAATAAATTAAGGAGCAGAAAAAAAACGAAATATTAATTAAAAAAATTTAAAGACTGGAAGCTAAGAAAAACAAGGAGAAAGAAAGACAAAATAAAAATAAATTTTAAAAAAGAAACGCTGAAAAGCTATTGAAGTCCAAAAACATTAAAAAGAGGAAGAATTTACAAAATGCACAGTGATCAGAATAAGGTATGAAGAGGAACTGACTAGTAACAAAAATAAACGAATTAAAGAATCTTGGTTGTGACAATTGTCCTGCGTGGTATCATCTAAAATGTATTGAATTTGCTAGTAAGCAAATGAAGCGAATGTATATAACAAAGAGTTTCTATGTCCAACATGCAAGAATAAGTATGTGGCTGACTATAGGGTAGACTTGCGGGGAAATGAGGCTGAATACAGGTGAAAAGTGCCATGTTTTATTAAGTGTTGTTTTTTTATAATTATAACATAATAATAACAATTAGTTAATTTTTTTCTGATAAAAATATTTGTTTTTATTTAACGTCTTCATTTTTTATATGCAATTGAAACAAATTAAGATCCTCACTAAAAAACTAATTACTGGGTATTTTACCCCTTTTCAAAGTCTTCGTTCCTGGTCTAATATTAATTATTAAAAAAAATCTTACCTGTATTTGATATCCCTTGCAAGAAAAACATACGTAAAAACACAACCACTATATGCCGCCAAAAATCCCAGCGATAAAAACATAAAAATTACATATCTACTACACATAGAAGCATCTTTAAAAATAAGATCTACCGGATCTTCCTCCTCTTTCATCTTAATTTAAATATAAGTACTATCACGACATGAACATAAAGCTATGTCGAGTGCTCGAAATATCTGCAAGGGCTATTGCTGTCAGCGGATTCAAATCAAACACTGTACGAAAATAATTTTTTTATTGGCGGATAAGATTAAAGATGATTTTGCGGTCACTAAACCAGTCCCGTGTAATTATGCGGGTGATACTCACTGGCGTAGAACTGGGGTATAAAACTAGGTTTATACGATAGACAGTCCGGAGACTAAATCTTAAAATTGCATCTGTCATTTAAACAACGTGTAATAACTTCAAAGATAAATAACAAGATAGCACCAATAAAACGTTTCCATAATGTATTGTTAGCAGAAGAAACTATATATGAAACGAATACTTTAAGTACTGATGACTGCTTTAGAATACAATAAACAAGTCGTTGTCAACAAACTCTATTTGTAATAAATAAAAGTGATAAACATTTTTCTTTAATTGGAACTGCGATAATGATTTTTTATTTAAATAAGGTATTGTGTGTGAAACTGATAAAATAAACGATAAAATCAGAAAAGTACTTGAATTAAGTACCATTAAAAGTACTTAAAAGTACAACAATAGTAAAATGACTTCTTCTTCTTCTTTAAGTTCCATCTTCTATCGAAGGTTGGAAATCATCATGGCTATGCGGACTCTGTTGACTGCCGCTCTAAAAAGTTCTGCACTACTGCATTCAAACCATTCCCTCAAGTTCTTAAGCCAGGATATTCTTCGTCTTCCCACATTTCGCTTCCCTCGGATTTTGCCCTGCATAATAAGTTGTAATAATGCGTATTTTTGCCCTCTCATCACATGTCCCAAGTACTCAAGTTTTCGTCTTTTAATGGTTAATATTATTTCCGCCTCATTCCCTATCCTTCTTGTTACTTCCATGTTTGACATTCTTTGAATCCATGATATTCGTAGGATTCTTCTGTAACACCAAAATTCAAAGGTGGCCAACTTATTCAGATGAACTTTTTTTAGTGTCCAAGGTTCCAGACCATAAAGAAGAGTAGAAAACACGTAACATCGAAGCATTCTCAGGCGTAGTTCTAACCTTATATCCCGACAACAAAGAAACTTTTTAAGTTTAATAAATGATGTACGTGCTATTTCAATACGTGTCTTAATTTCTTTGGTTTGGTCTACATCTGATGTTATCCATGTTCCTAAGTATTTATAGTTAATAAAACTCTCAATTGCAGTATCTTCAATAGTCAATTGGATATTTGCATGTGCAGATTTAGTCATGACCATGCATTTAGTTTTCTTTAAATTTATTTTCAGTCCGTACTCATGATAGCGTTCGTTAAGGCGTTGCATTACGTTCTGTAAATCATTGTTGTTATCCGTAATTATTACTGTATCGTCTGCAAAACGTAAGTTATTCAAAACTTCTCCATTGATAGATATACCTTCTATTGAATCTAAGAGCGCTTCTTGAAATACCGCTTCACTGTAGACATTGAAAAGTAGTGGGGACAGCACGCAACCCTGGCGGACTCCTCTCTGTATTTTGATATTTTCGGTGTACTGGCTGTCAACTCTTACCTTGGCAGTTTGATTCCAATATAAATTAGATATAATTTTCAGATCACGACTGTCAATATTTTTGCTTTTTAATATATCTACAAGCTTTTTATGTTGAACTTTATCAAATGCCTTTTCAAAGTCTACAAAACATAAGTACATATCCTGATTCATGTCCATGCATCTCTGAGCCAGCACATTCAAGCCGAACAAAGCATTTCTTGTACTCATACCATTTCTAAAGCCAAATTGTGTGTCACTAATCTCATATTCAAGAGTTTTAACAATTCTGCTGTGAATTATTTTCAAAAATGTTTTAAGTGCGTGACTCATTAAAGCTATTGTTCTGTGGTCTGAGCAAGTTGTTGAACTTGCTCAGTTGAAACTAGTAAAATGACATTATTAACGTATTTTTTGTTAGTGATCATTTTAAGCACATTGGAGTGTTTCCGTCAAATAATATTTACTTTGGCCACACATTTGTTCCTTATATTTCTTTCTTTGAACTGGTGACACCTTATCTTTCTAGAAGTCAACACAGTATGTTCCAATTAGATTAAATCTTTAATACTATGTCGTTCACTTTTTAGTTCAATTGATATTTTCTATGTAAACTAAGCCGTTTTGTAAGTAGCTCTTGCAAAGCTAACAACTGGTAGCGGGTAGGAACTCTTTAAATTTCTGAAGATAGTCCTATCAGAGAAATTGAATCAATCCCTGCCCTCCGCAGATTCCAGGAGTTTCCTGACCCGGGAAACTAGTACCTGTTTAGGATCCCTTGTCCAGGATGAAGTCCACAAGGGCAGCCACGGCGAAGAAGCGGAGCTTCAGTACGGATGGCGAAAGTGGCAACCCTCGATTTTAGGTTTACAATAGAATCAAACTTACGGTTAATTACAAAACTTACCCCCGTTATGGCGAATTTCAAACGACTCGTGAATGATGAATCTCAGATAGGTTGATCAGTAATGGTAAGTTCCACACCTCGTAAGGTCTGCCTTAACGATTATGGGGAGCAAAAATTGGCAAACGACAAAATCCAAAAAACACATATTGATGCATATTGCTACCTACAATGCGAGAAGTCTATTGTCAGATAGACTTACAGAGATGGAGAGTGAAATGTCAAATATCAAATGGAACATAATAGGAGTCAGCGAAGTGAAAAGGAAAGGAGAAAGTCTGAAGACCCTAAAATTTTAAAAAATGGAGAAGCTACATGTCATATAGAAGCCGGAGACAGATATTTGCCTTGTATACCATCAAAGTTTAATTATTCGAACATTCAACCTTATATTAAGAAAATATCAAACAGAGTTGTCTACTTAACATTACAACTCAATAAAAGATACAGCATTAAAATAGTAGAACAATTCTTTGACGATATCTCAATAGCCCTAAACGACGTAACCGCACAATACGTGATATTATGTGGTGATTTTAATGCGAAAACAGGAATCAAAGCATGTCCAGAAGAAAAATCACTCAAATTGGACAATTTGGACTAAATGGAACGAATGAAAAAGGAGAGACCTTAATTGGTTTTCTCCTTTAGAATAATATAGTCCAAACGATTAGCTTTTTCTATAAGAAACCACATAGAAGATGGACTTGGGCAAGCCCAGATATTACAACAAAAAACGAAATTGACTTCGTAATTACCAACAAAAAAGAAATCACATAAGACGTAACGGTCCTAAATGGATTCAAAACTGATAGCGACTATAGAATGGTAAAAGAGCAGAAGTTAAAATAAGCACAAAACTAGAGAGACGCAAATTAGTAAATACGAAACTGATACCAATTTGACCCAACCTAGAGGTATTAAAGAATATCAAAACGACATCGAAACCAAACGGAAAAACAACACAGACATAACTCTCAACGAAAACATAGATGCATTAAACCAACATATTACGCAAACCATTGGAGAAAGCATGAGAAAACACTGTCCCAGAAATAAGAATGAAGAAAGACTTCCAGGAGGAAGACCAGAAATTCCACCAAAGAAATCCATACCATTTGAATGGAATAGAGCCAAAACAATTCTTCTGCACAACAAAGGAGAAAAAACTGATCTGGAAAATTACCGACCAATCAGTCTGTTAAACCATCTTTATAAACTTTTCACGAGAGTAATCACCGCAAGATTTAACAAGAAATTAGAGATATTCAAAGTAGAGAACGAGCTGGATTCAGAGCATACTTTGGAACCAACGATCACCTATAATCACTCAATACATTACATCGAAAAATCTATAGAATATAACAAGCCCTTAGTTTTAACATTTGTAGATTTTCACAAAGTATTCGACTCAGTAGAACTTGAAACTGTTATAGAAGCACTAAACGAGAGCTGTGTTGATAGGCGATATTCGAGGCTAATATGTAATATATATAAAAATACGACAAGCTAGATACAACTACACGCTAACAGCAACCAAATAAAAATCCAAAAAGGTATCCGACAAAGTGATATACTTTGTCACCTAAACTTTTCATATCGGCTCTAGAAAAAGCGATCGAAACCCTCGAATGGGGCAACAAAAGAATAAATGTGGACGGAGAGATGCTACACCACCTAAGCTACGCAGACGATAATATAGTCCTGATTGCACACGATTTGGGACAAACAAAGAAAATGTTGGAAGAACTTAGAACAGCCTGTCAACACCTTGAAATACAAAATAAAGAAATAGAACTGGTAGACAAATCTGCCCTACTTTAACAAAACATAGTAACTCGAGTTACTAGGTTTTAAAAAATTACATGATTTTTGAAATCCCCGTTAAAAACTACGTATTATATATTTTTTTTACATTTTACCTTTCTACAGGCTAACCCAATCAGCTGATCTCTTTTTTTAGTAAGTCGATGAATAGCATAGATATCCTAGAGAAGAACATAGCAAATAAAGTTACTACCTCACTCTTCTTTATTTTACTAAGATCTACATTATGTAAAAGCTAGTATTTTAAGTTACTAGGTTTTGGAAAATTATTTCGTCAAAATTTATAATATATTGGCGCCAGTGGTTTGAAGATACTAGCTTTTAAATAATTGTTTTGACCTAAAAATTTTGGCGTAGGAACTTGTCAGAAGACAGCAACTTCCAGTTACTAGTTTATACAACGTTAATTCCCACCATTTCAACGACCAGTAACCACAAGCTCAGTAGTTAATCAACGAGAAAAGACGTGTTTTGTTTGGGTTCGGTAGTTAAGTAGAGCCGCGAGTATTACATTATTACGGCAAGAAAGCTGCTGCGTCTGTAAACAATAATTAAAGTAAAATGGATAATTTTAATTATCTTTCAAATAGGAGTAAATTATTAGTGTCATTGTGTGTTAAAAGGTAAGCGCCATGATTTCCTATAATTTTTCTATCCATTTGAATCTGTGATGGTGGTGAAATATAAAGTTAATTTTTTTTATTTGTTTTAAAATCGATTAAAGATAGGTCATTTTCTGCTTGAGTGTGCAGGGCATAGAGAGAAAACGTAGGTGAAATACTGGGTGTAAAATGAGGTACATGGGGGTAAATAGAAGAATCGAAATCAGGGTTATAGAGTCGAATAAATGGGAAAAAAGTTGCGAACCTACTTTAATGCGTGACCAACCGTAATTCGTTCGCTCTTTTTGGGATTTAAAATTGGTCTCTCTACGGATATACAGGGTGAAAATATGAAAATGTGCATGTTCAAAAACCACAATATTTTCTTTATTATAGAAGCTAAGATCATCAAAGTTTCAGGGCATGGGTAAAAAGAAGCGGCGATAATAAAAATGGCATCAAAACATTGCAGGCCTACGATGTTGCGCTAGGCCGTACCTATTGATTTTTTATTAACACACGGGTGAATTGCTTTTTGTAAACATTTTAAAAACGTAAATTCAACATTAATTCAATATGGAAACCATAATCAAAACAAGAGTTGAATTAAAATAAAATAAACCTATATTTTTGGGCACACAAATGCGCAACTTTTCTGCCACTAAACGAGCTGTTCGTAAGGGGGTTGTTAGGTATAATGATAAAATTATCGAATTTTAAGACGTCACTAAACTTGTGTGGGATATTCATTATTATCATGGTATATCATTTAAATGTGAGTGTATAAAGAAAAATTGCACATTTAAAAGGATTGTATTTGTTTTTAGAGGACGTTCTGAGGACAATAATTTAAAAGAGCCTTTAGACCCAGTAATCGGCACTTCAAAGAATGTCCATTCAAGGGATCAATTATATGAGAAATTTCCGCAAGATAATATCCTACGAAATGTACCCGAAGAACCCTCTGATTTTGACGACTCAGATGCGGATCCTGATTATGAACCTGAAAACGAAAATAAAAGGCATAAGACATATTTTAATTTACAAAATGTATTTGATTCGCATGAAACTGGTTTTGTAAGTTTGAGTACAAAATTGGATCTTACCAACGCTCAAGATTCTGCACCTGCCAAGGCCTCTTCGAAGAATATCCAAGAAAATGTCTGCAATAGCCCGGTTTTAGAGGAAGAAAGTACTAAAAACGAAGCTGACATACTCTCTGTTTGTACACAAGTGATTGAAGATATGTTAGATAAAGTTTGTGCAACCAAAGACAAATATAAGAAGAAAAGCATCATAGATCAAATTCATAAACATCCTTTATTACCTCCATGTAATAACAAATGCCGCAGGGGCTGTTCAAAAAAAATTGATCTGCTCGAAAGAGATAAAATAAGAGTTGCTTTTTGGACAATGACTTTTGGTGAACGACGGCTGTTTCTAGACTCACATGTTAAACAGTCGAATGTAAAAACCAGAATGCAGGAGGCCTTATCATCAAAAAGAAATTTTTCTCTTAAATATTTTTTGCCAGTTAAGATAGTTTTACAGGAAGCAGTTGATAACAAAACTGAAACTACGAGTGTTACGGAAATACAAACATGCAAAAATATGTTTCTGTACACATTGGGATTAAAAACAGATGGCATGATTACTACTCACCTAAGAAGTAAAAGGACTTCAGATAATGCAATTGCCAAAACCAAAGACGACAGGGGGCTTATTGCTCGGTCTATTTTAAACGACCAAAAATTGGAACATGAATCACTTATAATAAATCATATAAATTGCTTCAATCCAGTCGTATCTCACTATAACTTAAAACATGCACCTAATCGAAGATACTTGCCTTCAGAACTGACGATATCTTTTTTGTGGAAAGATTTTGGTACCAATCATAAAATTGGATATGATCTTTATAGAAGCGTTTTTAAGAAACAAAATATTGGTTTCTGTAGGCCATCCCAAGATGAATGCGAGGTTTGCACAATCTACGAGGCTCATTCCAATGATGCGAATAATTTGAAATGCAACTGTAAATATTGTGTATATTATCAGGAACATAAAGAACACTACACAGAGGCTAGGCAGGCGTACCAAGCAGACCAGGAGAAAAAGCTGGATTCGGACGAAAGAGTTTTTAGTGTTGACATGCAGAAAGTGTTACTTTTGCCAAAAATGTCAACCAAGAACTCGTTTTTTATATCAAGGTAAGATTTTTTTAAGGATTATTTATTTTTTTTTCGTTTTTCACTTTGCATGGAATTTACATTAAAACTGCTAATTATTATTTGGATAAAGTACTAGAAAACATACTTAAAAAATTATAAATATGCTCACAGAAAAAAGGAATTCATTTGAACCTCAAATTATCCTAAATTGCATTTTGTTAGATTACATAAATATTTCAGATATCTGATACATTGAAAAACGCTGCAATCCTTGATACCACGTTATTTATTTATTTATTTATTTATCAAAATTACGGAACACTCCATTTTTACCAAATAGATTTAAATTATAGTTTCATTATAGTACTTATTTTTTTTATTTGTGTATTTTCAGGCTTGTCGTGTTCAACGAAACCTTTGCCTCATTGGGGAATGGCGAAAATATTTGTGTTATGTGGCACGAGGCCATCAGAGGCAGAAGTGCAGCTGACGTGACTTCAGCATATTATAATATCATGAAAAACCTAAGTTCTAAAGTATCAAAGATTACATTTTGGGTGGATAATTGCTCCGCCCAAAACAAAAATTGGACATTATATTCATCTATAATTTGTTTTGTAAATTCGGATTGGGGGCCAAATGAGGTAACATTCAAATATTTTGAGCCTGGCCATTCTTTCATGGCGGCCGACTCAGTACACGGTCGAATTAGTTCACAAATGAAAAAGCACCCCAATATATACGACTTTCAACAGCTTCTAAATATAATCGAACAATCCTCAAAGAAAACTAAATGTTTAGCTCTCAATATCTCGGATTTTTTTCCTTTTACAGATGGTTGTAAGAAACGTAAAAACAACAATATTCCATTACTTGATAAAATTAAACAAGTTCAGTTTCGTAAAGGTTCCAAAAACCTTTTTTATAGGAATAAAATCTCCAATGAGGTATATATCGAATCAGATTTTCTAAAGACAAAATTTGAACCAAATATGCCATCCGCTCCACGTTCGGAATGTATAGGGATAAACACGGATAAAAAAGAGAAGATTTTAAAAACGCTCTGCCCACTGTTTAGTGATGAAAGAAAAAAATTATTCTGGACATATTTACCATCAAACAATAATTCTCGTGATTTATGTACAGTATCCGAAGTCTAGTATATAAGTTTAATATTTATATTTCTTACATATTTCATATATTTATTATTATGTTGGATATATTAATGTGTAAGCTACATGTTTAAGTTTATTGTTTATTGTCAATGATATGCGCACATACTTTTCATTAAAACTTTAGAAACATCTTAAGTTGTATTTCAGTTTATTTTAAAAAAATAAATTTAAAAATAAAATAATTTTTTCGTTTTATTTCATCGACTTACTATATTTTGTTTCAGTTTTAGTGAACTTAATTGTCAGTTGAGATGCCTAAGCATAAACTAGCAACTAAAAATACTATATTTTACGATTTGCTTAATTCTAAAAAAAAACACAATCTTAGCCGCAGCAAAACATAGTAAGTAAGATTTAGTTATAAAGGACTAACATAGGTTACTTTTTTTTTACTTTATCGAAATTTTCGCTAAAAAGTATATAGATTTCCATCATTTGTCTTGTTTCAGCTTTCATTAGAAATAAGGGCAATCCAATTTTACAAAATCTGTTCTCCTGAAAAATTGTCTAAATCATAGTTACTAGGTTTTGCCAAAGTACGGCAGAAATATATACAATCTGGGTCACGAAATTAAGATAAGTAAGGACAATCAACCAACCGAAGTAGCCAGAAGAATATTACAAGGATGGGCAGCATACGGAGCTCTTAGGAACGTTTTTAAGAGTGACATCGCAACTAATATGAAGAAAAAAGTTTTTTTTGAGCGATCAATGATAGGGGCCACTTTGCGAGACAGGATTAGAAACGAAGATCTACGAGCTAAGACCAAAGTTATAGACGTCATTGAAAGAAGCTGTAACTTAAAATGGAAATGAGCTGGACATGTTGCCAGAATAAAGGATGGAAGATGGACTCGCAAATTAGTTGAATGGAGACCAAGAGTTGATAAACGTAGCAGAGAAAGACGACCAACACGATAGCAATACTACTTACGAAAGACAACAAAACTGGATACAGCAAGCAGAAGATACATTTTGGAGACAAACAGGAGAGGCCTATGGCCAGCAGTAGATTAAGAGAGTCTGATGATGATGATGACGTACCTAATAATATTATTGCATTCCAACAATGATTATTAGTTTTTAAAATTCATTTAAAATAGATATAACACCTATTGTAAGCATCTCTCTAATTTTTACATCAAAGAGATGTTTACATTGTTTGTTACACATTGAGACTTTATTATTGGACTTCCGGAATCATAAAAATTGTGTAGATAATCCACAAAAACATTAGCTGAGTGCAAGATTGAGATCTGAGATCAATACAAGTAGGGTCCGACGGGCCCGTGTTGCTCCTTTACGCGACAAAATTCTTTCGACGTAATAATATCAAAAATGATAATAAATATTTTGCATATTTTGAATAGGTCATGACTATGTTGAAGAAAATATAATTTTAAACAAATTCAGCGATGCATAAAATTCAATAAATTTTTTTTTAGTTTATGATAAAAGAATTGGCATCTTGGACCCACCTTGCTTGAATATAGGTTACGTAAATAATAATACCAGATGTTTTAAGTAACAGACCAAATTGTACCCTTTTGCATTAAATTAAAGTGGAATTACTTACTTATGGGTATGACTAATAATGGTATAATAAGAGTAAAAATGATTTGAAAAATCTTAAAATGTAGAATTATTTATAATGGATTTAATATCCCAAACACGCACACATTTAAAACGGATATGTGTGTTTACTAACAAATAAATAATTTTATGCTGCGGTCAAAATTGTTTATAATATTTATACAATAACACTCACCTTTTGTATTATTTTTAGCATTACACTATTACTTAAATTACAAACAATGTGTTAGTTGCTTATTTTACAATTTAACTTATCACTTTTATCTTTTTAATTGCAAAAATATTACACATTTTATTCAAGGTTAAAAATACATAATACTATACTGCAAATTAGAGTTTGGTTTTTTTTTTCGTTCAAAATTTAATTATTATATTATAATATAATATTATTTTTACGAACTCTTCTAAAATTCTCTATACTCTATTTTTAAATTAGTATTTTTATGTACCGTAAAACGGGGTTACTTTGCACCATAGTTTTTAGTTTCATTTTCTTAGAGTGGATATATACCGTTACGCGAAAGAGGATTTGAACTTTTTATTATAAATATCTAAATATCCATTTAACAGGTCGTAATATAGCTCTTATTATAACTGTTTTTTATTGCATAATTAACAGATTATCCTAATTTTATTAGTGGTGCAAGTATACCCTAGAAGAGTCATACTTTGCACTACTTGATATTTTAATATATGACTACGAAATACAAAGAAATGTGCCGAAATATTGGCCGTGTCGGTTTATTGAAGTACCGGATTAGTGGGATAAATACTGTATAATGACTGGACATATTTTCCACTAAATCGTTGATTGAATAATCCAAACTAAATTAACAAGATAATGATTTTGTTTTCATTGATTGTATCGAATAGAATATTTTTTAATGTTTAGATAAAAAAATATATACAATACAACCTTTAAATTCTATTTTATTCTTTCATAAAAAAGTATTTATATAGTTCTGAATAAAACAATTTAGTTTTTATTAGTCAACATTCGCCCTCTATGCGAGGATGTGCAAAATATATTATAAAAATGTAGTCATTTTCTTAGACTGAGTACAGGAATCTAACTGTAGCGGTAAATAACAGATTGCTTTTATTTCTTTAAGTTTTAAAATGCACCGGTAGATGGCAGCGTATGCAGCAATTTTTGCATGAAATATAAAGATTTTTGGTGAAGTGACTTACCAGAAGATTTTTGTTATTTTAAGTTCTATTTGCAATGGTTTTCAAACAGTTATTTTTTCTCTATTACGAGATTTTTGCTTTAAACTACGAAAAACAAACAACAACTGTTACATTCTACAGCAAAGTTATAACAATAAATGTTTTTTTTTAATATTTAAACAAGAAAATTATTTTTAATACTACCTTTAAATTCTTCTTTATTCTTTCATAAAAAAAAGTATTTAGTACTGAGTATTATAACAATAATTATATTTTTATTAGTCAACATTCGTCCTCTATGCGAGGATCAACAAAATATTTTATAAATCTCTTCATTTTCTTGGCCTAATTTAATACAGGAATCTTAACACCGTAATTAACAGATTGATTTTATTTCGTCAAGTTTCTAAACTTACCGGTAGATGGCACAGTATGCAGCAAATTTGGAATTGATATGAAGCATTTCGTATGAAGCAAACAAAATTTTTTGCAGGAAAAATAAATATTTTTATGTTGAAGTGACTTACCAGAAATAGATTTTTGTTATTTTAAGTTAATAATGTGCAACGATTTTTCAACGGTTATTTTACAAATATCTATTAATATCGCTTTGTTAGAAGAAATCATTTATTATTAAACGTTCTTATAAAGTCTTCTTGTATTAAGTTAATAGTTTTTTTGAGAAGAATCTTTAACTATGAATGAATCATACACTAGCGACTAACCTTTGTACGACTAAAGAGGCGCTATTGTCAACTTTCTAGGGCCCATCTGGTTAAGTCCCAATATACACCTCTAGATTGTAGGTGTAAGGTGTAATATACCGTGAAATCAACAAACACTAATATTTTGATTCCTTACTTTGCAGGTTTATTCGGTATATACCTATTGCCGAAATCCACATCAATTATCACAAATTTACTTAGAGCGTAATTGACTTCGCATCGATCAACAAATCCATCAATAAATTTATAGAAGAAAGCTTATCTTACTATTTCCGTTCCTCTATATCATTAATATAATTCCTATAATTCTCATTATAAGACAAAAAATGGCTGACGCCGGTTCCCTCCTGTGCCCACTGATCTCACAAATGTAAATCTGTTGACCACCAGCGAAATATAGAACACTAATAAACACTCGAAATGTGTAGATATGAAAATGTTTAAACCTTTTGACAACTAGTGCCTCAATTTCGATTGGCAAACCATCCACAGTATTTTGAAGTGTATTATGTAGAATATTTGCGCCATATCCAATTCCTATAAATATCTACACTAAGTTCTGGTTTGAGTCTACTTTAACTATTGTTTTGTGCTTTTCTGTGTAGACCTGCAAAATTTGTACTACAATAATTGTTGCAAGAAACTGCAGCTACTTCCATTACAATATCATGTTGACGAATCATGC
Source organism: Diabrotica balteata (assembly GCA_918026665.1). Lineage (NCBI taxonomy): Eukaryota > Metazoa > Arthropoda > Insecta > Coleoptera > Chrysomelidae > Diabrotica > Diabrotica balteata. The sequence continues at coordinate 149,995,369 of OU898282.1, read as the reverse complement.
GACATCAGCTTCTTGCTGAGAGTTTCATTAAAATCTGGTAGCTTTTCTCCTTTTGATTGCGCTGAATTATAGTCGTGATCACTGTTCTCCAAAACGACATCTTTGTCTTCAGGAGGTCTACCTATCTCATCGTCGCTGTCAATTTCAGCTTTCAGCTAAAATACACCTTATTTCTTTCTGGTAAGGACACATAACCTGAAAATAAAAAACTACTAGGTATTAAAAATCACCATACATGTGACTATATGTTTCACTAAAACATTAGATTTAAGTAAATAATATATAAAAAACCACACACAGGGTTCACTTACCCTATTATGAACTGAAAACGCACACCAATATCTAAAACTGTAAAACTGCTGGAAGCAGAAAGTAACCGTGTAACCTTCTGGCTAAGGTCTAGTGTTAGGGTTTAGGCAAGCGCCTCTAACATGACTTAACGACTACTTCCGTAGCCGGGACTGACGGCTTTACTTGCCCTCCGAAGCACGGTTGCAGCTCAGTTAAATTAGAAATAGAAAATTTTGTCGGTGCATGGATTCGAACCCAGGCCCTTCAGCTTGTTAAGCCAGTAAAATTTCAATGAGCTAGGGCCGCCACCAGCTTTTAGAAGCAGAAACTTCAGTTAGTTTGAAATAAATCCAGAATTTTTGACATTAAATTATAAACCTTTTATAAAGGATTTGTAAATAAACTTTAAGAGGAAGTACCATGATTAGTTCAAGGTAGGTATGTTTGAAATAAGAAATCTTGCACTGTTTCACTACACTTAATAGTTTTAGCCTAGTCGTGCCCGTCGCAACAACTTCTCATGGGAAACACCATCGATCTACACCAGGGGTGCTCAAACTTGAACTGCTGGCGATCTACCTCAATATTTTTAGACTACTTACGATCGACTCTGAGAGACTGCAAGTGTGTGTGATGCAGGGTTGTCGTACATACACGATACACCCTACCTACCTAGGTAAGGCGTACCGTAGCATATATATAGATACTAGCTTTCTGCACAATATAGGTACATTATTTTAGTCACGGTTTGGGTTAGGTTTAGTTAGGTTTTTCTCTACAATATCAATGAAAAACTCATAGTCATAGTTATTCAAAATTGCGAGTTTATTTGTTTTTACAAAACAAAAGAGATACATATGGTGTTAAACTTAACTAAGGAGTGGCTTTGGATGTTAAAGTGTGGCACTGCATGTCCTCAGCATACTTTTCATAAGATGGTACGTAACCACTGAGTGCTAATCGCAAGCATGATGTCATATGATCGTCAGTTAGTCGATTGCGATATTTTGACTTAATTATCATTTCAGAAAATGCAGACTCGCACAAGTAAGTTGACCTAAATATGCCGTCAGTTGAAGGGCGATTTGCCTTACATTCGGATATTTATCTTCAGATATAAAACGCCAGAAATTTGTATCAGATACTGTAGCGTTGAGATGTATATCTGATATAATCTGCACCAACTCATTTTCAACAGAACATGAGTTCATATTAAACTGACTTACTATTTCAGTAGCTAATTCCTCAATGTTTTTACTTTAAAAAGGATAACTCATAAATGATGCTATATTTTCCAATTTACTGCAATCATAAAAACGCATTTCGAATTGTCCCAAAATATTTGATAATTCAGCCTCATACGTATCATAATTCAACTGAGGAATCCTTGCTTTCAAAGACGGAAAATGTTTCAGATCCTTTCTTTTCAGTTGATCTATCATAAGTTGCAATTTACTTTTGAATGCGATTACTGCGCTAATTATCTCAATAATAGTTTTTACTTTACCTTGAAGCTCCAAGTTAACGGTGTTTAAGTGCATTGTGATGTCAGTCAAAAATGCCAAATCATTTAGCCATTTTTCGTTTTTCAAAATCTAAGTGTCATCATCTCTTTCGTCCGTCTAGAAAAGCTGTTATTTCGGGCCTTGGTTATTCTTGAAACCTTTCTAGGAATTTTCCGCGACTCAACCACCTGACGTCCGTGTGAAGAACTAAATCATTGTGTTCAGCTGACTCCCTATCTTCCAACTGCAACTGAAAGAGCCGCCGTTGCAAGCTACGTGCACGGATGGAATTCACAATTTTTGTTGCAATGCCCATAATTTTCCCGTGTTCCAAACTTTTGAACACAAAACTTGTTGATGTATACAATGGAATAAAAAAAATGAAGGGAATTCTTCATTAGCTCGACACAATGCCACAAAACCGTTTTTGTTTCCAGTCATTGCTGGTGCTCCATCGGTTGTAATGCACATTAATTTATATATTGGTAGCTCGTAGTTTTTTACGAAATTTAAGAAAACGTCATATATATCTTCGCCACGGGTCTTGCCCTTCAGAGGAATGATTGTTAAAAATTCTTCCTTAGCCAACATGTCATTGAATACCATCCAAATAAAAATACACAGCTGGGCAGTGTCTGTCATATCTATGGATTCGTCGAACTGTAAAGAAAAGTATGTACATTCCATGATATCATGTTTTAGTTTATCTGCGATGTCTTGACTCATGACTTCAATACGCCTTGTGAGAGTCGGACGAGATAACTGAAGTTCTCTAATAGCAGACATGATTTCTGTTTTATTTTTAAAATCTCCAAATAAAGTCTTATCCGCTTCAATATATGCTTCCTTCACCACCGATCCATCTTCAAATGGTTTTTTGTGTTTTGCCAAAATATGAGATATTTTAAATGACGCGATCGTAGCAGCTTTTGATTGATTGGCTGGTCTTGTGAACATGGATTGTTCTTTTTTCAAACAAGATATCAAATCACTTACTTTTCGTTTTCTTAATTCACTTTGTGGCGGAAAATCCTTTTCATAGTTTTTATGAACCGTTTTATGATGCCTCTCTAAGTTACCACGCTTAGGTATTGCAACTGACGCACGACAAATGACACAAATGCACTTATCCTTTTATGATACGTTTTAGATTTCTCCACTGCACTCATTTTTCACTATTTAATAATAAACTTTGTATCGACGTAGGATCGCTATCAAATTACAATTCAGAATAACTCCAATTCCTGCAGGCGCAACATTTATATCGGCGTGAACGAAAGTCTTGAATGTTTTCGTCAAACGCGCTGCCCGAAACTAGACTGTACTGTCTCTCGTCTATAAACAACACGGCTTTTCTTTGACAAGTGCCGCGCGTTCCTTTGATAAAGCCACCTTTTGCAGCAAGCAGTGTTATTTTATTACGTAATACATTTTTGTAGTTAATAGAATATCATTTCAAATTTGATTAATAATTATAATAAATATTGAATTAATAAAATAATTAGTTAATATATGTAAATATAAAATATGCTGTGTGGACAGTATTTTGTTGTCCCCACTTCTTTGAATGGCAATGATGCTTAGTCAAGCATTCTAGGTATTTGTATAGTTCAGTATTAATAAAAACGTTTAACTCTGCTGACAGTAGTTTAGTTACCTACCTACTTATTAAAATTTTTTTTCTTAATTAAATTAAATTAATATTAATAAAATAAATACTTAAATTAAAAAAAAGCACTCGCGATCGACCAGTCGATCGCGATCGACAGTTTGAGCACCCCTGATCTACAGATTCAATCACGATATTTTAAGTTATCTTCTCAAATCCACATTTTGCATGGCTCGCATACTTATTCATTTTACTTTTATAGACCATATCTATGCACCACACTGAGTCTAATATTTAAATGCACCTCTGACCTAACGTCGATTATCAGATATCTTTGTTATCTGGTGTCTGATGTCGTCAATTTTTCAATTGGTGAAAAAAGTGGCAATTGACAATCATATTTATATAAATTATAATTACAAAATATCTCATATTCATTTTTTCTAATGTGAAACGGCCCGTTTTGTTTTTAAAACATCTTACGAGAAACCAAAAAAAGTTTAATCGTTTTTTTATTCAATAAACTGTATCATTTCTCCCAAAAACCGCCCCTTGCGTTTATATATAAGAAAATACCTGACAATAACAAGGCCAAGAAAATGGTGTCTTTTGGAATTTTCCTCGTTAAAAATTAATAAAGAAAACTTTTTGTGCGACTCTCTTTCCTTTAACTTTCCGTTGATTTTCCACTCCATTAGGTTTGTTTCGGTCCCCGCAACTCGGAGCTGTGTACAACATTGTTAAGGAGTTCCGAAATACTACCCCCTTCAAAAATTAACTGATGTCTGTCTTTTGAATTTCGAAAGCAAAGGGTGCAAAGAGTGAGTGCTATTGTAAAGAAGGAACCTTGAGAATGTCTCTTTTATGACACAAGAGTTTTTTAAAGTTTGTTTTACTTAAACTTGTGGTTTAGATAAAACAATTTGAAATTGACTCTATATGCACAGATGAATCATCTTTTAGTATAACAGATTAAAATAATCACATTATTATATAAAAATATATAATTTTTTTAACAGTACTTTTAGTAACAATGAGATTATACAATTCTGTATAGATCCTCGTTATTATCTTTATACAATAAAATTAGAAAACCTTCCAAGTCCGATTTTTTTCAGGATCGGTATGGAATTTAAATTTTTTTTTGTTTAAAACGTATAATTATGCAAAAATAAAACTGATTGAGATTAATTTTATCCTTGAGATCCGCTATTTTGTCCGGGACATATATGTCACCATGGACGTATAAATAAAGACGTCTTTATTTATACGTCCATGTATGTCACAGTCAGACTTTTTTGGAACACATATGTGGGACTATAATAACCCATCAGGCACCAAATTATTACTTTACTTTAGTAAAGAAAAATCGAAAATACAAATAAAATCCCATCTTTTGAAAACAAAAAGACTAAAACAAACATCAATATTTAATGTAAATGAAAGGGTGTGAAACATATTTTGCACAAGAGTACATTGCAGCTCTGATATAATGTGCTGGTTCGTTTTTTTTTTCTGGTAAAGGGTCTCCCACATTGAACATTTTTTTTTGTTTTTTTGCTGGAGGACGTCCAAGTGATGTCGAGGCTTTTGTTTTAACAGCAGCATGGCTTCTTTCCAATGAAATGTCCCTTCTTGTTCTTTAAGTTCCACTCCTATCGGAGATTGGAAATCATTCTGGCAATTATACTTTTATTGGTTACTCGTCGGAATAGTTCAATTGAACTGCATCCAAACCACTCACGGAGATTGCGTAGCCACGAGATTTTACGTCTGCCTACGCTTCTTCTACCTTTGATTTTACCCTGCATTATATTCCTTAGTAGTTCGTACTTTTCACCTTTCATGATGTGCCCCAAGTATTCCAATTTCCTGATCTTTATGGAATTTAAAACTTCGCATTGTTTTCCTAGTTGATCGAGAACTTCGTTCGTTTGTTTTGCGATCCATCCATGAGATTTTCAAAATGCGTCCGTAACACCACATTTTGAATGCTTCTAGGTTTTTATTGTTGGATTTTTTAAGTCTCCAAGCTTCAACTTCATACAAAAGGGTGAAGAAAATATAACATCGAAGCATTCTTATCCGGAGCGATATATTGATATCGCGATTACAAAAAAGTTTTCTCATTCTATTAAAAATTGACCGCGCAATTTCAATGCGGCATCTTATTTTTTTTGTCTGATCAGTATCTTCTGTGATCCATGCTCCAAAGTATTTGTACGAAGATATTTGTTCAATTTCTGTATTATCTAGTACTAGCTTAACTTTGATGTTTTGTGCTTTTGTAAATACCATAAACTTTGTTTTCTTCAAATTGATTTTTGATCCATAATCGTTGCAATATATATTTAGTTGTTCAGCAAGGTGTTGCACTTCTTCTAGTTTTCCTGCCAGAAGGACGGTGCCGTCAGCATATCTTATGTTATTAAATGATTCACCGTTTATTATAAGGCCCTCACTGATCTCGGCAAGCGCTAATTCTGAGATGGCTTCACTGTATAAATTGAATAAAAAGGGTGATAAAATACACCCTTTGCGGACCCCACGGCGAATCTGGATATCCTTAGTCAGTTCGTTTTCAACTTTCACTTTTGCTGTTTGATTCCAATAGAGGTTACAGATGATTCTAATGTCTCTACTGTCTATGTTTTTATTTAATACAGTTTCTTTAGGTCGATTATGCTGCACTCTGTCAAAAGCCTTCTCAAAATCAATAAAACAGGCATATACTTCCTGATTAATATCTAAGCATCTCTGCGAAAGAACACTTACTGCAAACAGTGCATCTCGTGTTCCCAGTCCTTTCCTAAATCCCATTTGTGTATTACTTATGCCTTCATCTAATTTCTTATGTATTCTATTGTGAATTACTTTTAAAAATAATTTCAAGACATGACTCATTAAGGCTATGGTGCGATGTGCACTCCTTTGCATTGGCTTTTTTGGGAAGCAGTATGAATTTTTTTGGAGCCATTCTTTAGGTATTATACCTGTTCTATATATGGTATTGAATAGATCCAAAAGAAGATCAATAGATTCAGTATTCACAATTTCAAGTAATTCGATAGGAACTTCATTAGGCCCGGGAGATTTACTACCTCTTGCTTATTTTATTGCATATTCAATTTCTTCTCGTATAATGTCAGGTCCAGTATCATCCTTAAATTCTTTTGGTGCTTCTGTTCTCTCTTTGTCTTCAAATAGTTGTGCTATATATTGTGTCCATCTGAGAAATGTCCCTGAACTACACTAGTTAAAAAAGACAAAAATGTTGTTTTTTTGTTCCTTTTTAGATCATTGTCTAATACATGAGAATTACCAACATCAGAAAGCAAAAAAATACTTTCTTCTACCATTTGGTAGACTTCCTATCAAATATATATAAGTCCAAAATATGATCTGTTAGGTCCACGCCGCCCATTTTCTTATTGTACATGTCGAGCAGTTCAGGACATCGCACATTTATTTTAGAGCTATCTTTCATTTTTCGTTTCACTTCTACTTGCTGATCTCCAAAGCAATTGCTTACTGCTAACAAGTCTTTAGTAGCTTACTATCTGCAAACTATGATGCTGTGGTTATTTACTCTAAATTCTGAGTCACCACGAATAAAATTCCTAACAAATTTAAATACATTTATTCTCGTTGCAATTATTGTTTCTATCGCTGGATAAGATAGAGTATCAAGCAGTCTAATAGATTAAAAAAAGTCTGTCAAAACACAATAATACATCAGTTCCCCTTATAGTACTAACTAATTTGGTGACTACTCTTTCTCCCAATAATAAATTAGTATCATTTCCTATTTCCTTTTCCTCGTAAACATTAAAATCATAGACATATCCTGTTGCAGAGTCGCTTTGTAACCATATCTTTAGTCCCCGTTTGATGGGTTTCATGGGTAGGATTTGTTTTAGGGAAGACCTTCCTTTAAATTTCACCATTGACTCATTAATGTTTTGAAAAGTCTCCTCTGTTCGATATTTTGTAAATGTTGGTTTTAGACAATTAGCGACATCCTCGATGTAATATGATTTTCTCGCATTGTCAGACTTTACCATATCAGCGGAATACATTTTGGTAAGGATCAGTTTACAGCGATTTCGAGAAATTGTCCTTTTATTGCTAACTTTCCTAAAGAATAATTTTATGTCCAATAATCATTGAAATATGGAACTCGATTGTATGCCATGATTAGTTTGAAACCCAATACAATCATAATTATATGTTCATCAGTAGGAATTCTTTTTTTGTGTCGTTTCCAAATTTCTCTAAACGTAAGTTCATATAATGTGCAATATGTCGAATTAAGACCGATGGAACAAAATTCTTATAAGTTGGAGACCGTGGGAATATAAACGAAGCAGAGGAAGGCCCCAAATGAGATGGGCAGATGATATCACGCCCTAGATGACTGTAGCGACAGACAGAGCAGAATGGAAAAAGATTGGGGAGGCCTATGTCCAAAGATGGACCGAAAAAGGCTAATTAGATAGAAATAGATGTCGAATGAGGCTCCTGAGAAAGACTTTTAGAAATATTTCTATTGGAACCGAAAAACGTGTTAAAAAATTCTATCGTTATGAAACCAAATACCTGGTTGGTACGTACCTTCGCCTTCTTTACCATTTTCGTCACTACTGCTTTCTTCTTCACTTTCGTCACTTGTCATCTGATTCTCTTTATCCATCTTACTGCTCTCGGAACCTGAATCTATTTCGTGTCGCTTTCGTTCTACGTCTCCTTCACATTCTGATGGATTGCAGTCTTCATTATCAGAGCCACTAGTCTCAAAAGGATCGACTTCTGATTCAGTATCTGTGGCAAAAATAACTGCTGACGCAAGGAGGAGGTCCTTGAACTCTATCTGCGTCAATATGTTTCTACTCATCTAGAATAAAACAAGACTGTTGGGACACATATAACCCACAAAAAATGTCTGTTGGGTCATATTTTACCCATAAAACAAAATACTAGTTTTATTAAATATATTTACCTTTTTTGTAGGTAGCTCCACTCACAAAAACAACTTCGCAACAACAGTACCAGCGCACAACTGTCCCTGCGGTAATCATCAACAAAACTACAAATTACAAAAGCACATCCATAGATCAACATCACAAGAAAGCACAGCACGAAAACGGATTGCAATTACCGCTTACACAAATTACTCTTTCAAAACTGGTGTTCTTAAAAAGTCGGTTGCTATAAAAATTTATATAAAACGGTTTAGATTTAGCCCAAAAGACTTGATGATTTCATGACTGGGATACATACGTTTTCTTAGACTCCATCCCAGAAAGGGTTAATTCCTCTATAAAATTAGTCCGTTGGTAGAATGTCCATATTTATTTATTTATTTATTCCTGCCTAATTATATTTTATGGAACCATATAAAGTCCTTCATTAAAAAATTAATGAATATTTTATAAAATATTAGAATCTAATCCTTTTTTGGATAGTGTGTCTACATTGACTGTGTTTATAAACATTATTGTCCACTTTCCTGCTACTACCTTACTGACTGGTATTTTATAAATATTTTTTTGTTCTTTCGATACTTCTTCTCTTCTGTACTTATTGCAACCCTGATCCGATACAAAGATTTTCAATGTAAAACCTTGCCTGAATCCCGTCCTTGGAACGAAGTGTGCTCTGAGCCTGAATCGACGACGGTTATTTACAGCATACCAACACCAGCAACCAACCGACAACAGAATAACGCAGTAACAACAACAAGGGCTAGACACCCTGATTAATGGCGACGGAATTGTTCCCATAGAGTCTCTAGTAATTAGGTTAAACTTACCTACCTTGTATTTTCGATGTACAGCGGATCAGAGATGGACTGTCGCTGATTTAATGAAAACGGGAATGATTTAGGATATAAAAATATATGTTTGTATTAATTTGAAGGAAACATTTTCTCTTGCACGTCTATTTCGTTATGTTCTATAATATTTGTATAAATTTTATTTTAAATACTTTTATTTTCTGATAAAACGGCTACGATCACCAACTTAGCTGCTTCAAATGTTCATATGTGTCTATTACTGTAAGAAATAGTTTCTGTTTGTTTGTATAACTATTATGTTTATGTATCTTGTCTCACGGTCTGACTTCAAACCATACTTCAAGGTAAAGTGCATGGGAAAGGAAGTCCAGGATAAAAAAGGAAATCCAGGCTGCATAACCTGCCAAAAATGGTTTAACTTAACCACTACCGGACTTTTCAGGGCAGCAGTCAACAAAGTCAGAATAGTCATGTTAACGGATAAGCACCAAAAGAAGAAGAAGATCTTGTCTAATTTTATTGGCTTCTTTTGTTGATCTGCCTTAAAAAAATGTAATGGTAATATGTCTAATATACCTGGTCATATTTTTCTACTCTATTTCTTTTTTTTTCTACTTTTCTGCACTTAATAGAACTTGTTTCTCATCTTTTAACATCCCACCCCTTGATTTTTTGTAGTATTTTCAATATTATGAGTTTCAACATCCCAATTATCTAGTTTCAACGCCTAATGCTGTAATTCTGGTCTTATTATGACTTCCTCTTCTGGTGCGATATAATCTAAGTTTAGCCTAATTCAATTTCTTGATTGAATCAAAAAATATTTTTCTTTTATTCCCATCCAGATCTACCTGACCTGCATAAACACATACAATATTCAACACTTCTTTAGAAGTACTGGTTCTTATACCTTTTATTACATTTTATTTTATTTTTTTATCAGCAATGAGACCAACTATCTATCATCTTTTCAATATATGTTAATTACTATTTATAACTGGGAATAAGCCACAATTAAGGATAAAAATACGTTTATTGACGTTTCATTTTCCAATTCGGAAATCGTTCTCAAAATACAAACAGTAAATTAAACAAATTTTGTTTTTTGTTACATAGTGAAAAAATTCTTCTAATAATTTAATTTTATCTGACTCATTTGTATTGACAATTCAGACATACATTATGCATTTTAAAGTAGACGACTTTAAAATGATATTGCCAATATTGTTGAGTTGCGCTCCTGGGACGACTTTACTTATAAGATAGTTCATTCGATTACATGAAATCAACTTTAACTTGAGAATATCCGTCAGAAAAAATCATAGCATGTAATTCGTCTTTAGAAAGACAAACACATGACATGATGACAGTAAAATTCTCCTGTTAGTGATTCCATAGTAAATTATGAGGGAAAACCAGGAAAAAAACCTCATAATACTATCCCGACATTGTAAGTATTTGTTCGTGAATTTAGTTTACCTTCAACAAACATCAAAATTCTGATTTTATATGTTACGTTATTTAAAAAACATAAATGATGTATCCTCTATATGTTACTAACTTACTAATACTGGTATTTTCTTATTAATAACTTCCTCTTTCAATATTGGTAACCAGATCCTACTACATTCTGCCGAGGAATTTGCGACACAATTGGCCTCATTTAGCATAATTAGAGCCGCTTCTTTGATTTTTCTTTTTTTACCATCCGTTTCTTTTAGAACTATATTTGAATTATTCCATTGAACCCTATGTTCATTATCCCATGCTTGTTTACATATTTGAGATCTATCAAATTCTGTATTTTTAATATAAGATTGATGTTCACTTATTCTAACATTTAATGGCCTTGATGATTCACCTAAATAAAACTGATTGCATTCATAAGGTATTTTATAAATGCAATTCTTTGTCCTTTCTTATTCATTGTTAGGTTTGGTTTTGGATAAAATAGATCTCAACGTGTTTGTTGTTTTGAATATTGTTGAAATGTTGAATTTATTTCCTATCCTTTTAAGTTTTTCTGATAATCCTTTTATGTACGGTATTGTTATTTTCCTCATATTATTCCTTGTGTATGCTGTAGGATCTAGCAATGGGCTCTAGTTTATCTCCATTCTTAGCCGATATATTTATGGAAGATTTTGAAACAAATATCATTTCTAAACAAAATTTCAAACCCACAGTATGGTGGAGGTATGTAGATGATATATTCTCAATATGGCCTCATGGATCAGAGTTGTTGGACACATTCCTAAACGATATAAACGATAAAGAAGAGACAATAACATTTACCATGGAAAAGGAATATAATAACACGCTACCTTTCCTGGATGTTTTAATCTCTAAGAACGATACTGGATATGAGACTCAAGTGTATAGAAAACCAACACACACCAATAGATATTTAAATTTCAAATCAAATCACAATATTAATGTAAAAAAGGAATAATTAAATCCTTATACGATAGAGCCAAAATTACTTGTTCTAACGAAAATTCGTTCTTGGAGGAGAAACATTTGTTAACATCTGTTTTATTAAAAAATGATTATCCTTTATCGTTTATAAATAAGGAATTTTCAACAATCGATCGAATAGAGCAGAACAACTTAGAGCGAGATCCTACAGTATACACAAGGAATAATATGAGGAAAATAACAATACCGTACATAAAAGGATTATCAGAAAAACTTAAAAGGATAGGAAATAAATTCAACATTTCAACAACATTCAAAACAACAAACACGTTGAGATCTATTTTATCCAAAACCAAACCTAACAATGAACAAGAAAGGACAAAGAATTGCATTTATAAAATACCTTGTGAATGCAATCAGTTTTATTTAGGTGAATCATCAAGGCCATTAAATGTTAGAATAAGTGAACATCAATCTTATATTAAAAATAGAGAATTTGATAGATCTCAAATATGTAAACACGCATGGGATAATGAACATAGGGTTCAATGGAATAATTCAAATATAGTTCTAAAAGAAACGGAAGGTTAAAAAATGAAAAATCAAATAAGCGGCTCTAATTATGATAAATGAGGCCAATTGTGTCGCAAATTCCTCGGCAGAATGTAGTAGGATCTGGTTACCAATATTGAAAGAGGAAGTTATTAATAAGAAAATACCAGTATTAGTAAGTTAGTAACATATAGAGTATACATCATTTATGTTTTTTAAATAACGTCACATATAAAATAAGAATTTTGATGTTTGTTGAAGGTAAACTAAATTCACGAACAAATACTTACAATGTCGGGATAGTATTATGAGGTTTTTTTCCTGGTTTTCCCTCATAATTTACTATGGAATCACTAACAGGAGAATTTTACTGTCATCATGTCATGTGTTTGTCTTTTTAAAGACGAATAACATGCTATGATTTTTTCTGACGGATATTCTCAAGTTAAAGTTGATTTCATGTAATCGAATGAACTATCTTATAAGTAAAGTCGTCCCAGGAGCGCAACTCAACAATATTGGCAATATCATTTTAAAGTCGTCTACTTTAAAATGCATAATGTATGTCTGAATTGTCAATATAAATGAGTCAGATAAAATTAAATTATTAGAAGAATTTTTTCACTATGTAACAAAAAACAAAATTTGTTTAATTTACTGTTTGTATTTTGAGAACGATTTCCGAATTGGAAATTGAAATGTCAATAAACGTATTTTTATCCTTAATTGTGGCTTATTCCCAGTTATAAATAGTAATTAATTTACAATGCCACAAGAAAATAGCTTCAGAACAATATTTCAATATATGTGTTAGGGAGAATCGTCTATTCTGGACAAGATATTTCACCAATCTTGTGATTCAGAAATCCTTTATAGTTTTGTAGACTTTTGCTAGCAGCTGTTGATGATTAACTGTGTCATGGACGGCAGTTAGGTCTATGAACGCTACCTATGTTAGTTTTTTTCGTTTAAAACCGTCTTTAATGTATTGGGTGAGGTTAAGTGTTTGACTACATCTTCTTTCTAATGCCTTGAAAATGTGACACAAAAAAAAGACTAGTCTTAAACCCTTTGTATCAATCCCTTGGTTTAAGAGATACGCCAATCTGGTTTCCGTCTAGAGTTTGAGGATTTGTAATTTACGAATGCAAGAATTGTTTCACTTTAGGGTTATTGGTCAACAGTTCTTGACTTGTTCTGTTCGTATATGATCCAGACCAGCCAATTTATTATCTTTTATTTGGTGGATCATGCCTAATCATCCTTTTACCTTGTTCTTTCTTAATCTTACACTGGACCAGTGTAAGAATAAAACTTACCCGAAAAAAATCCTTGGAAAATGAAACCGAAAAGCAGCCCAAATTGATTTTCTGAGAAAAATTACCATGGAGCAAACCAAAGCAGAAATTGATCAAATTGATTTTTACAAACCAAGATTCAGCAAGGAAGGATACGAAATATTAGGCTGTGTTTAGAACTAATTTCACCATAACTTGTTATAATTTCAAATGTATCCTTTCATTTCTATTGAATTTTTTTTATCAGTAAGATATTTTTTAATTTGTTAAGATGATTAAAAATATCTAGACCTACGTGTCTGCAAAACTTTATACATTAAATATCATTGACAAGAAGTGACTATTGTGCTCGACCTACATCTTGTACTCAACAATTTCAGATAAAAAAAAAAATAAAACCCAGGTGAGCTGTTTTCTAAGCTTTTGTGTATAAAATAATTATTTTATTTTTTCAAGAGTCAGGTCCGATACTGCGAATAGTTAGATCTGCTATTATATATTCACTGAATTAGACACGGAGCACGGAACATCTTGTCTACTCTCGGCAATTTTCAGTGGAAATTTGTTAAGTAAATTGAATGATCGTTCAGCAGTCCACTTCGCTTGCAGAAGACATCGTTTACCATCAATTTACCTGTCTATCCCTCAAAACATTGTTGACACCCGACAGGCGATACAACAGATACTTTGAACCATGTTCGGGAGATGTCTTGATATATTAATGTATACAGGGATTGATTATTATTTTAGCTATTAACAAAGCAAGCATTTTTATCATTTTAAGCGTTCATCGTTTAATTAATCAGTTCAGACAACGTTCTTTTTAAATTCTACTTCAGAGTTAGTCTTAAAGTTATATTATCAAGCAAACTAGACAAGAAAATATATAAAAATAAAACTAAATAGCGGAAATGTAATAACATATTATGCGAATAACTTCAGAACAACTGCATTAAAATATATTTAAAACTCTTTTAATAAAAAACTCCAATTCTTTCAGTTCTACAGAACATAAAAATACTGTTTTGTCCAGAATATTTATTAATCTTTATATAATGAGCACGTTAAGTTTGTTCTAATGAAGAAAGTATTTTAAGCAACTCTTAAATATAGAAAAACACACAAAAACAGAGCAGCGAAGACAGTACAGCTTGTCAAATTTAACGTGATATTTGGCCGATTTGAAATTAGGCTCTACACTCTACCCACGATGCGCATTCGACTATAACACAATTTGTCCTTATTATTTCTTGGTCCTTCGAAGTGTAACGTACTTGTATAGTCTGCGACAAAGTTTTTTTTATTTTACTTATGTTTAAAGTTATTGTGTGTTAAAAAAAATATCGTATTACAATAGATTTGACTTTTTAAATAATTATTGTTAAGTATTTTAAATTATAAACATGGATTTTTATTCAAAATTAGAAGGCAAAGTCTTGTCTGGACAAACGTGGAAGGTAATAGCATATGTAATTATTTTTATGCAGAGAGAAGCGATGCAAAATCCGCCTGTTAAAGATTAAAAAAAAAAATTAGCAACGGGAGTAAGAATAGCCACTATAAAACGGATTTCTCGTGAAATAAAAAATATAGAAGAAGGTGCCTCTACATCATTTGCGACGCCTGACAAAAGAATGAGATCTACCCCATAATCCAACTTGGGCGATTTTGACAAAGGTTTACTTCGGCGTAAAATATTTATGACTTACTAAAATGCTAAAATACCGAAGATCCGAAGAATAAAAGTATATGATGACAACTGTAGTATAAAAATTAAGTAATAAATGTTTCGTCAGTATGTTCCAGGTATAAGATTAACTACTGTTCTTTTATTCTTGTACAGTTTACTGTAACACAAATGTAAAACTTTGATCTCTGCCAATATTCCTCTTAAAAAATTACAAAACGAGACATTTATAGAAGTTTTCGAAAAAAGTGCCGCTTCAACATGACTGAATGGTCAATATTAATGAGTCCAATAAAATATAATTATCAGAAGAATTTTTTTACCAAGTAACAAAAACAAAATAATTTGAATTTTGAGAAAAATTTCCGAATGAAAAATTGAAACGTCAAAATAACATACAATATAGACATATCATAGAAGTTCCATTAATAAATAAGGTACTCTCTGTAAACTTGTAGTATGGAGTGTACCAACGAGGCGAAGAGACCGAGCGCATTATGTATCTCTTTTCCTCTGAAGTTCTCACTTAATTTTCTACGCAAGTAGACAAATTTGTCAACTATCACTTTAAATTTGACAAGCTGTACCAGTTAGACAAACCTGAAATACCAGGGCCCATACTAGCTGAAGTAAAGTCCGTAATTTCGTCCCTAAAAAACCATATAGCCCCAGGCCCAGACAGCATACAGGCGAAACTACTAAAAAAGGAGAAAGAAAAGCTCAACCTTGCTATATATCGTATTATTAAAGAAGTCTGGGAAAGAGAAGAAATACCGAAACACTGGAATGAAAGCCATATAGTACCTATCCACAAGAAGGGAGAAAATAAATATGTCTGAACTATAGAGAAATGTCGTTAATAAATACAAAGTACAAAAGTATATCCATAGTACTGTCTAGAAGACTTACTCCATACGCAGAGAAAATAATAAATGACTACCAAAGTGGATTCAGACCAGGAAGGTCGACCATAGACCAGATATTCGTCCTACGAATTTTTGAAAAAAAAAACACGATGTACACCAAACCTTCGTGGACTTTCAACAAGCTTACGATTTTGTTATCAGAGAAGCACTGTGGGAGACCATGGTAGAAATAAAAGTACCTGTAAAGCTGGTACGATAAGCACATTAAGCACAGAGAACTCTTCCACACGGATCAGAATTGGCAGCACCACTTCGGATGATTTTCCCATTGACACAAGGTTTAGACAAGGAGATCCTTTCCAAGGAAAAAAGACAACAGGAGGATGGAAAAGAAGACACAATGATGAACTCCATACAGTATATGGAGATAAAAACATAGTACTCTACATTAAAGCAAACCTAATAAGATGGGTGGACCACGTACTAAGATCGAATGACAAAAAATCCTGAACGCCACATTCTGGAAAAGGTCCGAAGGCAGGTCAGTTGGTCGCCCAAAAAAGAGATGGAAGGACGCAGTAGCTAGTGATCTATGCAAAAAATGGCACATACGTTAAGCCAAATGATGATGACTTAATTAATTCGTGCAGTAATTTTATTATAATCACCATCATTCTGACTTTACAGCCCTGCGTAGGTCCTAACCTCCTCAAGAATTAATCTCCAGTCGTCCCTATCCATCTCCTTCCTCCGCCGAGCACGTATTCCTCAGCGGTATTCCTATTTTTCTCATGTCTTTATCTATGTTATCAAGGAACCTTGTTCTGGATCTTTCTCTTCTTCTCTGACCAATGCGTCTATTTCCATCAAAAGTCAGGTCCTTATCAAAGCTTTTTGCCAAGTATCCATTACAACTTTGAAATATCCAACCTCTAGGAGTAAATCTCATTTGTGTCGCATTTGTGGCCTTCCCCTGTTTCGTTTGTGAATGCGATGGTCAGATGACCTAAAGAAACACGCCGGGTCAAAATGGATGCAAATTGCCCCAGATAGAGAGGCATGGAAGAAGGAGGAGGAGGCTTATATCCAAGGATGGATGTTTAGGGTAGTATAGATAGATAGATAGGAAATTGGAATACTTGGGGCACATCATGAGAGGTGAAAAGTACGAACTACTAAGGAATATAATGCAGGGTAAAATCAAAGGTAGAAGAAGCGTAGGAAGACGTAAAATCTCGTGGCTACGCAATCTCCGTGAGTGGTTTGGATGCAGTTCAATTGAACTATTCAGGCGAGCAACCAATAAAATTATAATTGCCAGAATAATTTCCAATCTCCGATAGGAGTGGAACTTGAAGAAGAAGAAGATAGATAGATAAATAGGAGTAAATCTAACCCGAAAAAAAAATCCTTGTAAAATGCATCGGAAAAGCACCCCAAAAGTAGTCCTTTTGTTCGTGGGTCAGAGATTGAGTGCCAGTTCTGCCAGAAATTTTAGTAAGTCCAGTTTACAACTCAAGTTCATCTTAGTGAAATCCAGGTAACTTTTTTGTTTGCATTTTTAAAGTGAAGATGTATATTTTTTAATAATAACTTATTTTCATAACAATTTGATTTGTAATAACTAATATTGCAAATTTTAGGGTGTGGACATTGCTGTCATTTTAATTGTTCTGTTTTAAAATTTAATGTTGGCATATGACAGCTAGTTATTTTATAGACATTAGTTTATTTTGTTCTTTAAGAATGATACCCTCCGTGAGGTATCATTATTGTTTCTTATATGCATTTTTTTGTAAAATTGCTTATGAACTTTGATATATTTTCATATAATATTAAATTTGTTAAACTAAAAGGATTAACCTAACTTAGGAAATCCAAATTTTTATTTCAAAATCCCTCCGACTGTGCCAGCTCGGAGATCCTTTATTAAACAGACGCACCGTCCATTTTATAGAAACAAATGATTTTAAAGGTGTGACAAAGTCCCAGCTTCACTTTGTCGTTACGTTAAATTTGAATTTTAGCGACAGTGAGACCAGCAAATAACGCTCGGGCGATCCATCAAGAGGCCGCAGAGTCCGAGTGCGATGTAACTACCCCGGGGGAGCAAATGAACTACCAGGCGATACCTCAACATGGCTGTTGGTGAGGCTGTTTGGATAATGAACAGGGGGAACGGCAATAAGTTAACTGGATTCAAAAGGTTGTTGCCTTATTAACGTTAATTATATAGGTGATAAATACGAGGAATATAACCCAAATATCGGTGAGATTTCATTCGAAATCGCCAATAAACCTAATATTAAAATAAATATTTTACACTTGTTGAATGTATTTGCTATATCTCTATTATATCTGGATAAAAACTGAAAAGAATGGAATGCATGTATAGAGGAATTATTCTGGAAGCTTATAGAGTTAATATTTGGGATATGTGTTTGGAAAGTAACGAAGCATATGAAACGAGGAAATCGATTATAATACAATCTTAAAAACGCAAAACAAGTTGATTTCGTGATAAGCCTATTAAGTTAACATTCCAGTAGTCGTACATCGGGATAACTAGCTACAACAACTGCGTCTCACTGCGAAAATAGAGTACAGTAGAGTAAATTTTTATTTGCATAAATTTCTAAACATAATTATTGAGCAAATTACGTCACATTATTAATTACATAATAAAAAAATATATATTGACATATATATTTAAAACATATTAACATTACAAATTAAATATGCTGATAAAGGAGAACGATAGGCCAGGCACTCCGCTACAGTATAGGACTCAATGTCAACTAGGTGTTGGAAAACCTTTCTTTTAAAAGCTCCATAGTGTGTTTCCTGTTGAATTTCAGATGGTAGACTATTATTAAATTTAACATAGACATACAAAACACTTCTCTCTGTTATAGACAATTTGTGAAGTGGCAAATTCAAATTAAAGCTGCTTGTATTATATTCATAATTGGGAAGCAGGTGATAAAACAAAGAAAATTTTTTGAAAAGAAACATAATTAATTCAAATATATAGATGGCTGAAAAAGTCTGTACGCCTTTAGTAATAAGATCGCCCAGACTGCATTTTTTTACTATAAAGACAGTTGAGATATTTACTGCAGTACCTCAGAAGATTACTCCATTTCGCATAACAGAATAAAAGTTTGTATAATATACTGATAGTAAAATCCCCTGATGTAGATCTATCAGGCTCTATTCAGTGTTTTTGTTGTATTTTGTATTTGTTCCTTCCAATTCAGATTCTGGTCAATATGAATACCAAGAAATTTAACTGATCTAGCAGGTTCCGTGAGAGCGGGTTCGCATCAGCGAAATTTACAAGATTTGAGGAACTACTAAACACCGCATTTGGAAGGTCGTTTATGTAGGTCCAAAAGAGCACCTACTGTTTTCATCTTTGCCTCCAGTTTTTCTAAAAGTTTTGAAATGAAATCATAGGTAGCTGTATCAACAGATCTACCTGCAAGAAAACCATGCTGTGAATTACTAAATAGTCTGGAATGACCTGGGACAAACAACATTTATACTAGGTTTGGAATGACCTGGGACAAACATTACGAAAATAGTCTGGAATGACCTGGGACAAACAAAATGAAGTTGAAAACTGGGCACTGGATTATCTCGAAGCTATTTTTGAAACTGGTTTTTTTTTTGGTTAAACTCATGTGGGTATCTTTTAAAGTTGTTTAAAAAACCGTTCTTCAAATCCCTTAGGTGAGAAAGTGCACAAAACAAAACAGTGATTACTCTTGCAAAAACACACACACTACATTCGAGAATTTTCTACAAACAGTGTCAGCCTACTTAATAGGCTTAATCTTCGATAAGATTTTATACGCCGTATTTAGTAGGGAGATATCTCTATAATTAGAGCACTTGGTTTTGTCTCCCCTTTTATGGATGAGGATTATTACACTTTCGTGCCATTTTGTTGGCATTTTCTGTTTGGTCCATAAGTGTTATTAATTTGTGTATTTGTTATAATAATAATTATGTATTTGTAATAATTATCCACTTGTTACTTTGGTTAGATATTAATATATCAGATATTAATATATTAATATATCAGAATTTGAATTAAATATCTAAAATATTTATAAACACCATGACAGATAACTCACATCAACAATAATTTCAAATAAAAAATAAAAAATCCAACGATTCAACGATCCAGTGATTCGTTGCCAACGAATCACTTTAATTTGTTCAGTAATTTGGACTAAACTGAGTTAGTTATAATGTGGGATGTATTTCAATAATTCGTATTGTTACATTTAAATTTAATTAATTAAAGATTGTTAAATTATGCCAATATTAAACACATCAATTTACTTTTGATATCTTAATTGAAATAATTTATAGACATTCATTAATATCAGCATATTTCATAAAACTAGATAACTTAACTTGCAGTATTGAGAAACAGAAGAAGAACTGTCACATGCTAACCTACATCTGTCAAATTTACCACTAAAATCTAATAGGTAACATAAAAAACTCATTGTGCCCAAGACTGAAATGTAGTGCATAAAAGTCCTTCCCCCTTTTAAATTTAATGTTTGTTTCGTCCCTTCTAAGTGTTTTCTGTTTTAGTGTATTTTAAATTGTCATTAATTGTTTTAATTCTAATATTTTATTTACTCCACTTTGCAATAATCTACTATTTTGCCAATAGAACTTTATCAACGAAATTTGATAATTACAAGTTCAAAATAATTGCACACCCACACAATTTGTACACCTAAACTTATTCATTGCCATAAAACTGTCACTTCATAAAACAATTACTCAATAAATAACACACATTTCATAAATATATCTCTCGAATACCTAAGTATAAATAACTTTTAAATAATACAATGGTATATAACATCACTTTCATTTAACAAACAATCACACACCTATCTCTACTTTATTGGATCAAATCTATCTCCTCAAGAACTTCCCGTTTACTGTCAAACAACTACAATAGCAGAATTGAGTTCTCCAGTCAACAATACATAGTAGTTTGAGCTATGTTCTACCATCCATCAATTAATAGAGTACCGGCATGTAAGTAATGTTTATTTATTTGCTCATTTATTAATTTATTACAATCTAATAGACTATTTTCTAACAATTTGTGGTTCTTACCTTGTCTGTCTAAACTTTTAAAACTTTTTAAAACTTTTTACACCTTTTTATTCAATTTACTCATTTTGAAATAAAACCACAGACATGTAATATTGGCATAATTATTGTAATTTACAACATCTAATTTGTTTATTTTTATTAGACAACACCCTAATATGGTTTTTTTATCATTTCAGCATTTATTTAACTTTGTATCGAGACCTGAAGATGGTTTGCATATTGTAGAAAGCGAAACCGGTCGTCTGATAGTTAAATTAAATTGATTGTAAGTAAGTCTTATTTATTATTTCTTTACCTATATATACATTTGTTTTTGCGCGATATATTCATTTATAATTTACGAAAAATAGCAGAGTGTTAAAAAAAAAATGATAAAAGATTATTGTACCCACGTTATTCATTGTCATTTTCGTACCGAAAGACCGAAGCACGTGGACGTCTATATAAGAGGTGTATAGGTTTATAATTGAAAACACAAATGGTAAATGACCAGTTTGTTTAATATTATTGTGATATATTTTACCAAGATATTTAATCAAAGCTAAAATGCAACAAATAGCTGGTAGCACTTCCAGAACAAATTTTTTTATAATTCTTTTATTTTATTCGATTAAATCCTTTTTTATCCTATTAAAATCCCTTACAAGTAGGGCACAAACTCTTCGTATACGCCTTTTCATTATTTCCCCAGACACATCTTCGCCGTATGTTCTTACTTAAAAAATCTAAAACAAACAAATTTTATGGACTAACTTTTTCTTCAACGAGGCATTTTTGAAATCGCTCCACGTGTTGGAATAGATAAAACTTTTCCTGAATATTACACAGCTTATACAAAACTCCCAAGGGGTTTCCTGTACACACTTCTCCTTAATGCCCATTTAACTGCATCCAGTGGCGGGATGGTTGGTAAGCTACGTGAGGGAATTACTTTAGAGAAAGACTTAACATATTTAAAATGTTTAAGGGTTTGATGTTAGTTTAATTTTTTATCGGACTTCTAATTTTTAAAAGACTCGTTTAGACTTTTTATAATATTTTCTTTAAGGATTTCTGTTTTTTCTAATCACGGAGATAATTAAGCAATGGCAAAGATAGAAGACAAATTGACCAAAATATAATCGACAAAATATTGACACATTGATTACAATAACTTGTACTACTAACTATACAGGGCGTTTCAAAAAGGTATGTCATAAATTAAATAACACATTCAGGATACAAAAATATTATGTACTTGTAAAAATTGTTTTTTTGCATTATCTCCTAAATCTCCTATTTTGTAAAAAATGGACACGTTACTTTAATGTTCTGAAAGAATTTTTCATAAAAAAAACAACAAAATTTACAACATTATAATAATAATATATATATTCGTTTTTATAACGTCTTATAACGTTGTCCGACTCCCAAACGCCACTGTATTCTGCCTTGAGTTAGATCTTTGTCCAGATTTCGAGCGCTAATCGCTTTCCTAACTCCCAGGTTTCAGCTCTGTGGTGGTTTTTTCCGTTTCCTCTTCTCTGGGGGCTACCACCTCATCGTTTTTTTAGGCAATCTTTCGTCCCCCATTCGGCTCATATGCCCATACCATATGGGCTGTTTTCTCTCAATATCCTCAACTATAGTGCCCCCTATACCAGTTGTTTTATCACTTCATTCCGTATTCTGTCGGCTCTTGATATTCTCATCGATCTTCTGATGGCATCCAGTTCCGTGACTTCAACCTTTTTCTTATAATTCTTTGTGTTAAAACTATTTTAAGAAAATTGGCAAGGTATTTATAATATAATAACTACGTAACATACAAGCCTCCAAAAAACAATTAAACATAAAATCCAATAAAAGATTTAGACAAAATACGTTTAGAATATCAAAGAGTATAAAATATAGCATTTCCTGTGGCATATGTCATAAAAATGTACGAGTCAACGGGTCATATTTTTTTATATTTTTTGCATTTTTGGTGATTAAGTTTGTTACACAAAAATAAGAATAATTCTTCTCCTTATAATTACATTTTTTCCCAAAATTGTTATATTAACCCGCCGCTGCCTCTTGTAACGGCAAAAAACTGTAAATAGGGAGATAAGCCTTGAAATCATCGAATTTAAAGGACAAAAAGTTGCGGAAAACTTTGTACCATTTTTCTTTCCAACAAAAACTGGAATAAAAACTTTGGCAACGATGAAAAATTTCGGTGTTGGGGTTAGATAAAATATTCGATATGAAAATAAGTCAAATAAAGACATTTCTAAAATATTGTATATTATTAATCTTTTGTATATATATATATATATATATATATATATATATATATATATATATATATATATATATATATATAAATAGACCATTTAAATAAATTTTCAAGACATCCTGGTAAACAAAATTTATGTAATAGATTAAAATAAGATTAGATTAACAGAAAGTTTTGCCTGTCAACAACTGATTTTTAAACATTCGCAGGTAAAATCTTTTTATATAGAATTAGAGAGCCCATACTCATTATAATCTTTTTATCGTTTGTATATGACCTAGGAAAAAGATATTGTAATTAACCTTTTGTTATAGGAATGAATTATGTATTTGTAACCAAAGGGAAGCCAGTTTTAAAGCAAAAATTTTAGTTTCTCTGGAAACAGTAATGGGTTTTTTAATGATTGCAAACACAATAAAGCTTTTTGATTGCACAGTTTTTTTTTTTCAAATGGGAGAATTGATAGTCGATGTATAAGAAAGAGTGGGGAGTTGTCATTTGATCATCGAAAGAAAAGGTCAAGTCTCGATAGAAGGTTTGTTCGTGGGTTTGGATACCGGCATTATGAAAGGAAGTTAGCAGAATTGTGGAAGGAGATTACAAGTCGAGGAAAAGATATCCTTGGATCAAAAGTGGGCAGTTTCGGGAATACGTAGGAGATAGTTTGGTGGCACCCAGTTGACAGAAAGAGATTCTTGTGTTATTGAGAAGTAGCTGACTGTTTGGAGAATTAAATTTCAAGTGTTTTTTGTTGGAGAATAGAGTCAGGTGTTTTCGTACAGTCGCTGCAGGAGGATTGCAGATACGAAAAGAAGAAGGCCGAGGAGAAAAGTGGCAGATCACATTGCTGTGGGGCGTGGACGATTCTGGGTATGGTCCAAATACAATTTACGAAGGAAACTTTAGTGATTTTCTGTTTAGAATTGAAAATTTTGTAACTGTGCTAAGGATTCCATGATTTTTAGAAAAAAATTTATTATCGACTTATTTCTGACCAGATGTATTTAAAAAAAAAAGAACCTCTTCACTGCCTTTATTGACTATAGAAAGCCTTTGACTTAGTGCTGCATGAATCGCTAGTAGATATATCAAAAATATATAAAGTCGATGATAATATAGTGACCTTTTTAAGATATATTATGGCAGATTGGAAGACTAAAATTCACATCCAAATACCTGGTAAAAACAATATCGAAACGGAAAATATCGCGACCTATTCCTAGGAAACTCGCTGATTCCGTTGTAGTTCTGTCTAGCAATTAACCCAATATCCCAGCTATTGAAATCAACTGACTCAGGCTTTAGCATTGAAAACAACAATACTCTTGTGGAGAAGCTTAATTATTTGTTGTATATGGATGATTTGAAACTAATGGCTTCCACTCGAAATCACTTAGATCAGATGCTAAAAACTGTAGAAACGTTTTCAAATGATATTAGTATGCACTTTGAGATAGACAAATGTCGTGTATTAAATATAGTCAAGGGAAAGGTTCAGTACAAAGGATTCGATATGCAAAATGGCCAAAACATCAAGGCTATGGGCAAAAATGACATGTTTAAATATCTAGGAGTAAAGCAAGCGCGGAAAATTGACCATAAAAAAAAAATAAAATCGAATTAACATCAGAGTTCATACGAAGGATAAAACAGCTACTCCGCCTATATATAATAGTAAAAATTTGTTCAAGGCATTAAATACCTATGCATTTTCAGCGCTTAGCTACTCATTCGGGATTATTAAGTGGACTAAAACGGATATAGAAACTCTTTAGCGAAAAGTACAAACACACCTTACACAGGCACAAAAACACCATTCTCAAAGTGCAGTAAAAGCAACGACAATACTGCCGTATTTAGAGTTATTTCAGATGCAGGCGAAGATATCTACTCTTCATCGTGTGATTTGTGTAGTAGATGACACAACATTGATCAAACTAATGAAACAAGAAAAGCACATAAACAATCTTACTAAGAACGAAAAAATACGCATCTGGATGGATAAACCACTGCATGGGCGACATCCGAATGAAGTCAATCAAGACTATGTCGATAATATAGCGTCGAACTATTGGTTGATATCAGGAAAGATGTTTTCTAAAACAGAAGGTTCATTACTTGTAAATTAGGATCAGGTAATGCCAACCAAAAATTATCTGAAACATATCATGAAAGACCCTTAGTTCCAAAACGACAAATGCCGATATTGATGTCAAGCCCAAGAAACTATCCAACATCTTACCAAGGGCTGCCAGACATTTGCTGCAACTGAATATAATGATCAGGGAAAGATCCAAGGTAATCGTGGTCCTGGTAGAAGAAGAACGTCATGGCTGAAAAATATAAGGCAATGGTATGGAAAATTAACTACATCGTTATTTAGAGCTGCTGTCAATAAACTTAAGATAGCGAATATGGTAGCCAACATGATATCCAACGATCGATAACCATCTCCCATATTATCAATACGTTCCTGATAGTATGCTTGAGAACGACACTACAAGTTATACTGGGATTGTACTGTGCTCACATTCCAAACTGAAGCACATAATAGACCAGATCGCGTGCTAGGTAATAAACTAACAACACAAACAACACTAATCGATGTGGCGATACTTAACAACAATAATCTGCGTATAAAGTACAACGAGAAGATCTGGAGATACAATTAACCCATTTATGCCCACAACTATTTTTGTCAAAATATTTCGATAATTTTTTTAAAAATATAATAAAATACCCTTAAATACATTAAAAAATTACTAAAAAAAATTTCAAAAACTGGTTTTCGAAAAACATGCTGGGTCGTTAACGACCCGTTGGGTGTATAAGGGTACAAAATAATACTAATAGTAACTTTTATGCAATTACATTTTATTTTATTTTCTTATTACAAATTAAATATTTACTCCCTAAAATGAACACAATAAAGCAGGCATAGTTTAATTATGTTACTTAAGTCTTAAAATAATTTGTATGATAATATTTGAAGCATTTATCGTGGAGTGGAATTTCACATCTGTGGCATGCTTTTGTTGTTTTGTTTGAACATATGCGACATCTTCTTCTTTGAGCACCAGTAATAATTAGATTCTGTGTTGATGAGGATGGTGTAGGAATTATTGCAATATTTTGTGGTCCAGTGGAACGGGGTGACTTTCCAAAATTAGATAATAATGTACGTACTATATGTCTTCTAAATTATAAGTTGTACTAAATAAACTGCTTACTTGCATAGTCAGGAATAAACTTGTCAAGAAACGATGACTGGCAAATTTGACATACTTGCTTGGAACATCTTTTTGTTAGATGGGTCGTTAACTATCTCTCTTATATCCCATGCCAGCAAGATAATGCTACATTAAATCAATGAGAGACTGAAAACATTCCTTCAAAGAGAAATTCCACAAGAGCAAACTGGATTTACCAAAGGTAGAGGCACTCGAGAACACCTGCTGAATATAAGACATATAATCGAGAAATCTAGGGAATTCAACATCCCACTATACATCTGTTTTATAGATTACCGTAAAGCGTTCGACAGGGTCAAGTGGAGACACTTATGGCGAATACTAAAAGAAGTAGGCGTACCACAACATTTAATTACGCTTATAACTGAACTATATGAACACACTACTGGATCAGTTAAAGTACTTGACACACTTTTGAACGATTTTCATCCAGAACGGGGTGTCAGACAAGGATGTATACTATCTTCAGAATTATTCAACATATATGGAGAGTATATTATGCGAAGAGCACTTGAAGGATGGGAAAAGGGCATCTCAATAAATGGTCATAAACTAAACAACCTACGTTTCGCAGATGAGACAGCCCTTCTTGCAAATAGTCAAGCAGAGCTGATGGAACTTATACGAGTGATCGAAAACGAAAGTCAAATATTTGGTCTGAAATTAAACATATTAAAGGCAAAGATCATGATAGTGGATAGACTACACAACAATCATCCACACATAACCACAATTGACCAGTTCGAGGTTGTGAGCTCATACTTATATCTGGGATCATTAATCACAAACACAGGGTCATTACAAGAAGAGATTAAACGTAGATGTGATCTAGCAAAAGTTGCCAGAGCAAAAATGACCAAAATATGGGAGGACTGTCTAATTTCAAGAGCGATAAAGATGAGGTTGATCAACTGCTTAATATTCCCAAGACTGACCTACGGATGTGAATCTTGGACTCTGAGACAATGGGAGAGAAGAAAGATAGACGCCACTGAAATGTTCTGTTGGAGACGAATGTTACGAATTCCTTGGACCGACCGTAGAACAAATAATTCAATTTTAAGAAAGCTAAAAGTTAGCCAACGACTCTCTAGTAAAGTCCATCTCCAACAATTAAAATATTTTGGGCATGTTATGAGAGCAAACACAGAAAACATGGAAAGACTCATAATACAAGAAAGGTAGAAGGCCGAAGATCACGAGAAAGATCCCCAACAAGATAGATAGATCAAATTACAGGAATATGCCAAAGACCTATGCATGAATTAAAAGAAATGACCAGAGACAGAGATTTCTGGAGACGGACAATACACGACATCACGTCGACCACTACACTCCCCCTGGGGGGTCAGGATTGAAGAGAGAGAGTGGGTCGTTAACGACCCGTTGGGCATAAATGTGTTAAGGAGACAATTGAGAATGGAAAGTAACCAGAATATACCCAATATTCTTTTTACCACTAAAGTCATTCAATCAATGAACATCTATATAAGATCATGCAGAAAGCTCTGCTACTTTCGACGACCATCTAGGACTCTGTAACATGGAAAGAGTCCCACCAGAGCTTAATCCTTTTGATACCGTAGGTATCTGGGATGAGTGAATTTTCCCCTTAGATGGAAGTGTGGGCCGTATGGCTAAATCTCTTTAATATTTAATAATAATAATTTTAGGATGACTTTATCATGATTGTTTTCCACCTAGACCCAGTTTTTTTTTCATATTTTTTTCATTTGATTTTGGATATAAATATTTATGATTTAATGTATCCCTTAATTATGCATACAAACTAAAATTGTTACTAAAAGGTTAATGTCATGTACGTAATTAAGTCTCAAATTTTATTATTAGATGATATCTAAAACCAACATTGAACATTGATTAACCAAGGGTTGCATGAAGCCGAACAACTAGTTCAGGACAGAGAAGGATGAAGGGAAATCCTAAAAAAACTGCAAAGGCGTGATGGTGTCACCACATCCCAAAAGCGATTAGGACTGAGGAGAAGGAGAGGAAAACCAAAAATCCCGTGAAATGAAGATATTTCTAAATACTTACCGTTAAGAAAAATTTGCAAAATTAGTACATTGTTTACCGGGTAGGAAAAGCTTAACATTCCTGGACGACTGTGAATAGCAACACAGAGTCCAGGAATGTTAAGCTTTTCCTACCCGGTAAACAATGTACTATTTCCGCAAATCGCCAGGAAATTTTGACATTTCTGTCAAAATTTCTTGAAGAAAAAGTCAGGACTTTCTTACTGTAAGGAAATGTCATTTCTTTGCTGTAAGGAAATGATATTTCCGTACAGTTGTTAGTGTTCTACATAAATGATAGAAAACACATTGCTTATAAGGAATTAATTTATATTTTTAAAACATCAAGTCATTGCTGAATACATTTTTAAGATCAATTTGTTATATTTCCAGTAATTTGACAGTTAGTACAATTATTGAACATTGGAGGAACACTCTT
Source organism: Diabrotica balteata (assembly GCA_918026665.1). Taxonomy (NCBI): domain Eukaryota; kingdom Metazoa; phylum Arthropoda; class Insecta; order Coleoptera; family Chrysomelidae; genus Diabrotica; species Diabrotica balteata. Next base: position 149,966,206 of record OU898282.1, on the reverse strand, counting down.
AGAACTATGAGAAACATTTTGGACAACATGCAGGGTGGAAGTGTCATTTTGTTGAATATTTTTTACTGTGAAAATTTTATTTGCCACCTTAACCTTATTGTTAAGCGATTCTTCGATATATCCTTCAGCAACGTTTGATGACTTCCATCCGCCATGCCTCTTTAAACTAGTTATGTCGGCACCAGAGTCAACCAATATTGTTGCAGAAGACCGACGAAAGCAGTGACCAGCATATTCTGTCGGATTTACCAAGTTCAAATAAGTAGCAATTATTTTGGGCATTTTTCTAAATTGATGAATTCCTACCACTTGTCTACAACCCTTTTCGCTTTGATATTTAAAGAAAAATCGGTCATTGTTCATATTTTCTGGTCTTAACGAAACATACTTTCGATAAACATTCAAGTAGATCTGATTAATTACAAATGATCTTGGTTTGTTGGTTTTCGAATCAGGTATGCTGATTAAAAGCTTAGATTCTAAGTCTTCTATATCGTGTACAGTCATTCGGACTAACTCATCCATTCTACAGGCCCCAGAAATACCAAATATTACAGCCACCTAAAAAATAAATAAAGCTATAATCTAAATAAAAATGAAAACCTTGTAAATTACCTTAATCATTAAATTTTCTTTATCTGGAGCTTCCTGGATAAATTTTTCAATTTCTTCCTTCGTTAAAATCTTAGATTTCTTTGCCCTATAACCTTGAGCTTGCCGTTTCAATAAAGAACGAAGTTTTGAGTATGTAAATATATCTACATTGTGTTTAAGTGCAAGGGTTGACTTCAGCATTGAATAATTGGCCCATAATGTTGAAGATTTCATCTTTAAACAAAGGTCTAGGAAGTATGCCATTACAACATTTTCTGAGAAAGAACTCGTATTTTTACTCATGCGATAATCCATAAAACGTCTGTATGCATTTTCGTACTTTTCTCTCGATTTCTTTGGCAATAATTCTAATGAAGCAATATTCACTACCTCAACCAGCTCTGGAGGAGTCCCAGGAATGGAAATTTCATCATCACTTATCATTTTACTTTTGAGAACACCAGCAATTTAATTTATAAGTGTCAAGTTTGACAATTCAACCTCAATACGTTTTCATAGTAACCCAAGTAATTTTATTAGGAATTTCAAAGCACCATTTATTTGGGAATAAAATTATCGCGTTTTTTTTTAATCAATCAATATCTGTCGAATTTTAAACGATTTGCGGAAAAATAGTATGTTTACCTCGTAGGAAAAGCCACATTCCTGGACTCTGTGTTGCTAAGTCTCGGCTTAGGTAGTTTTTTTTAATGCACCAATGAAAAGAAAAGTGTTTATTGTTGTGAATTTACATGAAATAGTGCATGTAAATTCTTGTTTTATTATTAATTATAACGTAATTAGGTAGGAAATTGAGGAAACAAATAAACGGGAGTTCTCAAAATTACAATAGACACATGGAATGCAATTTAACAGAAATTCCAACAAAGTTGTTAAAGTAATTTCCACGAGTCTACAAATTATATTTAACCCACCTTCCTGTTAAAGTTGCAACAAAACAAACAAAACCTAAGAAACAGCTTTTACGTAGGTATAAAGTTACTTCATTATCTCGATTGTAGCGAACTTATTTTTGCTTTCTTGTCGATTAAAATTACGGAATCGGACCGGTAGAGCTCTCGACTTTTGCGAGTGAATCTGTGCATGAACTTAAATGAAATTTGCAAAGATAAACTCGGCTGTGGAGTAACATACCGAACAATTTCACAACTGAATTGTTGAAGCACCAACATTCTAGTGAATCCGGAACGGCAAATCCAAGCAAACACGAATGGAGAGTTTGAGGAAACCTCTATAGACACGTTTGTAAAGCTCGTGTCATGTTAGATTTACTTCAAGTGTGGAAAATCCGTGTGGGTTATGTGGTTTTATCTATATTTGTTTTGAATTTTATCGTTTAATATTTGTATATACCATAAGTATCCAGGGATTTCCTGAAAAACAGTTTTATTATAATATTATATCGCTTTATGTATTAAAGTATATAGGGCTTAACGACAAATGTTTTTTCCTATATTTTATTTTAATATTGGAGTAACTTTTATGCGGAACATTACAAAAGTATCTGACAAAATGTTCTGATTTTGTTCTTGATCTTTTAACATTTTTTTGCTATGCTTTTCATTTTTGTTATTGTAAACAAGCAATGCAAAACAATAATAAGAAAATAGAGAACATTGCGATTAATGATCAGAAAATAAAAAAGATAATAAAAGGGAGCTAAAGTCTTTGTTTGGAAAAGTAGTTTTCATTGACTTAAATATTGTTCTAAAGCTATTTTTTGTGGCATTTTAAAGTAATTACTATTTAAATGTGAATAAACCAAAATTAAAGAATCAAGTAGGTTTATTAACGTTTCAATTTCCACTTTGGAAATCGTTTTTAAAATACAAACATTAGTAAATTAAACAAATTTTCTTCTTTTGTTACTTGGTAAAAAAATCTTCGAATAATTTGATTTTATCTGACTCATTTATATTGACAATTTAGACATACACTATGCATTTTAACATTAGAAAGTCGGAGGGATCAATTTGGTCCCTGTTGCGATTTGAAGTTATTGTAGTTCTTTTATTTGACACAATAATAATTTCATATTTTATGACTTTTAATATTTTGATACAAAGTCTTATTTAACGCAAAAAAATATTGTTTACTAAATTTATTAAATGGATTTTCTAACAAACCTACCATAGAAATAAAATCGTAGATTTAGAAGAACAACCTTAGAGAAGAACTTGGCCATCTGCAAAAAACCCTTGTCGCCACCGGTTACTCCAAGTCCACAATTCAAAATATTACACACCGACATCTACATCCCCCTTTACACCCTAGGACGACAAATTCAGAATCTTCGGGTAATACTCCTGTGGCTTTTCTTCCGTATATTCGAAATGTCACTGATAGGATTGGCAAAATTCTTCGCAAAGAAGGTATCAGGACTACTTTTCGACCACCAGAGAAAATTTCACAATATCTACCCTCTCCTAAGGACCCATTACCGCCCCTATCTTTCTGTGGTGTCTATTCTATTCCTTGTTCATGTGAACATGTGTATATTGGCGAAACTGGTCGTTCCGTCAAAACTCGGATTTAAGAGCATCAAAGATGCATTCGATCAGGTCTTTTCTCCCATTCTGCAGTTGCAGAACACTGCCAAGAAACCGGTCATTCCATATTGTTCGAAAAAACCTATATTATTTCTAAGAGCCCCTTCTTTTATTCCAGGAAAATCCGCGAATCTCTAGAGATCCGAAAAAATCCACATAATATCAATCGAGAGGAAGGATACTACTTGTCTCCCATCTGGAATCTCAGTCTAGAGCCGCCGTCCGGTCCCGCTACCACGATGCAGCCACATGATTGGCCAGCGCGCGCTTCTTGACGTTCGCGCCACGGAGTGTGCCGATACGTCCCGACACGACAGGTCACCGCGACTATAAATAGAGCGGTAGCGGAGTAATCGTCCGATTCACTCCCCGCCTCTCGACGCGTTAGTGTTCTGAGCTGTTGGACGTGAATCCCTGTCCTGGCATTTGGTTTTCACCTCTGGCTGCGTTGAGTTACTGTGACCAAATGCCCATCTTGGTAGTTAGTATTCGCCTCTGGTTGCGTTGAGTAACTGAGTTACCGTTGCTAACTACCCATCTTCTTGTCTTTTGTTTTCTTTTTCTTTGTTCTCCTGAAGAAGCTACATACAATTGTAGCGAAACATCGAGATGAACCCACTTTTGGGTCACTCACAAATGACATGGTCCAAACCCGGAAGACGAATAAACTATAATTCTACCATAGAAGTCTGAAGGGACCAAACTGGCCCTGTATTAATTATTAACGTTTTCTCGGAAATTTGACGATTTCTTTTAACTTTCTGTCGGATAGATAAAATTATGTTTATGTACGTTTATTCCTAGAAGGTATTTTGTTACATACTGTTTGTTCCTTGAAAGTATTTTGTTTATTGATCGGTTTATTAGGTTCTGCTAACTCTCGTTTCTAGAATATTGAAATATTCGTTCAATTGTGAAAATTCAAGACAACTGTAAAGATGTCTCGTCGTGGACTATCAGAGCTTGAACTTCTTAAAGAAATACGAAAAATACAAGATATTTCGGGAGGTGAATCTGAATTTGCAGAAATTAATGAGTCAGACGATAAACAATACGTACCACCACAAAATAATGATTCAAGTGACTCTGATGCTTCAGAGCAGTTAGAAAGTTTTATTGTACAAGACTCACCAATTTATGTAAACACTGCTTCTACAACTCAACAGCACGAGTCAGCTAATTTTATCGTGAATCCAAGTGCATCTAAGCCAAGTCACAAGAGAAAAAGAGGTCAACAAGAAAAAACTATTTGAATCGGAGATACCGATCAATCGAAAGACGGAACAACGTGGAAAGTTATTGATTCTGGATCAGTACCTGGTAAGATTATGATTTTTAGTATCTTTATATTGATTAAATGTTTGCTCATTACAGGACGCCGCACTCAGCACAACATTTATCGAGAGGAATCAGGTCCTACGTCGTATGCAAAAAGGAACGTGAGGAACAATTGTGTGGCAAGTGCTTGGCATCTAATAATCAACGACAGCATGTTATGTCATATAAAAGAATGCACTATTGCAGAAGCACATCGATGTTTGAAAAATGACATGTGGACTATAACTTTGGAAGAACTGGAGGCTGCCCTTGCTATTATGTACGCCAGAGGAGTCTACGGCGCCAAAAATTTCCCAACCAACAGCTTATGATCAACAGTATGAGGTCCTCAGTTTTTTAGGAAAACTATGCCATGAGACAGATTTAAGGATATTCTAAAATATCTCAGATTTGACATAAAGCAAACGAGATCTGAACAATTGAAAACCGACAAATTTGCTCTAGCCTCTGCGGTTTGGAATGGATTTATAGAAAATAGTGGTGCATGTTACAAACCGGTAATAAACCTTACTGTGGACGAACAACTACTGCCTTCTAAAGCCAGGTGCCCGTTTACACAGTACATATCAAATAAGCCAGATAAGTTTGGCATACAGTTTTGGCTTTTGACATGCGTGGAATCAAAATATATTGTAAATGGTTACCCTTATACTGGCACTAATCATCTACGCAAGAAAGATGTTGTTGTGTTGGTGAACATGTTGTTTTGCGGTTAATGGAAAATCAACTAGGAAAGGGCAAAAATGTTAAGACAGACAACTGCTTTACATCGTTAGAATTGGCCAAGGCATTGCAAAAAAATCAACAAAATCTTGTGGGTACTTTGAATCGCAACATAAAGGAACTTCCTCTAAGCGTAAAAAGTAGAAATGAAGAATTATATGTTACCCATATAATCCAGATCGACAAAAAGATAACATTTACTGCATATCAAGGAAAGAGTCACAAAAATGTGCTTTTGTTGAGCTCATTACATCAATCAGTGGATGTTGCTGTCGAGGGAAAAAAACTTCCTCAAACAGTAAGTTTTTATAATAAAACAAAATACTGGGTTGATGTAGTGTACCAAATGGAGCGTCTTTATACTACAAAAGTTGCTACTAGACGATGGCCAATGCACGTGTTTTATAACATTCTTGACTTACTAGCAATAAATGCATGGATTATTTATGAAGAAGTTACTAGAAGTAAAATCAGTGGTCGTAAGTTAATTCTTCAGTTGTGTAAAGAATTACGGGCTCCATACCTTGCCTCCCGAAATCTGGTACTATACCCAGCACCACCGGATTTACCAACCACCAGCACTGTTACTAGCCAAAAAAAAAAAAGGAAAAAATGTCAGTTGAAAATGTTTTGTAAAGGAAATCATACTTCCAATGAGTGCCACGGCTGTAACAAGGCTTCTTCTTCTTCTTTTTGTGTCACTCCTATCGGAGATTGGAAATCATCAAGGGTATTCTGACCTTGTTTATGGCTGACCTAAAGAGTTCATTAGTGGTGCAGCCAAACCACTCTCTCAAGTTCCGCAACCATGACATTCTTCTACGGCCTGGATTCCGTTTTCCTTCTATTTTTCCCTGCATTATTCTATTCTATTTCGATACGTCTTTTTATTTCACTGTTTTGGTCTCCAGTTTCGTTTATTAAAGTTCCCAAGTATTTGTAACTTGATACTTTTTCAACTTGACTGCCGTTTATACTAATATACGCTGGTTGTGTCATGTTTTTACTGAAGACCATATACTTGTTAATAGTTAATACACAAATGGGATTTAGGAAAGGACTGGGAACACGAGATGCACTGTTTGCAGTAAGTGTTCTTTCGCAGATATGCTTAGATATTAATCAGGAAGTATATGCCTGTTTCATTGATTTTAAGAAGGCATTTGACAGAGTGCAGCATAATCGACTTAAAGAAATTTTATTAAATAAAAACATAGACAGTAGAGATATTAGAATCATCTGTAACCTCTATTGGAATCAAACAGCAAAAGTGAAAGTTGAAAACGAACTGACCAATAATATCCAGATTCGCCGTGAGTTCCGCCAAGGGTGTATTTTATTACCCTTGTTATTCAATTTATACAGTGAAGCCATCTCAGAATTAGCGCTTGCCGAGATCAGTGAGGGCCTTATAATAAACGGTGAGAAACTTAATAACATAAGATATGCTGACGACACCGTCCTTTTGGCAGGAACACTAGAAGAACTGCAACACCTTGCTGAACAACTAAATATATATTGCAACGATTATGGACTAAAAATCAATTTGAAGAAAACCAAGTTCATGGTATTTACAAAAGCACAAAATATCAAAGTTAAGCTAGTACTAGATAATACAGAAATTGAACAAATATCTTCGTACAAATACCTTCGAGCATGGATCACAGAAGATACTGATCAGACAAAAGAAATAAGATGCCGCATTGAAATTGCGCGGTCAACTTTTAATAGAATGAGAAAAATTTTTTGTAATCGCGATATCAATATATCGCTCCGGATAAGAATGCTTCTATGTTATATTTTCTCTACCCTTTTGTATGGAGTTGAAGCTTGGACACTTAAAAAATCCAACATTAAAAACCTAGAAGCATTCGAAATGTGGTGTTACTGACGCTTTTTGAAAATATCATGGATGGATCGCAAAACAAACGAACAAGTTATCGAACAACTAGGAAAACAATGCGAAGTTTTAAATTCCATAAAGATCAGGAAATTGGAATACTTGGGGCACATCATGAGAGGTAAAAAGTACGAACTACTAAGGAATAAAATGCAGGGTAAAATCAAAGGTAGAAGAAGCGTAGGAAGACGTAAAATATCGTGGCTACGCAATCTCCGTGAGTGGTTTAGATGCAGTTCAATTGAACTATTCAGGCGAGTAACCAATAAAATTATAATTGCCAGAATGATTTCCAATCTCCGATAGGAGTGGAACTTGAAGAAGAAGAATATACTTGTAACAAGGCAATGTGTGGCAAATGCCAAAAACTGCAAACTGTATGGTGTTCCAAATGTTTAAAATGAAACTAAAAAATTAAATCAAATTCTATCGTCAAGAGTTTATATAATTTCTTAAAACTGTTTACTTTTATTTTTTGTTTATTCCCAAATAAATAGTTAATTCTAAACTTGGTTTTTATTGATTTAGGAACTTGGGGCCAAAATGATCCCTTCGGGCTTTCTAGATAGGTATGCTAAGCCCAACTTTCTAGTGTTAAAGAAAACGACTTTAAAATGATAATTATATGATGATGATGATTGCCAAAATAGTTGAGTTGCGCTCCTGAGACGACTTTACTTATAAGATAGTTCATTCGATTTCATCATCCAGCCTGAAGTGTCCACTGCTGGACATAGGCCTCTTCCTCATGTTTCCAACTCCGTCTATCTTGCGCCGCTCTTATCCAGTTTTTATTGAGTCTTCTTAAATCGTCAGTCCATCTTGTAGGTAGTCGACCGACGCTTCTCTTGTCTTCCTTTGGCCTCCATTCCAATAACCTCTTTGTCTATCGCCCATCTGTCACTCTGGCTATGTGTCCTGCCCATCACCATTTTAGTCTGGCTATCTTCTCGATGATGTCAGTCACTCCGGTTCTTCTCCTGATGTCTTCGTTTGTTATTCTGTCTCGGAGAGTTATTCCTAACATGGACCTCTCTATTCTTCTCTGCGTGACCCTCAGTTTAGTAGCTGCTGCTTTTGTTAAGGTAAGTGTTTCTGCTTCGTACGTCAAGACTGGGAGGACGCACTGATCAAATACCTTTCTCTTTAGGCATGTAGGCAGCTCACTTTTAAAAGTTTCTCTCAGTTTTCCAAATGCTGCCCACCCAAGGCCGACTCTTCTCTTCAGTTCATGGGTCTGGTTATCTCTGCCAATCATAATTTTATATATTTTCGATTACATAAAATCAACTTTAACTTGAGAATATCCATCAGAAAAAATCATAGTATGTAATGCGTCTTTAAAAAGGGAAACACATGCCATGATGACAGTAAAAATCTCCTATTACCTATATACCGGTTAAATTTGTAGTAGTGTCGTAAAGTAAAAGTATAGTAATGTCGCCAATAACTTAAGGTTGATGTTAATTTAACCTTTAAATAAATAAAAAGCTGTAAACTTCAAGCATCGTTTAGTGTCTGATTAAACCTATATAATCCACCAATTATTTCCCGATCAAAAACTACCTTTGTGCGGCAACAACGACCCAATAAACAGATTGGGTCCTCTCCCAAACACATGTTTAATGCAAAATTCAAATTCGTAATAGTGGCCAAATTGAACAAAAGTACTCCATTCACAACAGTAACCGTTAGAACGAGTAAAACGGTTCATTTCCATAATTAAATCGGAACTCTAACTTTTTACAAGGGCCTTTCCGAACGTTTCCCATTAAACAACGGAACTTTATAATTGTTGTTAGGACGGAACGAGTTATTTAAGGCTTGTCGATTGGTGTCAAAGCTAAATTAAAGCGGAATGATTCGGTTCGATTATTCAAAACAAGGCGTTTTTACGCTTTCGATAGCACTAGTGAATATGGTCCAGTAAAAATAATCCCAAGAGGAAGGGAAATGAAGAAATAATTTAAAAACTGTTTTATCATTAATATCTTTGTTCAGTACATAATATGAAACGGAAAAATTGTTTAATTTTGTAGATATACGTTTCCACTAATATATACAAAAAACGTGTAAATTAAAAAAAATTTAATATTGTTACATTTTTTTAAATTTATTTTGCTTCAACCACTTGGAGTTATTAGCAATACAAAAAGTACAAAATACAAAAAGTGATAAAGACATACAAAGGCATATACTGTAACGACTATTTTGCTTACCACAGGGCAAGAACATGGGGGGACAAGATTGGGCAAACAAAATAATCGAAACAAGTGCATACGACACTCAGTTGGTTGTTGGAGAGCTGGGTTGTGGATAAGTTGAAGATATTGGGGGTTAGATTGGGGCAACTACAAAAAAAAAATGAAATAAAGGGATACTTATACAAATCTCTTGGGACAAACAGAATGAAAATAAACAGAAACACCTCAAGAAATTTAATATAGGGCGCCACTTGAGGTGCCTAATTATACCTATTACAACCACTAGTTGTAACTAGGGAAAACAATTATAGAACATCAAAAATATAGAAAAAAATATCTTTTTCAAATAAAACTCAAAATAGATCAGAGAAACAAATTAAACATTTATTTTTGTCTCACCAAACAGTTTTCAAAAATACAGCTTATACAAAGGCATATTAAATAAAATTAGCTGTCAAATACAAATGAAAAAAACTTACATATCTGTTTACAAAAGGTTACAAAACTCTTCGAAACGGTTCCTAGTAAATAATTTAAAAAATAATTTATAAAAGAAAGCAAATTTTGTCTCTTTAAAAGAAAATGTCTATTTTTACTTTAAAAATTAATAACGTAAATGTTACCTCAGTTCACACATGTTAACTTAAACTTTTGAACAACTAGCTAATTTCTGTGGGGTATCTAACTGCACATCAACGGAAAGCTGTATTGGAAGCTGAATCTGGCACATTCAAATCAAAACTGCTTCAATATCATTCTACGTGAGGTGAAAAGGTATCTTGGAAAGGAACTGGATTTCTCAGAAAACGAAACGAAAGCAGGAACTAAACTTGTTCACTTTTCAAACATTGTAAATCTTCAGCCAAATCAAAACAGTGGTTAGTGGTCACTCTTTCAGAAACGACATATTACATAGAGTGAAAATTCCACCATTTTTGGCGAATTAAATGCCGTCTTACCACATCACAATTAAACGACTTTTCCCTTCGAGCAGTTCTTCATCACTTTCTCTCAAATCTTTTTACCCATTCTCATATGTCTGCCCCGCTTGGAACTTAAATCTCGACTCCCTTGCTTCGTTACATTTTACAAGAATCTAGCCAAAAATTTCTCTTCCGTCTTGCAGCCTGTCGCCGACCCACTTAAAACCAAAACAAATATTCCCTCCTCTTATCGACAAAAAACAACTTTTAAATGTTCCTTTATTGCCTAAACAAACAAATATTCTTTTTTTTGACCCTCGTCTAATAACGAAAACCAACTTTAATATTAGGGGAATTCATGTTTATTGCGTTTTTAACGAAGAAAACAAATAAAACCTTTTTTTTATCAGGGGGCATCATAAATTTACATAATACAAATTAACAAAATAGCACGTATTTTAAACTGAAGTTCTACCTGACTGTAACAAAAGGTTCGATATTTGAATCTAAACACAGACAAAAAAACATCTATATTTACTTTTGAATCGGTAGAAATATACGCATTATTGATTATTCTAACCGGAATATTAGGGGGAGTTCATGTAACATAATACCTCTTTGGCTACAAAAAACTTGTTGTTTCACCTAACATTGCAACACACAGATAAAAATATATTGCCAGCATTAATACGCATTTAAAAATCTCGTCAAAAAAACTTGAAATATTATTTCGATTGTTTTTTTTTTGTAAAAACAATAGGAGCGTAACACAGAAATCTTTTCTATACACTTAATATAAAAAAACGCTACAATACAAAATATCAATTACATAATGTACATAATATATACTTTAATTATTGATGTATCGTATTAAATTTTATTAAAAAAGTTTATAGATTTCGAAAACTTTATCAAGTCAGCTACGTATTTCAATAAGACACCAGGTAGCGATGGTATAACTGCAGAGCGCTTAAAACATGTAGGAGAAGCGTTGTACAGTTCTATATACAAGCTAATTTAAGACATTTGCCGAGAAGAAACAATACCAGTTAAATGGAAAGAAGGAGTTATTGTACCAATATACAAAAAAGGAAACAAAAAGCAAAGTATTAACTACAGGGGAATAACACTCCTAAGCACCACCTACAAAATCCTTCCTGCTAGAAATTCTTGCCTGCCCAAAAAACATCCTGCTAGAAACAACTAAAACATGCACAGAAGAAATCGTTAGAGATTATCAATGCGAATTTAGACCGGGCTGCTCTACTATTGACCAGATATTCAAAATAAAACAGATAATGGAAAAATGCTGGGAATTTGATTGTGAGCTTCATCAGATGTTCATAGATTTTAAACAAGCATTCGATAGAGTATGCAGGGACAGACAGACTGGACAGTGATGCAGGAACTTGGCTTTCCAAAAAAAAAACTGGTCACGTTGATACGGATGTGTATGGAATGGTTAAGATGTAAGGTGAGAGTTGGACAACAATACTCGGAGGCATTTAAAATAAACAATGGACTAAAACAGGGAGATTTCACTACAACTCTTCGACTTAGCTATGGAGCACATAATCAGAAGAGCAAAAATCGAAAAACCGAATACAGTATCTCATCGAGAAGGACCAAACTTACTACTGGCATTTTCAGACGATATAGATTTAATAGGAAACACATGATTCAGGATGAAGGAGACTTTTGGAGGGTAGAGAAGGAAGCAGGGAAGATGAGGATGAAAAAAAAACCGAAAACAAGAGGAAATATGTCTATATGAGCCGCAATAACCAAAGCAGAAACAGAATCAGTCAGAACATCATCATCGATTACTTTAATTTTGAGCGCGTCAGAGAATTTTTAAGTATCTTGGAACAACAATAACTAAAGACAATAACGGATCACAAAAAATAAACAACAGGATTCAGGCCAGCAACAGATGTCTTTTTGCCCTCCAAAACCTTATAAAATCGAAACAACTAACAAGACGTACGAAGATACAGGTCTATAAAACAATCATACGACCCGTTGTGATGTATAGAAGTGAAACGTGGACAATAACAAAGGCAAACGAAGAGAGACTATGTGTTTGGGAAAGAAAAATCCTAAAAAAAATCTTTGGTTCAGTGCTGGATGAAGGATCAGGACAATATAAGATAAGAACTAACAAAGAGCTCAAAGAACATTACCCAGACGCCAACATCATAAAACAAATAAAGTCCAGAAGACTTAAAGGGGCAGGACACCTCAGAAGGCATTGATTGTCTGAGCCATTGTTTCAGATATATTGCATTCGGAAGTAAATGTCTGATAGTCTTTTATGAAGTACTTTATAGAGTGTTGTGAATTTTTTTTCAGATATACTTCTAATTACATTCCAGATTTGACCAATTACAGTAGATCTATCGATTTCTGAAACAAACTTTTGCCATGACTCTTGTTTGCTTTTTTTAATAATAAATCTATATTTTGCTCTTATTCTTCTAAATTCCATATGATTTTTATCGCTTTTCGAGTAGTTTTTATATCGCTTATATCTATTAAATTTAGATTAAAATTCTCTTATTGCCTGTCTGCACGCATCTTTCCACCACGGTACAGGTGAATGTCTTACATAAAAAGCTGTTTTTTCAATGGATTTATTCGCTACATCAATGATGACTTTATTTAAAAGGATGTTTTCTCGTTAATATCTTGTTTTGAGTCTAACATTTCTCAAACATCCAAAGCTGATGAAAAAATCAATGTTGAGAACAGTGTCCAGTTGGCTTTATTTAAGGACTATTTAGTGATATGTGTATTGTGCTTATAGTACAACAGATTTTTAACTAGTGAGAATGGTAAGATGGGAAAGTGATCACTTCCATAAAGATCAGCTACCGCGTCCCACGACAAACTAGGTTGCAAGTTTGGTTTACAAATTGGCAAATCAATTTCTGAACACTCTCCTATTGCTGCAATATATCGAGTATTCCTGCCGTCATTAAGTACATTTAAATTGAGATTATTTTTGTCAATTGTTTTAAGCCCCATAATGAATTATGTGCATTAAAATCTCCCAGTATAATTCGTGGTGTAGGAATCTGACATAAAAGATTAGAAATGTCTGCTATACTTGGATCAGAATTAGGAGCGATTTAAAAAGTGCAGATGTTTAACCTTTGTTAACACTTTGCAGTGAACTTACTAAGCACACTGCTACAGCTTCTAGATTAGTTATTAGAGGAATACTGCAATATTCATAGCAATTCTCGATATAAATTGAAAATTCACTGTCACATCACATCCTCATTGTGATGTCTTCATCTGTATTTGTTATGATTTTGGTCTTGTGTAATTCATAAAAATACCTATCTTTCCAGCTTTCTACGTCCAGTTCTTTCATAATTTCAAATAATTCTTCTTTTTTATCGGTTATCAATACGATGTCATCAGCGTAACTTAGATTTTTCAAGCGTTGTCCACAAATTTTTAAACCTCTTTTCTTCCCATTCTAATCTTTTAGAAATTGTATTCTTCAAGAGCTATTAATTATTGTTTGGCTTCCATATATATATACATATACATACTATAATATATATATATAAATATATATATATATATATATATGTCTATATATATAATATATATATATATATTATGATATATACTATATATATATTGGTTATTAGTTCCGTATATCCCTGGTTATTTCTGCTGTTAACTAAGGAACTTTTCATTGCCCAATGTTCGACAGTGTCGAAAGCCTTTTCTAAATCTATGAACGCTTTATAAAAGGAACGTGATATTCATTTGCTCGTTCTATAAGTATTTTTATACTTATGTAATAAAGTAAATGGTCCTTTGAGCTGAATCCCTTTCTAAAACCAGCTTGTTCTTTTGACTGGATTCTTCGAATTTTGTCGTCAATCTATTGGTTAAATCTGCTTTATCTCTTTTCTCATGTAGAATAATGGTCAGAGATTCCTTTCAGTTGTTTGGGATTTCTTTTTCTTCTAATATCTTGTTAAAAAGGGAACGTAGAGTATTAATTACCACTTTTCCACCATATGTCAGCATCTCTGCAGTTATTCCATCTTTTCCAGGCGATTTGTTGGTTTTCATTTCTTTCAATGCCTTCTTTATTTCTGATTTGCTTATTTCTGGCTGTAACTCTGAGTTGACATTTTTTATTTTAGCCTTAAGTTGATTTTTAATTTCTTCTGGTGGTTCCTTTTTTGTTTTATATAATTCTGAGTAGAAAAACAGATAAAGCTGTTTAATGCTTGAATATACTATATCGAGTATTTTAGATTTTTTTGGTCGATTTTAAATAAAATTAAACTGCCAAAACACCCCATTAATATGCATAACTCAATATCAGCAAAGGACACGGATGAATAGCTAATGCGAAGATAAATATTTACTCGGATATGAAATTGAATTCCAAAACAAAATTTAAAATATCTCGCTTTTTTCTGATCACGTAGTGAAAATAATTTCCTTCTCGCTGTTTGTCATCGATAAGAAAAAGATTAAAAGAAAAACGGTTTTTCTTCTTATTTTTGTTTCTTATTTACGGGAATAAATATGTACATGGTGTAAACGTCCAAAGGCGCAATCGGAATTTTAAATTATTGACGGAATAAAAAATTTAGATTTTATAATGAATCTTATTTATGAAACGAAGTTTATTCCAGTCCGGAAAAGTGAATAACGTAATTAAAAAAGTGCAAAGACTCAATATTGACATACTTGGATGCAGTGAATTTAGATAGCCCAATTTAAGCCAGTGCAAAACAGAAAACCACACAATGTACTACTGTGGAGATACTGCAACAAGAAACAAAGATGGAGCGGCTCATCATCTTGGTGCTACAGCCCTTAGAAGGCCTCGACCTTCTCAAGCTTTCTACGCAATTCTGTTCTTTCCCTTGCTTGCATTTTCCAGTTGCCAATCTTCCGACTCCGATCTTCTCCGCATCTTGTGTTACCCCATCCATTCACCTCAGCTTTGGTTTACCCCATCTTCTCATTCCCACGGGTTGCACTGTTAGAATCTTTTTTAGTATGTTCGATTCAGTGGCCCGGGTTACAGGTGGTTTCGCTTAATTATAGTGGTAAAGAGTTCAAAGTTATATCTACGCCTCCATATTCCGGTCATACAGACCGGATCTTGCGTAGCACCTTTATTTCAAAAATCGATAGAGCGGATTTATCTGTTTAAGTTAGCGTTCATGCTTCTGATCCATATGTGTGAACGGGAACTATCAGTGTTCTATACAGCCTTATACGAGTTTTTTGAGACAGAGATGGAGTGGCAGACCAAGAATATCTTTCAGAAATGAGGTAGATGAAGCCATGGAAAGAAGAGGATTGGAATAGGGAGAATGGGAGGACAAAGAAGAATGGAAGAAATGGTTGAGAAAAGGGAGACATAAAAAGAACAAAAACTTAACGGGCGGAAACGGATCACGAAGTTGTAACTTAATACTAGACGAGCACAACAATCTCCTCTACAAAAATGAGAAACTACTTAAGATATGAAGACAATACATGGAAACATTATTCATAGAAGAGCAAGCAGAGAGAAGTTTGTGTTTCTGGATGTTCAGGACCAGAAATAACGCTCAGTGAAGTAACATATACAATAAAAAGAGCAAAAACCAACAAAGCACTTAGACCTTATAACATAAAAGCTGAAATATTAAAACTATTTGAAAACAACAAACTCAAACTCCTAATAAGTCTACTGAACAAAATCTATGAAACTTGAGAATTTCCTACAGATTGGCTAGTTTCCACCTTCATCCCTCTCCTTCAAATATTCCTTCAAATTTCACATCCTGTATAAGGGCAACAATGTCCTTACACAGCTATCTCATTAACCCGAAATAATTCACGTGACATTATCCTGCAAAATCCGAAAACTATGTACCAAACAGTGAACAGACTGACACGGATTCCCTTCTAATAAAACCTTTTGATAAATCATAATAAAGCGAATAATGAATCTGTTGTATAACAATGCCTGATTAATGGCATTTACAGTGGAGTAATTTCATACATTTTTAGAGGATATAGGCCTAAAAATAAAATACGAAAACATTTAATCTTAAGATATTTTCTATAACGTTGTTTAAGTGTTGAATATGCTTACTACAATTAAAATAATATACGATTCAAACTGTTTTATGGCAAATATCACAAAAATTGTGCTGAATATTTTTGTCTTGTTTAAATGCACCTGGTAGTAAACTTGTCCAAACTTCATCCAGCGTATGGCTGGTATGAAATTTTTTCTTTAGTTTTGATTAAAAAACCAATAGTTTTTTCGTGTTGGTTTAAAAAACTATATCTTATACATTTCGTTAAAACCAAATTTTCTGTGTGGTTAAGATCAATTTTATATAAATCCTTTAGTATATTTATTCTCTTACTGACTGCAGCTATCGACTTTAAACAAGATATTCTTCCTCTTCTTCTCTTACTTCTTCTTCTTCTTCTTCTTTTGCCTCTTCTACTTCTTCTTCTTCTTCTTCTTTCTTTTTATAAGCAATTGTGCTTGTTCATTGTCGGATAAAACTTCTATGGAGAGAAGCCACTTCATTTTTTTGCACGGTCGTCCGATAATTTTTCTGCCGACTGGTCTTTTTTTTTCTCTATTTTGTATCTAATTATTTTTACATTATACTTTACATTTTCTTCTAATGTCTTCACTGCCATTTCGAGGAAATGCTACAAGACTCCAAGGTGCATGAAATGTGCACAGAATCATTCTACTAGAAACTGCCCACTAAAAAAAGGAGCTACCAATAAAGTCAGATGCTGCAACTGCGGAGAAAAGCATACAGCATTCTATGTGCAAAAAACATAGGTATAGAATATCTGGACATCCAAGCTCAAAAAATTGCAAAAAGTCGACCACACCAGAAGTCATCGCTCCACTGCACATCCACATTCAGGACTACAGCCAGCAGGCTATCATACGCCCAAATCGCAAGAGGAAATCAACAAAGTCAACAAATTCCAAACAACAACACAAAATAATTTAAAAACACATGGGCAGAAATCAACACAATAGTAAACGTAGAGAAGATGATGGCTTTACTTCAGGATATGAGAAAAGAACTACTATTAGCTAAATCATTCACAAAAACATGCAATGATTTTAATTAAATATGAAGAAAGCTACAATGCCAATTAAGCATCTCAAGATCCTCGAATTCATGACAGCATCTCTAAGGCTAAGATTTAATGAACTACGGGAAACGGTAATAAGGCACAATCCAGATGTCATAACGCTCCCAGAAACACTTTACATGACGACTACACAGCTGGTAAGAATAACAAACTACGACGGATATGAAAAAAAACCTAATAAGCGAGTCGCCATATACTTAAAAAATAACATTGAATGGAACCAGATGGTATCCAGGACCAATCAATTTGAAAATGTAGGTATTAATATAGGTACTACTAACATTTTTTCTATTTACACGAAAGAAGGAGAAGATCCAGCACTTAAAGAATTAAATGTCATGCTAAATTCAGCAGAAACCGTTGTCCTAGTTGGAGATTTTAACGCTCAACACACATTATGGGGATGCAATAATGTGTGTTAAGAACACCAGATGAACCAACAAGAATAAATTCAGAGGACGAAATAATTCTACGTTGGACATTTTCATTACAAAACAAGTAATTATGGAAGATGTTAGGGCCAACTTTGAATGCAGTTCGGATCAAAAACCGGTAACTGGAAAGATGACTTCAAGATTAGACCGTCTCACTATCGAGCTCAACCAAATTAACATAAAAAAAATTGCGATCAACCGAACAAGTCGAATCGAGGAAATAACAAAAAAAATTCAACAAGCCATGGAGAACAACATACCAAAAGCTATGACGAATAACAAAGGACTACTCATCCCAACCTAAATACAGAACCTCGTTAAGGACAGAAATAAGGACGAAAAAGCTTCCCAGAGGCCAATAAGACAAGAATTGAGGAACTATGGAAACACATTATCTGAATAAATAAGGTAAGACTCAGAAGTCTTACTGAAAACAAATAGCACAGCAACATCATAAAATCAAAAGAAAACCAAGGAAACATATAGAAAATGCTGAAAGCCAAACGAAGAGGAAAACAAAAGATGCCCAAAATCATAGACAACGAGAGAATATACTTCGAAACACAAGAATGCAATAGCAAGAAAAATGGCAGTTACACACAGACAAAACCAGGGCATATCGGACGCACGAACAAGAAAAGAAGTCAACAAGGAATACACAACATAAACATCAAAGAACTATTGAAGAAGATAATAGTACAACTGTACTATATTTTCAAGTTCTTCTTGTAAAAAGTACACTTAAGGACAAGTAACTGAAAACACGCCAAGATAATTCCTCTAGTACGTAAACTTAATCAAAATAAATTAAATATAAAACGAAATATCAAATTTTAATTTTCACGAAATTTTCAGGACATGTAGACCTTCAAATGGAAATTTTTCTCAAGAACCGTTAGATGTAGAAAAATTCTGAGCATAGGAAAAGAACAAGCAGTCTATTTTATATAAGAAAAGTGCAGCAGTTTGACTCTTGAACCAAAATTGAGGCAAATGTTATCTGCAGAATAGTTTATTCAGAATTTTCCAACCAAAATGTCACTGATTGCTGACGATATAAATTCGTCTTTAAGAAAACCATGATATTAATCTTTTTTTATGTTTTTGGTTCCTCCTATCGTCTGATCGCATATCTGTAATTGGTGTCTTGTTTCGTAATATGGAGTACTGTCAGCTGAACTAACGTTTCAAAAATACAGGGACACATTCGATGACAGTAGTAACACTGTGTAGGATGTGTCTTTAATAATTCAGTACATATACTGACTCCATCTTCACTCAACACTTCAGATGCTGGATCCAATATCGTCCTCTTATTTTTCCCTCTCAAAATTTGCCACAATACTATCACTTTGTCTTATTTCTCTCTAAATTTATTTGTTATTGGTATATGTGAAGTACAAGACAAATTTTTCAAACAAAAAAGGATAAACACATAAAATGATACCTTGTCCTAGCCATCGAGCAATAAGACAAAAGAGGGAATGTAAAGGTAGTGGGGGTAAACATATTGATAGACAGGAAGTGCCATCTTGAGAGGCCACTTTAGACAAGGATAGACAGTCTCTTTCCTTGTTTAAGAAGTCAAATTTAGTTAGGTTATGTTATTGTTTGTCCCAACTGTCACATGAAATTTTATTTATATTGAAATCTTTTACCAATTGTGTCACTTTTTAGACTATTATAGTTAATATTTAATTAAAACTTTCTCGTCTGAAAAATATTTTATAGCTATTGTTAATAAGTGTTGGAAAATTTAAATTTAGCGCCTTTGCATTTCCGGATATGTCCGCCATCAGAGGCCACTTTTTTGGTCTCCTTTTCATAACGATTAGATTCCCTCTTTTATCTTTTTGCTCGATGGTCCTAGCAGTGTCCTTACCTACAACTACACGAGAGGTGTAGATTTCAAACGATTTCTACCTGGTGAAATCGAATTCGAATATAAGCCGCCGTGCCGCCTAAAACTTGCGAAGCAAACAGCTTGATGAATGCATCGGCAAGGGAGTCTAAAAATTGCATTCCAAATGTCGTTCATTATGGCCTATATTCGTAGTGAATTCGATTTCTGGTACTCCAAATGAAGTAAATGGAGTAGTAACTATACCGTACTGAGGAGATCTAAAGAGATCGAAATACGTATATGCGTCTTGTTGCTGCTCTTTATCAAATCAAAATATAATACCGTCATTTGTTTTGAAAATTGTTTTATTTCATTGATATGACAGCGGCGAACTGTTGGTTATTAGCCATAAAGCAAAGACATATTATGATTTACCCCTTTAGGATTCCAAACTAGCAATAGTCGATGTTCTATGCTAAGCGAGAAAACAAACTAAACAGAAACGAGTAGGAAGATCTTGAAGTAATCTGCTAAAGTAGATTCAGCAGATGTACGATTATAAACGAAAATTGACCCACTAAAGAAATACCACAAGAAGACATCCGTAAAGATGAGTTTCATCCTTTTTCCTCTTGGGATGAGAGCAGTAGGTCAAGATGCAAATTTCCAGCTTTCAGTTTCATACTGCATAATGTACACTGTAGATTTAAACTAGTTTGACTTTATATATTATATTGTTATATAATATTCCATATTTATCGTCCAAATTTTTATTTATCATATTTGGACGTGAAAATTGAATTAAAATTCTTATCCGAGAATTTATTTTGACAAAAAAAAGTCATACGGTAAAGGGTTAACATTAATTTAGTGTGATTTTTATGATAATTAACATAATTTTAAAAACATTTGTTAATCTCAGAACAAGCTGTTTTGGTATAAGTGAGCTTTTTTAATGTGCGATAGTTAATATAGATTGTCTTCACTTCCAATTCCAGCATAATCCTCTTTCATTAACATAATTCTAGACCATAAGTGTTATTATCAGTTGTTTAAAATCATAAATTCATGTCAGCTATATATTACGAACTTGTTATAAATAAACTAAATAATAAAGGCGGTACTATAAGTATCATCCCACCAGTAGAACTGTACTATTATTTCAATTCGTTAGTGTAAATACGGGTAACTGGTTTGCTACTAATTGATTATTAAGTACTTCCTTTTTACTTTTAAATTTGATTTGACACACTTTGTAAAATGGTACGACCTTATGATTCACCAAGAATTTATTGGACGTAAACATTTTAAAGGTTTGGCCTATACCTTTTTTGTTTAATATAAGATTGATGAATATATTAATATAAAAATAGAGAATTTGATAGATCTCTTAATGATTAATATAAAAATAGAGAATTTGATAGATCTCAAATATGTAAACACGCATGGGATAATGAACATAGGGTTCAATGGAATAATTCAAATGTAGTCCTAAAAGAAACGGATGGTAAAAAAACAAAAATTAAAGAAGCCGCTCTAATTATGCTAAATGAGGCCAATTGTGTCGCAAATTCCTCGGTAGAATGTAGTAGGATCTGGTTACCAATATTGAAAAAGGAAGTTATTAATAAGAAAATACCAGTATTAGTAAGTCAGTAACATATAGAGGATACATCATTTATGTTTTTTAAATAACGTAACATATAAAATCAGAATTTTGATGTTTGTTGAAGGTCAACTAAATTCACGAACAAATACTTACAATGTCGGGATAGTATTATGAGGTTTTTTTCCTGGTTTTTCCCTCATAATTTACTATGGAATCACTAACAGAAGAATTTTACTGTCATCATGTCATGTGTTTGTCTTTTTAAAGACAAATTACATGATTTTTTCTGACAGACATTCTCAAGTTAAAGTTGATTTCATGTAATCGAATGAACTATCTTATAAGTAAAGTCGTCCCAGGAGCGCAACTCAACAATATTGGCAATATCATTTTAAAGTCGTCTACTTTAAAATGCATAATGTATGTCTGAATTGTCAATATAAATGAGTCAGATAAAATTAAATTATTAGAAGAATTTTGTCACTATGTAACAAAAAACAAAATTTGTTTAATTTACTGTTTGTATTTTGAAAACGATTTCCGAAGTGGAAATTGAAACGTCATTAAACGTATTTTTATCTTTAATTGTGGCTTATTCCCAGTTAAATAGTAATTAATTTACAATGCTCCAAGAAAATAGCTTCAGAACAATGATGCATAAGTTTGACAACAAACTTATAGGTCTATAGTATTCAATATTAGTAGTGTATCATTTCTTGTGTAAAAGTATTATTGCTTATTGCATACTATTAGTTGCTAGTTGTTGAATAATGCTCAAGTGTGTAAGCTGCCTTATGTTCAGTGAAAATTGTCACTATTGATTTTTGCTGGGATAAATCAAAACCTAGAATAATTATGTCTTAAATAAAAAGTGTTTTAGTAGCTGTACTTTCTTTTAGGTAAGTCATTCTCTTTTTCGTATAGTGACACCAGATATCCTGATAGACATGTTCAGACATCCCTGTAGTTTTTCTATGGTTTTTTTTTTTAAAGTGAGACAGTTGGATTCAACAACATTTTCAAACTAAGCAAATTATTCACACTTTTCTAATGCTTGATTTCTTTCAGCGCCACACTCATTATATTTCCAGTAAAACCCATATTCACGAAAATCTCCCCGCTCAACTGTGATGCCACTGATTAATCGTAGCACGACGCCGCATCCCTAACCATGAACTGCCTAATTTTATTACAACTCGGTGACGATGTTGTATAGTCGTTGTATATACTTCGTGCAGACGTTGTATGGGAAACATTAACGAGTTTGTCTGAATCTGTACTTTATCTTGCTGTGATTAATCTTATGCAGCTCATACATCAACCTTGCGCCACCAACGAGGGTGACGAAAGTAGACAGGGCTAGATTAAGGGCGGTGATTATTTCGGAGTAATTGATAAATTTGTGTCGGAAAATAAGACGCTACTATAATAGCGGTATGTGAAAGTGTGCGTAGATTCAGAAGTTTTACTTTGCTCGCTTTAGTTAAGCGAAATAATTTTCAGAAACCAGGTGTCACTTCTGTATTTGTTGATGTTTTTAAAATATGTTTATTCTTCTTCTTATTCTCCTTTTTTTATGTAGACTTGATTTTGTCTATTTTTCAATGTGCCCCTAGTAAGTTTGTTTATTTTTTATTAGAAAAAGTTGTCGCATACACCAAAAGTTATTAGCGACAGAACAAAATATAAGTAACAAAGTTAAACACCTATAGATTGTACAAAATGTTTATGGATCTGAGATAATCTGAGCTAATCTGAGATTTATTATGTCTCATAACGTGACCCAAGTATTCCAACTTTCTTTTCTTTATACTTATTCCTACCTCTCTCTCTTTACCTATCCGGCGTAGTACCTCTTCGTTGGTCACGTGCTCAGTCCAGGATATACGTAATATACGTCGGTAAGCCCACATTTCGAAGACCTCTACTTTTTTTTATCAATGTTGCGGTCATTGTCCACGCCTCCATTCCATATAACAAAACCGGGAATTCATAACATTTCAGAAGTCGAATTTTGAGAGGTAGGGTGAGGCTTTTAGAGGTAAAAATTTGCTTCATGCTAGTGAACGATACTTTTGCCTTTTCTACTCTTATACGTATTTCCTTCACTTGAACCCAATTTGAGTTAACTGTTGTTCCCAAGTAGATGTACGAATCCACGTGTTCAATTCTTTCATTGCCTAATATCAGTTGCTGTGGTGGTTGTTGGGTTTTGCTTACTAATATCTATTTGGTTTTTGTAATATTTAGTCTGAGTCCGTATTGTGCACTTGTTTTTTGTATCTTACTCATTAGGCAACTCAGTTCCTCCATGCTACTTGCTAGAATCACAGTGTCATCAGCATACCTTGTTATTAATTATTTCTCCATTTATCTTTATGCCTTCTGTGCTTTCCTCCAGCGCTGTCTTAAATACTTCTTCTGAGTATATATTAAAGAGAATTGGAGACAAGATACAGCCCTGTCGTACTACTTTCTTGATCTCAATTTTATTTGTCACTGTAGATCCTACTTTCACTTTAGCTGTTTGACCCCAATAGAGACTCGCTATTGTTTGAATGTCTCTGTAGTCGACTCCGATCTTATGGAGAACTTTAAATATCTTTTTGTGCTTTACGTTATCGAATGCTTTTGCGTAGTCTATAAAACATATGTACACGTCTTTGTTCATATCTCTGCAGCACTGGATGAATACCTGTAGACTAAAAAGTGCTTCTTTTGTCCCAAGAGAATTCCGAAACCCAAACTGCAAATCTCCAATGTTATTCTCACATTTTTTCCTTATTCTGTTGTAAATAACCTTGGTGTATGCCTTCGAAATGTGGTTAATTAGACTTATCATCCGATGTTGATCACAAGACTTTGCTTTTGGTTTTTTCGGTATGGCAACAAAAGTTGACTCTAGCCAGTCTTCAGGAAACTCCCCGCTGTTATAAATATTGTTAAAGAGTCTGACGAGTGAGTCTAGAAATTGACTGTTTGTTTCGCACAGCATTTTCAATCATATTTACTACAAATTGTTAAAAGTGTTCGACTGTTACTCGGACGTTACACTGATCACATATAGGTAGATAGGTAGATTTTTCTTTGTGAAAAGGTAGGAGTACGTTAATCTGGTATGTCCTAGACGTAAACGCGCAACCGCAATTTGTTCCCGTCTATTGCGCGACGATGGAAACCACTGAGACACATTATTTTTAATTTTATTTAGATTGGAATTAGTTCGAGACCACTAATTTTGCCACAAACACAACACTTTATTTTTAATAAGCTTTTAAGTCACTGGAAACACACTTGTCTATCGGCTCCGACAAATCACTTATAATTGCCTCTCGTGCAATCCTGTCAACTTCTTCATTTCCTGTTATTCCGACGTGTGAGAGAACCCATAAAAATTGGACGCTTCTTTCATATTCATGAGCTTGGGAAAGCTGGTATTTTAGCAACTTTTCAAAAGGATGTTTCGGAAAAATGTGTTTTAATGAGTTTACGAGAGCTAAGGGAATCTGTTATGATCAGAGCTTTTGTGAGTGTAAGCTCGTTAAGAAGTTTCACAGCACGGTATATGGCGTAGGGTTTAGCAGGAATTTCGTTCAGGATTTTTCTAATCGTCTTCAAAAGTTTCCTTTTCCTGTACTGAGTAGTCATTATTTACAGCATATATCCTCAGAATTGTTATTTGTGTTTGATTTTTGATCCTTTGAACTCCTGAGAAAAAATGTACATATTTTTTAATTTTTTCCTTCCATTTCCTTTTTTTCTTGGTCTCAGAGAGAATGTCTATTTCTAATTTTCGATTTACAAATTTCTGCATAATTTCTTGTTATTTGTTCCGGATTCCCTATATACTCCAGATTCCGTAATTCATGGTCCATTTTCAAACCCAAGGTCCATTGGGTTTTTTAGCACTGTAGAATTTTCACAAGTGTAAGGTCGCTTGTCTTACGACTTTACCCCCATCCTTGATCTACTACTTGCTGTAATTGGTCATAAAACTGTTTTCATGTTGTTTGAGGCTTTTTATTTTCTGGGCCGTATACTCCAATGATGTTCAGGTCTTTCTTCTCCATTCTTATCTTTGCTGTTACAATTGTTTCTTATTATTTTCTTATGTATGTTGAAATCATCATATTTACTCCATATAATTTAGATTTATGTTTCCAGGTCTTCTTGTTTAGCTTATCTAATTTTTGCTGTATTTCTTGTCGTAATTTTTGACATGGTATTAAATCGTTTTTATGTTTTCTTTTTTACACCAGCTACAGAGTCTCTGTCGTCATCTATGTCTTATTTTTACTTTTTTCGTTTATTTTAAAATTGTCTTTCTTATAAACCACGATCGTATTAATTATAATATTCAGTCTTCTCGCATGTACCTTACTTTTATAATCGAGTTCTTTAAATTACACCAGAATTATATTTTCCCATTGTCGATACTTTAGAAAGACTTTTAACACTAAAGACCCTTAACCTAGTTTTTTTGCTAAAGCAGCCAAATTTTTTTACCAATATTTAAAATTTGCTTGACATATTTTCGAAAAAATTAACTATAATCGTCTGGTAGATTAAAAATCTCAGGCTGAACTCTCCACAGAACGGAAAAATAATCATGAAGCATTCAAAATCCACTCCATTTCGATTATTGCATGCACGATATTTACATTAAATCCGTGCACATGGCATTCAGTCCAAATATTCTCCTCCACCGTTATAATCATCTCTGTTATGTCGTATGTGATAATCTATTTCCAGAGTAAGCGTCCGTTCAGAGCCATTACACGCCAGCACATTATGCAATACATGTTAGGATTCGAGAAACCACAAATGAGAGTTTAGTTTAAGCATCGGCAGAGCTGTTCGGGGATATTTCGTACTCAATAGAAACGTTTGGTTTGACTTCAACATGCACTTGAGTCGTTTAGGGTCAGTGGCGAGAAATGCTTGACATTGTTGTTAATATTAATGGTTACATGTTGGTATGGTTATTTAACCATAAATCAATCGAATCAGTTGTATTACGATCTCTTCAGATTATGAAATAATCGACGATAATTGACAAAATGCTAAATATAATGATACCGTAAGATTGGTAATATAGAATCTAGTAAAGCATAAGCATATTTTTATAAATATGATTGTGTTACCTTTCATTTACAAAAACAATTTAGGAATAAAGAAAAATTTGGTAAAAACATAACAGGCAACTTTTCTGACTGGTTTATTTTGAAGAAATGCCCACAATTACACAGAAATTTTAAGCTTAATGACATTATTAGAGACTTGAGCCTATGTAAGGAGGCTTCTGAATTACTTTTCTTCAAATAAAAAGAAAAAATCCACTATATCCAGTAATCACAATAAATTTTTTCATAATAAAAGAGGTGAAGATCTGCTGTAATTTCTTTAATTTTTTTCGATTCAGATTTTTTATACATATTATATAGAAGTTAATTTAATTTTTGTTACTTTCAATATATTTTTATTTTGAATAAACTTTTGTATTTTGTTACAGCTGTAATAAGAAAATCCTCTATTTTAAGCCATCATTTGGACCTGAACTATCTATAGTTTATTTTTATGAACGAGAGAGTAATTAGCATAATTTTAACTGGTACCTCCGACCACTCCATGGGCGTGCTCAAGATTAATTGAAAAATTACTTTGAATAATTGTAAAAAATAAATGAAATATTTCAGTGTTATAAAGTGTTATGTGTATGTAAGCAAAAGTGACCTCTTTTATCACACACTATATTAGAACTGACTGGCCTACATTAAAAAGGGTTTTAAAAAATTCACATTTTTTTTAATTTTTAAAAATTACAAAAGAGAAAAAGAGTTTTTAAAACCGTCTAAGGTATGTTAAATAGATGAATAAAAATATTAATATAAAACTTACAGCTACTTGTTACA
Organism: Diabrotica balteata; assembly: GCA_918026665.1. Lineage (NCBI taxonomy): Eukaryota > Metazoa > Arthropoda > Insecta > Coleoptera > Chrysomelidae > Diabrotica > Diabrotica balteata. The sequence goes on along the minus strand of OU898282.1, from coordinate 149,938,980 downwards.
AATCCAAATCAGATTCAGAAGATGAACTTTCAGAACCAAGATTTATAATAACTGGCTCGATCATTTTATCAGTAATATTGTCCAGCTTCCACATTTTTTTCCTCTTCTTTAATAGTGTGATTTACTGCCTTTTCCCAGTTTTCAGGTTTTACATTATTTACGGCCTCCAAAAACAACTGTTTAACATCATGAATTTTAAAAGTGGTATTTTTTCTTGAAACTTCACTCTTTATCTGTGCCCATACCAGTTCAATCCGGTTTAATTCACAATGATATGGTGGGGATCTAAGTACTGTCATTCCACGATTTTTGGCAATTTCATCAATTTCGTATTTTTTAATTTTTTCTTTATAAAGGGCACACAACGAATAAAGTTCCTTTCTTATAGATCCGGGATGGTACGTAATATTTTTTGAACTCAGCCAATTCTGCAAGTCTTTTTTTTAACCACTTGGTTGTGGGCAGTCCTTCTATAAGTCTGGAGTGATAACTTGCATTATCCATTACTATTACACAGTTCTTAGGAAGAAAATCTATCATTTGTTCGAACCATTCTTGAAAGACATCAGCGTTCATGTCTTCATGGTAGTCATCGGTACGAGTTGATTCAAAAGTTAATAAACCACCTTCAACAAAACCGTCTGAACTGCCAATGTGTACTATTATCAGCCTGCGTCCCATTCCTGATGGTGGGTTTAAACCAGTAGATAAGTTATTTACAAAAGCGTGCCTTTGACTTGTAACAGTTTCATCCTGCCAAAATTTATTTGGTGTATGACCCTCGTTGATCCATGTTTCATCAAGATAAAATATTTTTCTTTTTTGGTTTCTCATTTCCTTTATTGTTCTTAGAAAATGTCTTCTCCATATGACAATATCGCTTCTTTCTAATAAAATAGACTTTCTGGGATTATTTTTCCAGCGGAAGCCTATTCGACTCATTTCTGGGTAATCCTTATCATCTCGAACTGAGACAAGAACTTTATCCAATGTTGGAAATTCTTGTCTAAAGAAGAATTCATGCACTTTCCGTCGAAGTCCTTTTTTAAAATGATATTCTATTTGAAATTTTGGTTTCCCTGGAGCATTACGTGGCATTTGAAAACTACCACATTTCTCTTCTTTAATAACTCTGTAAATCGTAGATTTCCCAACACCAAGTGTACTGCTAACTAACTCAACGGTCTCATCAACACTTTCACATAAACGTTTGTCTGTAAATGATTTAAAACAAATAAATATTAACGTTTTTTCATTAACTGTTAAAGGACCAATTTTTCGGCGTTTACACGGCACTTCCAAATTTTCCATAACACTAGTATACACAATAAACTGCACCTTGCAACTGAAGTACCTACTTTTAGTGAACTGTTAAGAATTTTGAATACGCCACTTGGACCTTCCTACAAAATGGAAAAACCCACTATCACATTTTCTGTGGAATAAGTTTAGAAGGTAATTATCTAGTCAATTGCTGTCGTAGATTCCTGGAATTAAAGAATTAAATGTTTGATTGTTGAAACCCTTACTTCGTGGAATGCACTCATTTTAGATAAAATAAAACCTTTTATTTTATCTCAAGAATTAAACTTTACTTTGCAAATAGGTAGGTACTTATTAAACTTTTATTGGTTATATATAACCAATAAAATAAACATCTTACATTTCTTGCAAATTCATTAGTACCTGTTAACCTCCATCACTTCGACTCTGGCAACCTTATTTAGGGATTAGTAACCCTCACAACTATTGTATTCTATTCTGCTCCAACCTTTATACCTGGTGGTCATACTCAATTTAAAATTGTTTTCCTATATACTTCTGTAAACTTGTTGACAAATATCTGTTTTTCATTGAGTCACCCGTATCAACAGTTTAGGGATTTGCATACATAATTTATTGTTTTATTACTCTCTCATACATAAAAATACACTGTAACTTGCGTTAAAAAACTAAATAAACTCATTGTGAAAAGGCCACAATCTCGTTTCTTACGTTTATAATCGAACTATTTCCCCAAGCTACTTTTTAATATTTTTGTAAAGTAACTCACGAGGTAGTCACGAAATAAAAATTCTCACCGCAAACTCAGCTGTTATTATTCCAGGTCTATTTGCAATAAACATCTACCCACCGTATTTTTGTTTATTCGATTTCCTAAGCAAATATGTAACTTGGCATTATAATCGATATAATATGGGCTGTTTATTTGCACCAAATCGCGACAAAATTCAATTACATGTGTATCACTGATGCGGAATTCGAAAACGCCCTTTACAAATCGATAAATTCGAAAATAGGAGCGGATTCCACTTAAGTTTGCTTCCCACTTCAAGTCGATTTAAATGACAATAGAAAAACTTTCAAGAGTTTATACAGGGACACCAATAATTTATGTGTGAACGTAAGAGAGAAAAAGATAATTTTTTTTCTCTATTTGTAATTTTGTATCTTTCATATTTTTATTGCGTTTTGTCTTGTATATATTCTTTCTACTATTTGTTATTTTTTTTTATTTTGATATTTACTTTATTCTATAGCGTTTTAAATTTGTTTTTATCTATATAATATTTAATATCTATATAATAATATAAGAATAATTGTAGAACAGTCACAGGAATTCAACTCTCCTCTCTGTGTGTGCTTTGTGGACTTCAAGAGAGCTTTTGACACGCTCACACATACGGCCATATGGAAAGCACTGCAGGAAATAGGAATACCAGAAAAAATAGTAAATCTCATCAAAGAACTCTACAGTGACACAGAAAGCAAAATCCTACACAACGGCATAACATCTGACCCAATAGCTAGGCTAAACGGAGTAAAGCAGGGCTGTGTTTTATCCCCCATACTATTTAACATTGTACTGGACTCCGTACTAACAAAGGTAAACTCTAATAGAGGAATTTACTGAGGATTAACAAACAGACTGGAAGACCTAGATTACGCTGACGATATATGCCTCCTAGCACATACAAAACAGGACATGCAACTCCAAGTAAACAAAGTACAAGAAGAATCAAAGAAGGTTGGTCTAGAAATAAACATCAACAAAACCAAAGAAATGCGATTTGATACCAGAAACAACCAACCTATTATGATCAACGACCAGAAAATTGAGAGAGTAGCGGAATTTGTATATCTGGGCAGCATAATTGACTGTAATGGGGGTACAGAGCGTGATGTACATGAAAGAATAAATAAGGCTCGCAACGCCTACAACATGCTTAACAAAACGTGGAAGATATCAGCACCCATAGTACACCAATTACAAGTTTTCATCAATAGAGCGTTACGAAAAATCCTTCGTATATTTTGGCCTAACCGAATCTCCAATGAAAATTTATGGAACCAAAGCAACCAAGAAAATGTCATAAAGCAAATAAGGCGAAGAAAATGGAGATGGCTGGGCCACACACTCCGTAGACCGCCAAATGACATTGCCAGGATAGCGCTGGATTGGAATCCCCAAGGCCGACGGAAAGTAGGCAGACTTAAGGGAACTTGGAGAAGGACAGTACTGGACGAAGGGAGAAAAATGGGAAAATCCTGGCTTGAAATCAAAGCACTAGCCAGAAATAGAATTCGCTGGAGACACTTTGTGGAAGCCCTATATTCCTCTTAGGAATCTTGGGACTATATATATAATAATATAAATTCTGTATAAAATTTTTGTTTCGTAGTACGCAATAAAACTTACCAGGAAATCTGCATTTATCTTTTACAAAGGAATTTTAAAACGTTCGATAATATAGCAAGTTTTGTATTCAGTTTTCTAAGACGTAATAACTTTGGAAGTAGATTCAAGGTTGGTGGTCGAAATGTTTATTTCGACTTACTATTATACTATTATATTTGTTGATGTCGAGAAGACATTTGACAAAAAATGGCATGTCTACTCCTCCTCAGTCCTAATTCCTTTTGGAATGTTTTCTCCCCATCCTTTCCTGTCCTATGCTTGTTGTTCGGCTTTATGTAACCCTTGGTTAATTAATATTTTTGTTTGATCCACCCAACGGCTTGGAGGAAATATTCTCCTAGGTCTATTTCCTTCAACTCTACCCTCGACTATCAGTTTTTCCATCTATCTTCTTGTTCTTCTAGCAATGTATCCAAAACACTGCAAATATCTCTCTTGCATTTGTTTAAGCAATCTATCCTTTACTTTAAGTGGTTCTAATATCGATAGGTTAGTGCGATGATCAACCCAGGATATTCTTAACATGCCGCGGTATACCCACATTTCAAAAGCGTCTAGTTTATTTTTATCCACTTTCTTTAGTCCACGTTTCGGATGCAAATGTGGCTATTGGAAAAATGAGTGCCCTTACCTGTCTTAGTTTTGTGTGTATAGTTATGCTAGATTATTTGGCGTGTAAAGCTCAGTAAAAAGCTACAAAAAATACCCACATTACAATACACACTCAATATATCCTAGAAGAAAGAAAATTTAAGGTTTAGATAGAAGACGCCTATTTTGAAATAATAAAAGTGAATGTGAATTTTTCACAGGATTTAGCATTGGGATTAAATAACTACATATGATAATGATAAAGCTATACTGGCAGTCTGCAGAAATAATATAGAAAGTGGAAAAAATCATTTTTTTTTTCGAAGAAACTGTTTTTTAATTGATGGATTCGACCGTTACCTGATGGAAATTCATTTTATGTAAAAATAAAACACTGAAAACTTTGTTTTTAAACTTCCACAAAATTTATTTTAACTCTTATCACTACAGCTGTTTCGGCTAATTGCCTTTCTCAAGTGATATATTTTTGACTTGGGTTTACAAATTTATAGTCTCTAATGAAATAAGTTGAGGAGGGGAGAACTGTTTGTCTCAAGTTGGTCATTCAGAATTATATCTGTGTTTTTTAATTTGTTGATTTCCATAGATTCTAACAAAGATAGCTTAAGGCCTTTATTTTGAATGTGAAGAATTTTAAATTTGTCATTAAAAAAATGATTATGATCTAGGGGGTGAAGTGCGTATGTCGAATCTGTTTTTCTATTCTTGAAAGCCCTTTTATGTTCTGCTATTCGTTTATCAAAGTTTCTACCAGTTTGACCGATGTAAGTTTTTGGGCAGTCGCCACATTGAAGTTTGTACACACCACTATTTAAGTGTTTTTTATTTTGGCTCTTGTTATTTTTAATATATTTGCCTAGGTTGTTATTTGTTCGGAAAGCTGGTGTTATTCCTTTGTTTTTTATTTGTTTGACAATTCTTGTTGTTACCTTGCTTGTATATGTAATCGAGCAGAAAGTACTGGGTTTTTTTTCTGGTGGTGGAAATACTAATTTCAGGGCTTTTTTGTGTAGTTTTTGATTTAGCATTTTATTAATTATTTGTTCGTTTTATCCGTTGTTTACTGCTATTTGCTTAATTATATTTAATTCTGTCTCCAAGTTGTATTTTGACATCGGAATTTCTGTTAATCTATGTAACATACTATGATAAGCTGCCAGTTTATGTTGTGTTGGATGGGATGATGAATTGGGTATAGTCGTGTCAGTATCGGTAGGTTTATGAAATATGGAGAAGTCATGTTTGTTTTGAAGTCTGCTAATTTTTAAATCTAAAAAATTTATGGATTGATTTTGTTCTGTTTCTATTGTAAATTCAATATGACTATGAAGTGAATTAATATAAGATAAAAATTGGTCGAGTTGCATGTTAGTTCCTGTGAAACATACCAGTACGTCGTCTACGTATCTCCACCAATATAAAAACTGTTTGAATACGGGATGTTTTGAAATATTTGTCTCTAGATGATCCATAAAAATATCTGATAGCAATGGGCTTAGAGGATTACCAATTATAAGTCCTGCAATGTTATTTGTATATATGTTATTATTAAATTCAAAGTAGTCCTGGTTTATGCAAAAGTTAAGAAGGTGTAAAATTTCAGATGTAATTATTGGATTTGTACTATTTTGGTCTAAAAGGTTTTTTACTAGAATAAAAGTTTCTGTAGGAGGGATACTAGGAAAAAGATTTTTTACGTCAAATGAAATTAATTTTACAGTTTTATTGTTATATATATAACAATAAAAATAATAAACAGTTTTTTTGAAAGTTTATATGACGGAGCTGTATAAAAAGAAACTACAGGTCTTATTGGGTTATCCGGTTTGTGTAGTTTAATGAAAGAGTTTAATTTAGGAGGCTGTGGGTTCATGATATTAAGATATTTCTGTTCTATTGGATTTAGTATTGCTTTGGTGGAAGTTTGAAAACAAAGTTTTCAGTGTTTTATTGTTACATAAACTGTTATATAAACTGTTATAATCTGTATAATTTGATTAATCTGTAATTTACAAAATATATCAAAAATTATTACCAAAAAATATTTATGATAACCGTTTTAAATCTATTACAATAAACTCCAATAGATTAAGCAGCCTCAATAAAGAAAATTAAGACACTCAAACTCAATTCCAGACCAAAATATTTTATCCACGAAATACCTTAAGAATTTATTAAATGACTACGGTTGAACCCGAATTGGGACGTTAACTAAATAGGTACATTTCCTTAAAAATAAATGAGAGTTCTCCAGTTTGGAATTGTTTCTTTAGAAAATCCTTTAGAGCAATTACGAAGCAGCTATTTGCAAGGAATATTTTGTGCTTAAAAAGTAAAACTAACTATTTATTGAATTGGAGTGTGGTTTATCGTCCAATTTGGTTGGATCTCTTGTAAGTGATTTATACTTTTTGGAATAATTGCCCTTTATACACTTAAATATTCTCGAATTTTTAATGTTTTGGTTTTTTACTTACTAGATTAGATATGCACTTTATTTTGAAGTATATATTAATGTTATAATGCTTCCTTAAAATAAAAAATACTTTTTTTTTCTCAATATTTAAGAAGATATCAAGAATGCAGCGCATGCACCAACGAAACATAAGGATGAAGATATTAAGGATGACTTGTACGATGCCCTAGACAGAGAGATAGATACGATGCCCAAACATGATATACGCATACTCTGCGGGGACTTTAATGCTAAAATAGGCAAAGAGCCTAGCGTATACCCCACAATAGGTGAACACAGCCTACACAATATATCCAAGGACAATGGCTTAAGACTCACAGAAACTGCAGCAGGTAATAACATGCTAATAAAGTCAACCATGTTTCCGGATAAAGACATCCATAAGCAAAGCTGGGTCTCAAACGACCATATTACGTTTTTTTTTTATTGAACAAGAAAATAATATGGGTTCTTGGCTAACAGTACCAATGTGTTTCTTAATCCATGCAGGATCTAACTCCTTAACATTCTGGTTATCTATGTACACTGCACCATCTATTGGATCATACAGTCTTAATAAAAGAGCAGCTAAAGTACTCTTGTCTGACTCACTAGGACCAACAACAGCTACAGTTTTACCTGGTTGGACATGCAAAACTAAACTTTTGAAAATTTCAATATCACTTCTTGAAGGATAGTTTAATGACAGAATTTAATGTTTTTGAACTCTATATGACCCTGAACATCTGCAATTGGAATTAAACCTCCTTGAGTAGGAATAGTGGGTTCTCTGTCAATTATTTCCCAAATTCTGGTGGCTGTTCCTAAAGATTTGTTTAGTTCTGAATAAAAACTGGATAATCCACCAACAAAAATACATATGTATGCAGCATATAGTAGTAATGATGAGAGATTACCTACTGTTATGGTATTTGAAGATACCATCACCCCCCCCCCCCATAATATAAAACTGATATTATTATAATATGACCACTAAATAAATCCTGTCATGCCATAGAATAAAGCTCTTGCTTTTGCTTCTGTGTAACAATACTTAAGAACATTTTCAATTGAAATATTGTAACTAGTTAGTTCTCTAGGTTCTTGTGCAAATGATTTCACTGTTCTTATATTCGCAATTCTTTCCTCTGCCACCTTCGTAGAATCTGCTAAAGAATCTTGGACTTTCCTTGAAATAGTTCTCACAAATCTACCATATTACGCGCAACCAAATTGACCACATCATTGTAGATGCCAGTCATGGTAACAATATTATAGACGTAAGAAGCCTGAGAGGAATAAACGGAGACACAGATTATTATTTAGTCAGAGGAAAAGCCAGATCCAGAATATATAACCACAAATATAATAAAACAACAATGGAACATGGACGAAATACACAATGCAGAGAAACAACAAAACTATAAAGAACAACTTAAACAAACCTTGTACTCTGAAAGAGAATACAATGATATAGAACAGCTATGGGAAGCGACTGCCGAAATAATAACCAAGACAGCGGTAAAGATCTTTGGAAGCAGTAGACAGAAGAGGGCAAAAATATGGTATGACGAGGAATATGGGAAAGAGCTGGAAAAAAGACAAACAGTAAGGAAGAATTGGGTACAACTGCCAACAGACGAAAGTAAATAGGAATATGACAACTGCCGAAAAGAAACAAGAAAAATAATACGCACAAAGAAAAGAAACTATAGAGAACAAAAATATGAAGCTATGGAGAGACACCGACCAAAACCAGGCTTCAGAGAATTCTATAAAGCAATTTTCTTTGAGAAAAAAAGACATAGAACAAATTCCATCCATACTCTAAGAGACAATCAAGGCCGTATAATAATCGACGGTAAAGAAGGAGCTGAAGAAGGGAAAAAGTATTTTAGGGACCTTTTAAACATTATACAGGAAGAATAGCATAAAGAGATCTATATCACACCGGACATGCCCGTCAAGAATCTCTCATTTGGAGAAACCCAAAAGGACTTAAATAAGCTGAAAAATCACAAAGCGCCTGGTACGGACGAGATACCAGCAGAACTTCTGAAATTTGGGGAAGACACACTACATCGCCAAATCCACCAGCTAATAACGCACATATGGTTAGAAGAAAGAATACCAGCATGATGAAAGGAAAATATAATAGTTCCTATTCACAAAAAAGGGGATAAAACAAAATGCGCGAATTATAGAGGAATCTCACTCCTAAACAATGAACATAATAAAACCCTCTCAAACATCATTTTTAGTAGACAAATCCCTTATGCTGAAAATGTCCTAGGCGAAAATCAAGCCGGGTTTAGGGCAAACAGATCAACAATAGATCAACTATTTACCCTCATTCCCTTGGTGCTTCCATTTTAATTTGTCTCTTGTTATCTGGTGCTTAAAGTCATCCCGCTCTTCTTTCACATCTTCAAGCCATATTTTTGGAGGCCTTTAGTTCACCTACTACCATCTTGTCTGGCAACACATGCTAACCAAGATTACTTCAATAAAGCAGCGTATTGTATTAGGTCCTCTACTGCAGATGCAATCTTTATACTTAGCATAAGTAGTTTCACTACACGCTGTGTTATTCTAATTTTATTGGCGACCTTTATACCTTATTTTATAGTTGGAAGGGTGCAAAAATTAAAATCTTTTGCCCTTATATTTATGGTAATATTATTTTTCTTGAGGACAATTCAAATTTACCAACAGCAACCCATGTCATGTGGACTCTTTGGTCTACTTCGGAGTGTTGGTTTTTTTTGCATAACTTGACTAGATAACTCAAGTAAATATATCCTTTCACTAAGTAACTAATACTTTCAAAGCAAGAATATTGGTTTTTGTTAGATTTATTTTCAAGCTGACTCTTGTTGAAACATTTTTTTTTATTTACTAATAATAGTCGCTTCAGCCACCTGGGTCATTAGCGACATTAGTTTACATTAGTTACTACATTATATTAAATTATATAAAGATGTTTCTTTTAGAAATCTAATTAAGTTTTTAGTATTTGAATGTTCACCTAATACTGTTTTTAAGTCACTCAAAATATTGTTATTTTGTCTGTTAACTGTATATTTTCCACATTCTGTTAGAAGATGTTTAACAGTAATATTGACTTGACAGGAATCACACACTGGAATGTCTTCTTTATTAGGTGCTTATGAGTAATATTGGTATGACCTAATCGAAGTCGAGAAATTTTGACTTGGTCAAACTTGGGACTTTTTCTTTAACGAACTGTTTTATATCACTGCAGATAGTCTTTGACACTATTATAGCTTGATCATTTTTGGTAGCTTCTCTTACTTGGAGGTCTGCGTTTTCATTACCTTGTATTCCCGTGTAAGATGGAATCCACATAAATTTGACTTCTGAGTCAGATTCTTGTAAGGCAGCAAGTTCTTTTTTGACAAATAAGGCTATAGGGTTCTTAGTATATAGTTGACCGATTGTTGTTAAAGAGTTTAGAGAATCTGTGATAATGACGGAAGAAGAATGGTTTGTACTTTTGATATGAATGAGGGCTTGTTATATTGCATATAATTCTGCTGTGTATATAGAAGTAGCTGGCATTAATTTAAATTGGGTAGAGGAATATGAAGTGACAAATGCTGCTCCTACGTCATTTGCAGATTTGGAGGCATCTGTATAAATGCAAAGGCTTTTCCCGTAAGTCTCGAGTTCCTCTAAACATGACTGTCGGATTACAGTGGGTGATATATCTGATTTGTTATATTCGAGTAGCGATGTATTGATTTCGGGAATCATGATTAACCAGGGAGGTGGAGTTTTTACATTTGAAGGAAAGAGGTCAGAAATTTGAAGTTGTAGATCTTTTAAATTTCTTTAAACTCTTTCGTAGAATGGTGGATCGAACCTACTTTTGTTATAAGCTTCTAGCTAACGGTCCGTAACTGCATTTTGAAATACTGGGTGAAATTTGTTGCTGGCGACTGATGCTGCATACGAAAAGCATAAATAATTTCTTCGTAGATTAAGAGGTGGCTCTCCTGTGAGGCATTGGAGATTCTTAACTGGTGTGGTTCTAAATACACCTATGGCAATGCGAAGTGCTGTGTTCTGAATGACTTCAAGTTGCTTGGTAACATATTTTTTAGAGGAGGCATACACAATAGCCCCATACGTTATTTTTGATCTAACGAGTGACTTATAAATATTTAATAACGTGGTTTTGTCGGATCCCCATTTTTTATTTGATAATGTTTTCATTACATTTAATCCATTTTGGCGAGACTTTTTTATTTCTAAAATATGTTGTTTCCATGTTAGTTTTTGGTCAAATACCATTTCGAGAAAATTAATTTTTTCTGAGTATTTGAGCGGCTCGCCATACAATTTTAAAGATGTTCTCTGTGGCCGGTGCCTTCTTGAGAAAAGCATGCATTTTGTTTCTAGTGGGGAGAATTGCACGCTTACTGACATTGACCATATCTCTAATTTATAAATAGATTTTTGTAAGTGTTTTTGAATCATTCTCATATTCTCGCCCTTTGCAAATAGAACCAGATCGTCGGCATATAGTCTTCCCTTAACTAGCGGGGAGCAGTGATCCAGTATATCGTTGATAACCACGAGAAAAAAAGTTGGGCTCATAACTGACCCTGAGGTGTTCCGTTTTTCTGAATTTGTTTTTGATGAAGTGGAATTATCGGCGCGAACAGAGAAAGCTCTTGACTGAAGAAAGTTTTCTATGAATCTTACCCCTGATTCCCCATTTGTGTAATTTTGATATAATATTAAATCTCCAAACCGTGTCGTATGCCTTGGTGATATCGAAGAATACTGCGATGGTCTCTTGATTATTTGCAAAACTTTCGTGTATCTCTGACTCTAAATCTACTAAGTTGTCTACGCATGATCTATTTTGACGGAAGCCGCTTTGCTGAGGAATTAAAAGTTTTTCTTGTTCTAAGTACCACAACAGTCTTTTGTTTATAATTTTTTCTAGAACTTTGCATGCTACATTAGTGAGTGATACAGGACGGTACGAGTCTATATTAGTTTTGTCTTTGTTGGGTTTGATCAGAGGAATTATAATGCTGTCTGACCATACAGATGGAAAAACCTGATTTGTCCAAATAAAATTGTACAATTTTAATAGCCAAGACCTTTCATTTTCTGGTAGGTTTAACAAAAAAATTAATGGTATACCGTCTGAACCTGGAGCGGAATTTTTACTTGACATTAGGGCATCCTTGAGTTCTTGAGATCTTGCATTGTAATCAGTACATTAAGTATATTATACTCGTGAGAGTGGTACTCCAACTTTGTTTTCTCTGCGCTTTCTTTCTTAAGCTTAAAGTCCGGTGGATAGTTATCGTTACTTGAATTGGTCTCAAATTCACTAGCGAATAGTTCAGCAATTTCATTTTGGTCGGTTATAATTTTGTTATCTTTTGCTAGGAAAGGTATTTTGTTTAAACATTTTTTCCCAGATATTTTTCTCATATTTTGCCACACCTTACTTGCTGGGGTATAAAACATTTTTTAATTCATGTGTATTTATATTTAGTGTCACAAAATAATAGTTCTTATTAAATTAGATATCCCAACGCAGGGTACAATATTACCTGTTTTAAAAACAAAAAATCAAAAAAAATACGTCTTTGTACATTTTGGATATACAATATTTATTACAGATAATATAATCCTGTGTTTCAACTTTCATTTAAGACTCCCTTTTCGAACAAACGTAAAAATCTCAAATGAAAATATTATCTTCTGTTTCGAATTCCCGTCTCCTCATTTCGGATTTTCCTCGTCGCCAGTTTAGTGTAATGTCGTGGTTTTACGATTTGTAAAAGAGATAGTACGTTTTACTTCGACTTGGTAGCGTGAACAAAGGGCTTGAAATGAAACCGTCAGGTTCGTAACAATGGGAGGTCGACTTTAAATCAATCTTCAGTAGAAATGGAGAAAATACTCTATGTATAAAAGATGCTATATCTGTTTTAGGATGTAGTGCATGGATTTAGAGGTTTGGTTGAAACGGAAAACGTTTTATAACATTTGAAAAAACCGTTAAAGAAAAACAATAACGAATTTCATATCGCTGCTCTAGAAGAACAATGACGTAACTGACAAAATGATAATTGTTCAGGAAACGAAAAAAACCGAAAGTTATTTTTTAAAAATGCCATAATTCAAAAGTTAATTTCTCTATGGAATTGGGACTCGGGCAAATTGTTACAATAAGGTTCACACCAAAGTTCAAAACATTTTTTTTGTTAAAATTCACCCCGTGCCTCTACCATCACCCCCCCTTTAGCAAATACGTCATTGTTCTCCTAAAATTATGAGTCAAAATAACAAATTCTGACAAAAAAGGAAAGGGGAAAAAAGTAGTTCTTGATAACAATTTGATTGCTGTCTAGGTGCCGTTTCACATGTAGCCGACGCCGACGGTCAGCGCTGACCGTCAGTGATGATGAATAAATGCATTGCATTGCACAGCTGATCATACGCAAGGCATGTGAAAAGGTTAGTTTGCGCTAATGCATTTAATTTATCATCACTGACGGTCAGCGCTGACCGTCGGCTACATGTGAAACGGCACTAAGACTATCATTTATTTTCAGAAACTTGAACAAACAGTGTAAAGTAAGCAAATCTAGATTGTAGATTAAATTATACCAAACTAAACATAGTAACTGAAAAATACAATCATTAGTAGGTAACAATAAACAAAAAATGTAACAGGGTTTTCTAATTATTTAAAGGATCATAGAAACTTTTATAATAGCTGGGAATTATGTTGCTGTTTACCAAACTATTTAAATCTCAACCTTTATTTTCTGAGAGTAGTATTTTTTTAGTATACGCAGGTTTCAAAGCGATATTAGTTGCTTTTATATTCTCTGCTGAACGCCTTTTCTTTCCTGTAAACTGAACTTGACTCCATTCTAATTGTTTATAGCTATTCTTGTAGTAAAACGTATTACTTTCTTTTTCAAATTGAAGTATTTTAACCTAACTCAATTTGAAAATATTTCCGTCTACGTCTTTTGCCATGTCAGGTGCCATCTCATCATGCAACACCTTAATGTTCTTAAAATCTGCAAAACCCATTTCTGTGACAAGCAGAGGCTCTCTTTTCTTTTTCGCCTGTCGGATAATGGTTACATATTGGTCAGGTACATAAATCGGCCCAGACCTCTTAGCACTCTTTAATGACTTTTCTATGATGCTATAAATTGCGTCACCTTCATTTTGCGTGTGACCACGAATTAAGTACTTGTGTGAAGTATACTGAATATTAAGCTGCTGAACCGCATACAAATACATCGCTATCACGAATCTACAACAGAAACAATAAAAAAAATTATTAAATTCTTCGGCAATTTTGTTTGTGCTTCGAACCTGTTTTTCTGTTGTCCCCCGCAATTATCAGAATAGAATACAACTTTGGTCCCAGGTATGTTATTTGACAACTCTTCCAGATAGAGTAGCACGTAAGTTGCTATTTCATTCACACCTCTGTGCGCGTACTTCTAAAAAACGTAAAATACGGCCCAATGTTTTAAGATAGGCGCTAAAATTCACTAGAGAGGAGCCTTAATAGTATCCCTGCTATCGACTAATGCATAGATGGTCAGATAATGACATATTTTGCTGACTGCTGCTGATTTTCTCTTTTCTGGGATTTTAACCACTGAAAATTATGTCAGTGTTTAGTCAATATTTGATTTAAATTTATCAGATGTTAAATCACCTCTCAAAATTAATGACGTTTAATCTGGACCTCCCAGTAAATGTTAATGTATAGTACAAGTCCGGTCGCTAAATTTTCATTTTTTAAACTGAACACTGACATAATTTTCAGTGGTTAAAATCCCAGAGAAGAGAAAATCATTCAACAAAATCTGTCATTATCTGACGGTCTATCAGTTTGAAAATGGCGTTAACAACAGTTATGAAGTAAATAAAGCTTATTAACAGGTTCAATAACGACGAAAAGTACAATTAGGTCACAAAATTGAAATAAGACCCTCAATAAACAATGACACAAAGTACACTTACGTCGTTGTTGCACTGGAATCTTGATCGAAGTGGTTCAAATTGCTCCAAATCTTCCAATTGCGTCGTTGTTCCACTGGACACTAACACAGACTCACTAACGTCAAGGACTGAACTGAATCATGTGGCACTGTTCTCCCGAAACTACGCCACAAACATCCAATATTTCTACAACGACGTAACTTCCTCTAGCGGCCATAAGAGCAACTACATTTGCGTCGTTGTTCTCCCATGTGTGTTACATATTTTTAAGAACAGGGACGTATTTAACTGCAATTACCATATTTTTGCAGTTACGTCATTGTTCTTCTGGAACGGCGATATGGTTAAAAACATTTGCGTCATCTTCATCTTTTTAACTATGCTAGTTAGGAATAGGTATCTGTAATCTGTAATCCAAAAATTGGTTATTTTCTCCATTAAAATACTTTTAAAACCTTATATTATAGTAATCACTTTCCAATACTTATTTCTAGTAGTACAGCAAAAGGTTTGTTTAAGATAAGTGAAACATTTCTTAAGCAATTTGGGATTTCTTCTCGTCATAAAAATTAAAAAAGAAAAAAATTAAAATCAAAAGAAAAAATTATTTACAAACGTTTTATTATGACACATAGAATAATAAAATCGTTGTAGAAGCACTTTGTAAAATTTGGTTTTTCTTCTAACAAAAATTTTCACGTCATAGTAATTAGAAGCGATGTTGTTGGTGTTATTTTTTTATATACCTAGATGGCGCCTTTGGTACTGTATGTAGAATAATTCTGGTAATATTTATTTTGGAAATTCATGTTTAAACCAATCATAAACATTTTGAGGAGTGAAACAAAAGCGATGAATTCTGATTTTTAATTTGGATAATCAGTGGAAAGTCAATCACTAATTTATCCACTAAACTGATAGACGGGTTGTTGTAATAAGTTACAGAGCAAATATGAATTCCTCGACATATCTACAACATGTATGTTTGCAGAATTAAATTGTCTCTGTCGCTGCAATCAATCTGTGTAATCTTGTTAATTATTACCAAATATATAACGATGGATTACATCTGTACAAATATTGGAGAATTTGAAAATACGGTTTGCATTACATATGTAGTTTTAACCTGTATATTCTATATTAATCCATAATTATATACGCAGTGTTTAGTAAATATGAAAACAGTCTTATAAATACATTTTTTAACATTAAACTTGAAAAATTCCTTAAAAATAAAAAAAAAACTTAAATAAATAGAGTTGAATAAAAACAAACAAGAATACTGGGGAATGAAGTTAAAAGATATAAAAATCATTTGATAAACAGATTAAGAATTTTTACCAAGAACTTAAAGTCAATAAAGCTACAAGTCCCGGAATCGCATGCCTATTCAGAAGTAAAGAGGTAATATTTTAAGATAAATTTGATTAATGGCTTTAAGAGAACTAAAATTATATAAAATATCTGCTTTAGAGTAAGTTGTGAAGCCTTTTAACCCATTAGTGTCCAGATTATTTTTTCGCTGGTTTTAATGTATATGATTTTACATATATGTAACGCTAAAAGCTAATGGGCGCAAAAAATACAAAATATATTAATTTGTAAACAGTTCTATTTATTTAAAAACAGAAAATAATGAAAAAGGAATTTAAACATTTTGGTTTGTGTGATGGGTAATGAAACAATCAATATAGAGACCCAAGTTATATTTTTTATCAAAATCTTCCAGCACAACGTTTTTTTTGTCGGTTGGAATTTTATTCACTAGGTGTTCCATCTTATCATATTTTATCTAATTTCATCGGCTTACCTTTGCAGCATTAGAAGATGGAGATGAAATCCTGTCAGCGCCATTGGGAGATGACAAATATTTCTTCAAATAAACTTGCACTATAGCCCTTCGACGGAGAAGAAGTCATCAGGTACCTAAAAATACTTTTTAATAAATGCCTATTTGAAGGAAACATACCAAAGGAATGGAATACTGCTGACACAATATTCATACACAAAAAAGGGGACAATACAGATCTGAAAAATTATCGTCCAATATCACTACTATCACAACTTTATAAAACATTCACAAAAATAATTACAAATAGGTTGACAACAAAGTTCGATGTATATCAACCAGTAGAGCAAGCCGAATTTAGAAAAGGGTTCAGTACATGTGACCATCTTCACACACTAAAGGTCCTAATAGAAAAAGTTAACGAATACAATTTACCAATCTGTTTAGCATTTATAGACTACGAGAAAGCTTTTGACAGCATAGAATTATGGTCTATTGAGGAAGCACTGGTCAACAGCAGAATAGATTCTAGATATACGATATTATTACATAATATATATCAACACGCTGAAATGGTAGTCACGATGGATAGCGGAATGAAAACGAATCCAATAAAAATCAACCGAGGAGTAAGACAGAGAAACACCATATCTCCAAAACTATTTACTGCCGCACTTGAAGACATCTTTAAATCACTAAATTGGAAAACAAAGGGACTATCGATAAACAGAAAGTATTTAAACCATCTAAGATATGCAGATGACGTAGTACTAATAACCGACAGCTGAAAAGAACTGAAGACGATGATCGATGAGCTTCATACGAATCCATAAAAAAAGGACTGAAAATGAATCTGAGTAAAACCAAGCTAATGTCGAATAAAGATGAATAACCGACGATAACCATCCAAGGAACAAAAGTGGAACATGTAGAAGAATACATATATCTGGGTCAGAATATCAAGGTAAACAAAGAAAACAAACTACCGAAATAAGCAACGAGTAAGAATGGGATGGGCTGCATTTAGAAAACTCTCGTACATACTGAAAGATAAAAAGATACCCCAAAACCTTCGAACCAAAGTGTTCGATTCTTGTATCCTTTCCGTTCTCACTTACGGAGCTCAAACCTGGACATTCACAAAAAATAACATGGACAAGATTCAAAAAACTCAGCGAGCCATAGAACGACAGATGCTTGGTATCTCACTAATAGATCGGCAAACGAACGAAGCAATCCGGAACAAAACAAAAAAAAAAGAACGCCGCGAAACAAGCAGCTAAATTAAAATGGAAATGGGCTGGACACAATGAACTTCTCGAAGATGGTATATGAAACAAAGAAGTCGGAAACTGGCGACCGTACGATGCGAAGAGACCAAGAGGAAGACCTTAAATGCGCTGGAGCGACGATATCAAAAGAGTCGCAGGACCAATGTGGAAACGCCTAGCACACAACAGGGATGAATGGCGAGAAATGGGAGAGGCCTTTATTCGACAATTCGGATAGAAAAAGGGCTATAGAAAAATAGCCATTCGAAAGTCTATTTGGAACATCTGAGAGTTGTTTGATTTTCGATACAAACGTCACGCGTAATAGACTGAAACATCAAGAAACTATGTAAATAATGACCAGTACCATTTTCTGTTTCTAATTTGAATCCTGTACTATCCAAAATTATCATACATTTGATCGGTACCACCCATTTTTTGTTATACTCTGCAAGTACTGCTGGTCTGCTAATTTATATGTGTTTTTATTTCTTTTGCGAATAGTGTTTAATATTTGTTATTAGATTGATATCATATTTATTTGAAGTAATGCAAACTACGGAACTATCGACTCACACAGGTACTAGTACAGTTCCCCTTTTCTTGTTTTGAATAACTTTTTTAGCTAATAAAGGATAGCTTATAGGTTAACGGTTTTCTTTTATACTCCCTGTGCCTCGTATCCTTTTAAAAGTAAATAAGACAATAAACTGAAGATAGTAAATAAATTGAATAAAATAAAATTGTAAAAAAATAATAAAAAAGATTTCAGATTATAAGGTATTTCTTCTATCATTTTCACCAGTTGTGCTGCCACTTTTTAAAAGTTTCTTTCTATGTCAATATCAGGAGTTACAAAATTTTCCTTGATATATCTCGATATCAATCAAATAGCCCATCACTGTCTTTAGACACCAGACTTTTTAAACAAATCGTATGGATTTGTGTCTTAAAAATTGCTTGCAACTATGTTTACTGTAGTATTTGACCATACTATTTGTCGAAAGCCAGACCTTCTTTGGAAACAAAATATTTTATGAATCTGTGCTCTACTTTTTTTTATAAATGGCCGTACTTTCCAGAGCTCACAACCCTTATCAATATTTGCGTTAGAATTCAAGTGAATAAGTCTCAAAATTTTCTCAAATATGTTGCATCTCATAGCATTATATTATACAAGTTTGTTTCTAGTGTCAATACTTTACTTAAAATACATACGCTTGCCGGGAAGAATATTATAACCACTAAGAATCAGTATAGAAATGAAACATTTCAGTTTCTCTGGCGAGACTACTGGGTCGGATAGGTTTTTAAAAGTAACACATTGGTTTATTTTCTGTACCAGGAATAAAATGATTTCTTCATCTATGAATATTTCGTATATATTAACAACTGATTTGGTTTTAAACGGAGAAAAATCTGACTTAGGTTTCTCGTTATCTGTGAAATCTCCCGAAACTCAATCCTAGGATTCAGAAACTTTTGGATATACCATATGATCAGGTGTAATATCGATATTTTTTGCCAATGAAATGTTACCTTTTCTGTCGTTTCTAACTGTCGAATAGAAATTTCTTCTTCTAGTATAATTTCATTAGCAGTTTGCCTCTATAAAGTCATCTATCTCGTCGTCTAGCTTATATAAGGCTATATATATATATAGCTTCTTGAATAATTAGGCCTCTTTGAAGAACTGCAGCAAAGCCTCCAAAATAAAAAAAAACAACTTAGTAGGTACACACTATATTTTTATATTTTGAAATTTTTAAATTTTAAAGTTCTATAAACACTCTGTATACTAACTCTTCGAAAAATATTACTAAATATACCATACAATGAAAACAAAATATATGATATATTGGTGCAAAACAACTGGAGAATATGTTTACATTACATCCTAGCGTTACAAATATGTAACAGTCAATTTCCTAACAGAAACAACTTTTTTTTATTTGAAAAAATGTTAAAGCTTTTTTAAAGAAAAATATGTATTTATTTTTTATTATCCCGTTTGTTTTGTAATATTATCTTTATTATACAAAACAAGATTTATATACTTACTCTTTATCAACGAAGTTTATTATTTGAAGATTTATTTCTTTCGTTATATTTTATTCAGGCACAGAGAAACAAAAGAAAAAGAAGCAAGGGACAGATAAAGAAAAAGGAAAGTTAAAGAACTAACAGAGGGACTTAGATGAAGGCAGAGAGGAAATATAACTGATTCTGACGAAAACACCATCTTGGATAAACAGAGTAAAATAAAAACGTGAAAGAAATATCTAGAAAAACTATTTGAAGACCAAATAGATAACACCTTTGAGCTAGAAAAAGAGGTAAATGGTGGACCAAGAATATTACAGCAGGAACTTTATTTCACAATAACACAGTTAAAGGATGGCAAAGCGGCAAGACCTGATAATATACAAGCAGAACTACTCAAGCTAATGGACCAAGAATCAGTAGCAATAATCGCAAAGATATTCAACAACATATACAACTCTGGAGAAATACCAACAGAATGGCTAAAATTTGAGTTTATTGTGCTTAAAAAAAATCAGGAGTCAAAAAATGCGAAGATTACTGTACTATACGCTTCATGAGTTAGCTTCTAAAATTATTGTTCCTAAAGAGAATCTACAAGCTGTGTGAAAGTCAAATTTCCCCTAACCAGTTTGGGTTCACAAATGCTGTTATCTAATACTATATCGAAGAATACTTAAGATAACGAGGACTGACTGAGTCACAAATGAGGAGGTCCTCAGAAGAATAAATAAAAACCGAGAGGTACTGACTACCATCAAATCATGAAAGTTACAATTCTTCGGACATATAATGTGAAATGAATCCAGATTTGCGCTCCTTTAAGCCATCCTGCAAGGAAAAATATTTAGAAAACGAAGTCCAGGTAGAAGAAGAACATCTTGGTTAAAGAACCTTAGAATCTGGTTCAATGCAACATCTGTGAAGCTTTTCGAATCTGGTTCAATGCAACATCGCCAACATTCTTAATGGATAGGCACATCAAGAAGAAGAAGACAGATTCAAAACAAAGTTCTAATAAAATCGCACATTTACAACGATATAAACACTAGCACATTTTAACACGAACTGACCTGTTTTCAATTGAAAATGTTCAACGTAGGCAATAGAGGATCTATTTAGGTGGCACCACTTTGCCGTTACATAATGGCAACTCTAGGAACTAATGGGTTAAAGTAGTTTTTTAAAGTATTTTGAAAACTAATTTGTAGTGTAGTTAGTCTAGTCTCGTACCGAATTTATCAAGGTGTTAGTTACAACCATGTCGCATTCAAGGCAAAACTTAAGAAAGCTTATATCTTCTAGGTAATTGGTCCTGTATCTACTTAAAAATCTTTGTTTTTTCAATTCCATTTGATTTAAAAAGCAGTAACTTTTATGCAACCCTGTAACAGGTTTTAATTCGGCATCTTTTGCTTATAAATTTAAATGTTGGTGTATTATCACAAACATTTGAATAACATCATGAATCAGAATCTTTAAAAGGGAAACATTTGAATTCCAAACTAGAAGGCCTGGTCTAGGATGACACCAAGAGTCATGATAATTTGTGGAAGTATTAATTGCACTGAATAAAAGCAACTGCGTTCTCTTCATATTATTTTCTCTGTAAGAATTGCATCTAACAAATAAATACAATAAGTGACTATACATCTTTCCAAATGCTTGTGGTATATTCTTCTGGGCTCAACCAATTGATAACTAAGTGAAAATCGTGCGAATTTTAACCAACTGGGCACAGCTTAGAGCGGAGACTTGAGGCACAAGTAAGCAATTTTAGTTTCGTGGACAAGTGACAAGAGGATACCAGGAATAAGGCGCTGGTACCTATAAAGTACCATGTTGGAGTTCTATTACCCAGGACTCCCATATAAAGAGAATTTGGCTCATATTTCCAGCCAAATGTTAGTCCCTAGCATTCTAAGAGGTGGATAAATCTTACATGCTGGGTTTAATTAAATTGCTCGCTTACTTGTACCACAAATGATCTATTAAATACAGTGTCAGTAAGGTTATAATAGCCTTGAAAACATCAAATCTCCGATAAGAATGGAACATAAAAAAGAATATAATATATATGTGGTAATACAGTCATAATATATTGGACAGTTTAAAAAAACCTTGTTTTACCACGTTATTTGTGGATTGTTTATTGCAGCCTCGAACAATCAAGCCGTCTACTACCCTGAAGCCAAGGTGAAATTGTAAATATTTCATTTTAAAACCTCGCATTTCTAGAACAAATCCGATGATATGACAAAAGCTTTTTAGGCAATTTTACTTTGATATTGGCGGTTGTTTTGGAAGGATGTTCATCGCCCGTTGTTTGTGTTGCGCGTGAGGCGAAAATAAAAAGGAAGCCTAATTTGATATGTGATATGAGAACTTAGCATATTCCGCGAATTGTATTCCCTTTTATTGCTGATGTACAGTCACTTCAAAGAATTTTTATTGCACATAAATCTTTGAACACATTAGAAGTGCTTTCAGAAGCTACAAACGAATATTACACAGAAAATGCTTTGTATTTGCGTTCTGTGTATGTGCACAAAGGTGGTCAATGAGTTTTGTCTTTACTTCTGACTTTTTGTATTATAAAGATGTTAGAAAATTTCAAATACCACAAAAGTAGACAGTACACTATAGAATGTTCTTTGTTTAAAGTGTAAACCGTAACAAGCAAAGCACATAACTTTGGCTTTTATATTTTTGCTGTATAAACACAGTTATTTTCTGAAATTTTGTATTAGTAGAAAAAAAAATTAAAATTGTTTTTCTTGATTAAGTTAGTGTATTTTTATGTATGAGAGAGTAATAAAACAATAAATTATGTATGCAAATCCCTAAACTGTTGATACGGGTGACTCAATGAAAAACAGATATTTGTCAACAAGTTTACAGAAGTATATAGGAAAACAATTTTAAATTGAGTATGACCACCAGGTATAAAGGTTGGAGCAGAATAGAATACAATAGTTGTGATGGTTACTAATCCCTAAATAAGGTTGCCAGTGTCGGAGTGATGGAGGTTAACAGGTACTAGTGAATTTGCAAGAAATGTAAGATGTTTATTTTATTGTATATAACCAATAAAAGTTTAATAAGTACCTACCTATCTGCAAAATAAAGTTTAATTCTTTAGATAAAATAAAACGTTTTGTTTTATCTGAAATGAGTGCATTCCACGAAGTAAGGGTTTCAACAATCAAACATTTAATTCTTTAATTCCAGGAATCTACGACAGTAATTGACTAGATAATTACCTTCTAAACTTATTCCACAGAAAATGTGATAGTGGGTTTTTCCATTTTGTAGGAAGGTCCAAGTGGCGTATTCAAAATTCTTAACAGTTCACTAAAAGTAGGTACTTCAGTTGCAAGGTGCAGTTTATTGTGTATACTAGTGTTATAGAAAATTTGGAAGTGCCGTGTAAACGCCGAAAAATTGGTCCTTTAACAGTTAATGAAAAAACATTAATATTTAATTGTTTTAAATCATTTACAGACAAACGTTTATGTGAAAGTGTTGAGGAGACCGTTGAGTTAGTTAGCAGTACACTTGGTGTTGGGAAATCTACGATTTACAGAATTATTAAAGAAGAAAAATGTGGTAGTTTTCAAATGAAACGTAATGCTCCAGGAAAACCAAAATTTCAAATAGAATATTATTTTAAAGAAGGACTTCGACGGAAAGTGCATGAATTCTTCTTTAGACAAGAATTTCCAACATTGGGTAAAGTTCTTGTCTCAGTTCGAGATGATAAGGATTACCCAGAAATGAGTCGAAGTACGTTATGGAAACTTTTAAAAGAAATAGGCTTTCGCTGGAAAAAGATTCTCAGAAAGTCTATTTTATTAGAAAGAAGTGATATTGTCATATGGAGAAGACATTTTCTAAGAACCATAAAGGAAATGAGAAACCAAAAAAGAAAAATATTTTATATTGATGAAACATGGATCAACGAGGGTCATACACCAAATAAATTTTGGCAGGATGAAACTGTTACAAGTCAAAGGCACGCTTTTGTAAATAACTTATCTACTGGTTTAAACCCACCATCAGGAAAGGGACGCAGGCTGATAATAGTACACATTGGCAGTTCAGACGGTTTTGTTGAAGGTGGTTTATTAACTTTTGAATCAACTCCGGTGACTACCATGAAGACATGAACGCTTATGTCTTTCAAGAATGGTTCGAACAAATGATAGATCTTCTTCCTAAAAACTGTGTAATAGTAATGGATAATGCAAGTTATCACTCCAGACTTATACAAGGACTGCCCACAACCAAGTGGTTAAAAAAAGACTTGCAGAATTGGCTGAGTTCAAAAAATATTACGTACCATCCCGGATCTATAAGAAAGGAACTTTATTCGTTGTGTGCCCTTCATAAAGAAAAATTTAAAAAATACGAAATTGATGAAATCGCCAAAAATCGTGAAATGATAGTAGTTAGATCCCCACCATATCATTTTGAATTAAACCCGATTGAACTGGTATGGGCACAGATAAAAAGTGAAGTTTCAAGAAAAAATACCGCTTTTAAAATTCATGATGTTAAACAGTTGTTTTTGGAGGCCGTAAATAATGTAAAACCTGAAAACTGGGAAAAGGCAGTAAATCACACTATTAAAGAAGAGGAAAAAATGTGGAAGCTGGACAATATTACTGATAGAATGATCGAGCCAGTTATTATAAATCTTGGTTTTGAAAGTTCATCTTCTGAATCTGATTTGAATTTGTAACAAGTAGCTGTAAGTTTTATATTAATATTTTTATTCATCTATTTAACATACCTTGGACGGTTTTAAAAGCTCTTTTTCTCTTTTGTAATTTTTAAAAATTAAAAAAAATGTGAATTTTTTAAAACCCTTTTTAATGTAGGCCAGTCAGTTCTAATATAGTGTGTGATAAAAGAGGTCACTTTTGTTTACATACACATAACACTTTATAACACTGAAATAATTCATTTATTTTTTACAATTATTCAAAGTAATTTTTCAATTAATCTTGAGCACGCCCATGGAGTGGTCGGAGGTTCCAGTTAAAATTATGCTAATTACTTTCTCGTTCATAAAAATAAACTATAATTTTGCTGACTTCAAACTGTTGTGGTAGATTACTTAGCGAATCGATCGCCTGATGATGATGGACTCGTTATCGAGGCAATAAAAGTAGAAGGAGAAATTGTATTAAAATCAGTAAGCGAACTGCTTAATAAATGCTTACATGCGAGTACGATTCCAAAAGACTGGAACAATGCAGTAATAGTCTTGTTACACAAAAAAGGCGATATTACTAAATTAGAAAATTATAGACCCATCAGCCTCTGGACACGTACAAACTCTTTATGAAAATCTTAACAAAGAGGCTACACCTAAACTTGGTTTCTATCAGCCCAAAGAACAGGCAGGCTTCAGGGCAGTATATGGCACAAATGACCATTTGCATACAATAAAGATCTTAATAGAAAAGTGCATCGAGTACAACATACCACTGGTTCTTGCATTTGACGATTACGAGAAGGCTTTTTTTTGATTCTGTAGAGTTTGAAACAATACTGGAAGCCCTAAATCAAAACCGAATAGGTCACAAGTACACGACACTAATCAAAAACATCTACGAAAACGCTACATCAAGTATACGACTACACGAAGACACAGAAAAATTCAGCTTAGGTCGTGGAGTTAGACAATGAGACCAATTTCACCAAAATTGTTCACGGCAGCTCTAAAGTCAATATTTAAGAGCACTCAATGGCAAGATATGGGCATGAATATAGATGGAGAAAGATTAAATCACCCAAGGTTTGCAGATGATATTATATTAATCGCAAATAACTTACATGATACAGTTTCTATAATATATTTGATAAAAAGTCTGTCTGAAAGAGCAGGATTAAAGATAAGCTTTGAGAAAACTAAGCTTATAACAAATCTCGTAATGAGTGGAAATATTACTATTGACAATAATACCATACAACAAACAGACACGTAGAAATATCTGGGGCACGAAATCAAAATAAACAGAAAATCAAACACATGAAATACAGAGGCGAATATACCTAACATGGGCAGAATTTGGCAAATTAAGCCATATTCTAAAATGTTCAACTCCCATGTGTCTCAAGCGAAAGGTTTATAACCAATGTGTTTTCCCTGTACAAACTTATGGAGCAGAGACTTTAACACTCACACAAAAATCTGCGAATAAACTCAGAGTTACACAACGAGCCATGGAAGGTGCAATGCTGAACGTGAGCCTTCGAGACCACATAATAAATCAGGCAAAGGTCAGGAGTTCAAGACGTCATCGAAAGAACCACGACGCTTCAGTGGAACTGGGCAGGGCACTTAGCCAGAACACAAGATGGACGGTGGACAAGACGTATTATGAAATGGAGTTCCAGAAACTATAGAAGAAACCGAGGACGACCACCGACTAAATGGACCGATGATATAAAACGTGTAGCGGGAAACTGGCTACAAGCGGCCTAGTGTAGAAAACACTGGAAAGAACTGAGAGAGGCCTATGTTCAGCAGTGGACGCGATTGGTTGATTGATGATGAATCGAAAATACATAACAGCAAGTATCTGGCTAAATGTGACCAAACATTTTAACAATTTTTTTCAAACTATTTTAACAAATACAGTTTTAAATATAAGTTAATATTCTTGACATTTTTAATATTTTTTTTTTAATTTCTTTTAGTCTTATAAAACCTTTCCCTTTTTGTTCATATTCCATTAAAATAGAATATCTTTCGAATTTTTTAAGATCTTTTACAATAATTAAACAAAACCTAATTTTAAGATTTCCCAAGTACTTTCTTGAAAACACAGAATTAGATTCCTGGGATAAGCCCTTCAAATAAAGACTTTTAAAACAAAGTATCAGATTTAAAATAAATCCTTTCCTGCAAGTGCCACTAAAGTCTGAAGTAAGCGCCAAGTTCAATTTCCGGTATACAAACAACATTTCCATCGAGTTTACTCACTTGGGCCTTTAAAGATTTACTTCTGATCATGATGGTTAATCAATGTTATAGTAGACTCAGGCAGTGTCGCTGGAACGATAAAAAAAGTTAATAGTTTGTTCATACGTAATGGCGCTTATTTTAAGTGATGTAGTTGTCGCTACTCTTAAAATCTTTTTAATATAAAGAGATTAATTATATACAGTGTGTCAATATATTTTGAAGCAAATATTGAACAAATAGCAATTTCTTCGTCTCGTAAAACACCTTGGTGGAATGAAAGATGTCTCTGGCTATCGAACAAAGTAAGGCAGCATTAAACAAATACCGCAGAGACAGTACTAAAGCAAATTTATAAAAAAAAAACTAAGAGCCAAATTCAAGTATGTAATTAGACAAAGCAAAAAAGACTTCCTGAAAAAACACGTTTCATCTATAAATACTGATACTCCTTCCAGTAAAATTTGGAAAAAAGTTAAACACATCACAGGAAAGAAAACTTATTCAAAAAATTCTGCCATACTTACTCAAAACAGCACAGTCACTTGTACTCATTAAATTGTTTACATCTTGGGTGAAACTTCTCATAAGAAAGCAACAAATAGACTTACTTTAATCATACTTTAATCTTACTTTAGTCATTAAATTTTTATATTTTAAGTATTAGTCATGTTGTATTTGTTTATTTGATATATCAATGGTCTATACCATAAAAAAACTTTATTGTGACCAAACGCAACCAGTTATACAAATTCTGACATACGTGTTGCCTAACTTTAACACCAATACTCTGGCAAATGTATTATATTTTTTCAAAATTTTGAACTGTGCTTATTTCGTAGACAAATTTTAATGTGTATCCACTGTGCTCTTGGTTATAAAATTAATTGTTTTATCCATGCTTTAGACTTAAATAAGGGTATTCCTTAAAAAGAGGTGATGTAATTAGGTGCCGCAATTCCTAATCACAATCACTACAAAAAAAAAGAAGCTGAGAAGAAAAACAAATTATAACTATATTTTAAAATGTTTAAGATCTGGCTCTAGATAGATTGCTTAATAAAGGGTTAAAAGCATTTCGTATAATAATTATGGGTAACCAATCGCATCCTGTAGTTTCCTTCATCGCATCAAAGTTCTCGAGCAAGTAAACAATTCCACATTAACCCCAATCTCTTATCTTAATATCAGCCTATGTTCAATCTACAAATAGTAAATCAGTATCAGCACAAGCAGATTCCGAGTGTATATTTACCGACGATGACATTGAGGTTCCAATCAATTTTGTTTGTTCTAGCGTTCTCCTGCAAATACAGGGGCAAATAGCACGGGGGCAATGCAACCCTCTAATTTGATACAAACATCTAATGCAAGACATTGAGCATTGGGACATGTTGCTACGTAACGTACGTGACAAAGTTTATATACGAATCAATATACGAGGTTAGATCAGATTTGTGATCGTCTTTACAATATTTTTGGTTGTATGTGGGTCTTTTGTCGCATTTTATAACATTACTGGGACAATTTTATGTCCAACAGATCAATATAATTGAAAAGTATGATAGAGTTAAATATAATATTAAAACAGTAAATAATAGAACAAGAAACAAAGAAGAAAAGAGACAATATCAAAATTTCTTAAATGCAAAGAATATAACGGATAAAATAATCTACAAGGAGTCTTAAGCTAAAGTATAAAAATGATATGTCGGAAGAAAAATTAAGCATGGCAACAAAAAGGTAACATGAAAAATTTACATCTAGGAGTACAAAGAAAGTTGGAGAGTCTTAAAATCTTTACGACAAGATCAGAAGACAGACATAGTGTCAACAATAACAATGGATGACTGGGACCAATATTTTGAGAAACTGCTAAGTAAAGATGGACCACAATTTAAAGACAACAACGAAATACAAAATATTAATATTCTAACTTTGCCCATACGAATAATAACGAAAGAAGTGAAAGATGTATGTAGATCTCCAAAAAACAACAAAGCACCGTGTCCAGACAACATTCCTGCAAAGTTAATTAAACACGGTACAAATAAACTATATACTAGTTTAGCCAAACTGTTCCAAAACTGCATTATGACAAGCCCAGAGGAGTGGACCTTATTCATATCCACTATATACAAAAAGGTAGAAGGGATGAATGTGACAATTACAGAGGCATTGTCATGACAAACTCAAGCAGTGGATATCTACGGAAAAGTAATTAAAAACAGAATAGAAAGCGAATGTAAAGACTTAGAGGCTGAGGAACAAGCAGGATTTGGAGCAGGTAGATCTACTGTTGACCATTTGTTTTGTACGATTGGTCGATCAATTTATATTTATTAGACTATTGGCTTAAAGAGTCTTCTTTCCTTTATAAGAATTAAAATTCCTTCTGATGTCCATTCCCTATGCTTCTTTTTTGGGATGATAGCTTGCTTTCGGTTGTCAATTTTAATATTTACTAATGTTTTTTTAACTTGCTTTTTCCTATGTTATTAGTGTTTTATTGCTTTCTTGAAAGTTTTTCAATCAATCGTTACATATTCTGTCAGATATTTTCTTTATTTATTTAACTTTTAACAAAGGAAAAAACAAAGAAAATTCAAGCAAATAATTTTTAGTAATAAAGATTAAGACAATCAAAGGATTCAAAATTAAAATTATGTTTTTTTATTCTTCTTATTTCTGCATTTGCAACGTTTCTCGTTATCTTTTTGTTTTGCATCTGCTGATGAATGTCCTAAAAATAAAATATAAGTTAATCAAGATAAAAAACAGATGTTATCTTGAACATTACCAGCTAATACAGTGCTCAAACCAGGCGATGTAGGAAACAATACTGGACCTGTAGACATACTATTTGATCCTTCGTAAACAGTTGCTCCTGAAGACTTGTTTCCCGCTAAATCAGGTTTAATTTCTTCAGAAGAAGCTTCTGATTCTGAGGGTGCTCCACTATTAGTCGAACCAGAACCATCAGCTTTTACGCCTTCTAAAGCACTAGTTTTTCCTGGTGTTGCTGGTTTATCTGCAGCCATAGGTTCAAAAATAAACAAAGTAATAGTATTTAAAATTATTGCTCAAAACAAATTAGTGGTTAGTCAAGACAGGTAGATTATATAGAAATAAATAGAGCTGGTAAATATTCTTGGCATTTTACACTGTACCCATAACAATATAATCCCTTTAACAGATTGACTGTGTTCCCAAAATATGTCAACCAAAGAACAGTGTGTTACCGGTCCCACGGGACCGGTGGCTTGACACGAACATGGTGCGTTACCGACCGTCGGGGACCAGTAGTGACGTAATTAGTTTTTACATTTTTACAGTTTTATAATATAAATTATACGAGTTTTAAAATCAGTTATTTACAGTAAAAACATTTTAAAACTTACCATTTTCATTCGTTTCCTGTTAAGAATATTTTAACGTATTAAGACAGCTTACTTTTTTTTACAGATTTAGATTAAAAGATCCAAACTTCTTAATATTTTATTAGCGGAATGATAAGAACTCATCTAATCACTAAAGTCTACTCCTTTTTTTGCTTGAATGTAATCAATAATTGCCCTTGGTTTCAATACAAACTCACGTTGCCAGTTTCGCTTTCCTGTTGGTTCTAAAGTAGTTGTAGGGGTTGGATCAGTGTTTATCGTCAGAACTGGCCGTTTGTCCATCAATTTTATAATACGCAAGGAGTTGTACTGGGTACCCCAAATTTCTCCCTTTTTCATTTTTTCAGGAACCGTTTTGGGAATACCTCTTCTGTTGGACTCAAAAAAAATTGTTTTCGTTCGTAATAACTTCACCCTTTCAAGTTAAGTTTCGAATATAAACTGAACAGACGAGGCACGTGGCCAAAGCTGGCATCTTTATACCCATTAAATTATTAAAAATATGGGGAATTCCATCCTAATTATCTTGCAACGAATAGTACCTTCGGATATAAATTCCAGATTTTCTAGTTGAGTGATTAAACGCGAAGATTAGTATTGAAATATCCAAAGATATGAGATATTCTTATTTACAAAATTGGTAATTGGTAAATTATTATTTTTATTATAATATAATAACCAACATTAGCCGTGAAAGTTTTAATTGTTTTTTGCTAAATATATTAGTATTAAAACAATATTAATATTAATATTAATTTTATTGAATAAACACCTTAGGAACACCTATGATGATACAAATTTTACAACCGTTTTATGACTTTGAGGCACATTTCGTGCTATCAACAATTTGTGAACGGATAATAACGATTTCTTTTTTCGGGGTTTTCTAAAAGAAAACATAATATTAATATTAACAATATCTCGTTTCGACCTTCGCCCAACCAAAATAAACACCTCAATGAATATCAATTTTATAAGGCATTTTGCAGAGCACAAACCAAAATATTCTGCTTTGTTTATTAAATGTCAATAACTGATGACATTTCAATTCCATGGCCTTCTTTGTTAAATGCATTTTGCTTCTCAATCAGACCAGGTGAAATTTTTCCCAAAACTTTAGGACCATACGTTATTACATATTTACTTAGTAATTTATTTTTATTGCTATTAAGGCTAAAAAATAACCAAAAAATTAGTTTTAGGGCATTATAGTAAACATACTCTATAAATCTTCATTCCTATGGTGAACAAAACAATGTCGTTATACGTATAGAAAAATAATCTAAATCATTTTCACACAAACGCTGATCAGTCAAATAATTGTACTGTTGTTCATAAATACAAATATTAACAATGCAAACCTACCATCAGCTTGAGCTTTCACTATATTACATAAACAAATTTGAAAAGTAACAAAAGCTACCACAAAGTGACATTTACTTCGGCCCAACATATTTTTCTCTGTCTACTAAAAATTTTAAAACCCTTTAAGGCAATAATCTCATTAAAAATAATGACGGTTTTTTAATTTAATTATTTTTAACTTTTAGTCGATAATCGCTGTATATTTATCTTAATTAGAACTTTTTACAAAGGTATATGTGATATCATTAAGTTTTAAGCAAATACTAAAACAATAAATAAAATATTTGTTTTTAACAAGGGAAAACAAATTAAAATAAAATATTTTATAACAGTTTAAAAAAAATTATGGTAATAAGTTTTTCCGCAAATTGCCAGGAAATTTTGACATTCCTGTCAAAATTTCTTGAAGAAAAAGTCAGGACTTCCTTACTGTAAGGAAATGTCATTTCCTTACTGTAAGGAAATGATATTTCCGTACAGTTGTTAGTGTTCTACATAAGTTTGACAATTCAACCTCAATACGTTTCCATAGTAACCCAAGTAATTTTATTAGGAATTTCAAAGCACCATTTATTTGGGAATAAAATTATCGCGTTTTTTTTAAATCAATCAATATCTGTCGAATTTTAAACGATTTGCGGAAAAATAGTATGTTTACCTAGTAGGAAAAGCCACATTCCTGGACTCTGTGTTGCTAGGTCTCGGCTTGCGCCCCGACTTAGCGATCTTCACAGTCGTCCAGGAATGTTAAGCTTTTCCTACCCGGTAAACAATGTACTATTTCCGCAAATCGCCAGGAATTTTTGACATTCCTGTCAAAAATTCTTGAAGAAAAAGTCAGGACTTCCTTACTGTAAGGAAATCTCATTTCCTTACTGTAAGGAAATGATATTTCCGTACAGTTGTTAGTGTTCTACATAAATGATAGAAAACACATTGCTTATAAGGAATTAATTTATATTTTGAAAACATCAAGTCATTGCTGAATACATTTTTAAGATCAATTTGTTATATTTACAGTAATTTGACAGTTAGTACAATTATTGAACATTGGAGGAACACTCTTAGAACTATGAGAAACATTTTGGACAACATGCAGGGTGGAAGTGTCATTTTGTTGAATATTTTGTACTGTGAAAATTTTATTTGCCACCTCAACCTTATTGTTAAGCGATTCTTTGATATATCCTTCAGCAACGTTTGATGACTTCCATCCGCCATGCCTCTTTAAACTAGTTATGTCGGCACCAGAGTCAACCAATATTGTTGCAGAAGACCGACGAAAGCAGTGACCAGTATATTCTGTCGGATTTACCAAGTTCAAATAAGTAGCAATTATTTTGGGCATTTTTCTAAATTAATGAATTCCTACCACTTGTCTACAACCCTTTTCACTTTGATATTTAAAGAAAAATCGGTCACTGTTCATATTTTCTGGTCTTAACGAAACATACTTTCGATAAACATTCAAGTAAATCTGATTAATTACAAATGATCTTGGTTTGTTGGTTTTCGAATCAGATATGCTGATTAAAAGCTTAGATTCTAAGTCTTCTATATCGTGTACAGTCATTCGACTAACTCATCCATTCTACAGGCCCCAGAAATACCAAATATTACAGCCACCTAAAAAATAAATAAAGCTATAATCTAAATAGAAATTAAAACCTTGTAAATTACCTTAATCATTAAATTTTCTTTATCTGGAGCTTCCTGGATAAATTTTTCAATTTCTTCCTTCGTAAAAATCTTAGATTTCTTTGCCCTATAACCTTGAGCTTGCCGTTTCAATAAAGAACGAAGTTTTGAGTATGTAGATATATCTACATTGTGTTTAAGTGCAAGGGTTGACTTCAGCATTGAATAATTGGCCCATAATGTAGAAGATTTCATCTTTAAACAAAGGTCTAGGAAGTATGCCATTACAACATTTTCTGAGAAAGAACTCGTATTTTTACTCATGCGATAATCCATAAAACGTCTGTATGCATTTTCGTACTTTTCTCTTAATGTCTTTGGCAATAATTCTAATGAAGCAGTATTCACTGCCTCAACCAGCTCTGGAGGAGTCCCAGGAATGGAAATTTCATCATCACTTATCATTTTACTTTCGAGAACACCAGCAATTAAATTTATAAGCGTCAAGTTTGACAATTCAACCTCAATGCGTTTCCATAGTAACCCAAGTAATTTTATTAGGAATTTCAAAGCACCATTTATTTGGGAATAAAATTATCGCGTTTTTTTAAATCAATCAATATCTGTCGAATTTTAAACGATTTGCGGAAAAATAGTATGTTTACCTCGTAGGAAAAGCCACATTCTTGGACTCTGTGTTGCTAAGTCTCGGCTTGCGCCTCGACTTAACAATCTTCACAGTCGTCCAGGAATGTTAAGCTTTTCCTACCCGGTAAACAATGTACTATTGTTTAAACCTGTAATGATGCGTTCCATTAGGCGCCACCTAAAAGTCCACGGACCCCTTCATTAAAAATATGTTTATTTACCTTTGATCAGATCAGTATTAAATTAGTAGCCACAACGAGTGTCAAGCCAGCAAAAGTCTATCCCAGCCTGAAAGACTTAGGCGCACCTCTGAAATATGACATTAGAGTTGTACAATAATTCATTGTAGCGATAGGATTAACTTGTGTTATCAGCAATCACTTCACTCCGCCCCATGCTCTAGATCAGGGATGCTTAGACTTGCAGTGTCTGCGATCTATCACAAACTATTTTTACGAAAAGCAATCGACTATTGACTACTACAACTAGACTGGAGCCTAGATTCTAATATAAGTAGATTTATAAAAATACTTGTATAAATACAAACTATAATTAAGGCATTTAATCAAGCATGTAATCTGTAAGCCTAATGTGAGCTATTCTGTCGTACTCATTTCGTAATTAAAATTTTTCTATTTTACTTCTTCAACTTTTACTTTTCGTAATTTGATATATACTGACATAATGCTCCGTCACCGCAGCTTGTTATACAAGAAACAGACAGTCGAGAATAATCGGTAAACATTCGCCAAATATCGCGCGGTCACATTGCCTCAGAAGCCTGGAACATTTCAATTAGGACCTGAATATTTTAAAAGTCTTTTGCGATAGACTCCAGAAGTGATCTTGGCGATCTAGTAGTAGTAGTAATAGTGACAGCATAGTGATAAGTGAACAGTGTAGTAGTGTCTGGGGGCTCGGGAGACTGAGACCTCGGA
This sequence comes from Diabrotica balteata, assembly GCA_918026665.1. Classification (NCBI taxonomy): domain Eukaryota; kingdom Metazoa; phylum Arthropoda; class Insecta; order Coleoptera; family Chrysomelidae; genus Diabrotica; species Diabrotica balteata. The sequence continues at coordinate 149,904,116 of OU898282.1, read as the reverse complement.
AGCCCTGTTCTCTATCCTTCCATTGTTGGATATAGGTCTCCTCCAGTTCTCTCCATCTTTCCCTATCTTGAGCTGTTCTCTGCCATGTGGGACCTCCTTGTTTCCTGATGTCATCTTTCCTCCTCATCTGTGGTCTGCCTCTTGATCTCTTTGCATTGCATGGACGCAACTTTCCGATGGCATTGTTCCATCGTCCGTCTTGGAGACGTTCATTGTGTCCAGCCCATTTCCATTTCAGTTTTGCTGCTTGTTCTATCGCGTCTACTGTCTTTGTTCTGGTTCTGATCCACTGGTTACGTTTTCTATCTCTAAGTGATACACCCAACATTTGTTTCTCCATCGCTCTTTGTGCCTTCCTTATCCTATCCAAATTGGCCTGTGTAAATGTCCATGTCTGTACTCCGTAGGTGAGCACCGGTATTATGCAGGTGTTATATACCTTGCTTCGTAAGTAATCTTGCTTCGTTAGTACAGAAGAATCTTTTTTATGTTAATCTATATTTTGTGGATTATGATTTATGTAACTATATGACTTGTCCTATATCACAATGTGACCTCATTGGATCAATAAAGAATATTCTATTCTGTTCTATTCTATTTTATTCCATTCTATTCTATTCTATTCTATTCTATTCTATAATGTGCGTTAAGTCCCCAAGTTCTTTACATAAACATAACGAATTATCAATTTTATAGCTTGGTGACATTGCATGGTTTGTTCTTATTCTATTTATAGTAACAATAACGTTACTGTTGTTTTGGTTGTTGAACCATCTTAGTATTTGGATTCGGACTTGTCATGATTTATAATTTAATCCTGTTAGTTTGCTGACATACAGCTCTTGTCATATATTTTAAAGCTGAATTTTAAGTATGACATTCAAATCTGTATATGGAATACACTGGTAAATAGAACCTCTGTCTAAGTCTAAGATGGATTTTGCTAACTTATCTGCAATTTCTCCGTTGGAAAAATATATGTCTTGAAGATAAATGCTGGAAAAACTAAATGCATGGCAATTAGAAAAAACGCACTTTAAAAAATACAACTGCAAGTAGATAATGCTCCAATCGATCAAGTAAAAACATGTAAATACTTGGGAATGATGATGAATGACAAATAGGATCCTCAACAAGAAATAAAGTGCCATACCGAACCAGCAAAAGAAGCTTTTATCAAATTTAAACCGCTGCTATGTAACCGCAATATTTCCTTCAATCTCCGCTACAGGATAGTTAAATGCTATATTGTTATACGGCATGGAAAAATGGACGTTAAGAGTACCTTCCATTAATAAGTTGAAAGCCTTCGAAATGTGGACGTTGCGAAGAATGTTCCGCATACCATGGACAGATAGAGTGAGAAACGAAGAACTGAATTTGATAAAAGTACGAAAAATTGGATATCTCAGCCATATTCTAATAGGAGAAAAATAAGCAATCACTCAACGAATCATCCAGGGAAAGATTAAAGGCAAGAGAGGAGTAGGTTGCAAACAAATGTCGTGGCTACGGAACATAAAAAACTGGACAGGCATAAAAAACACTGGCGATCTTTTGCATGCCACAAAAGACAGACTAGACGTTTGGCCTTAAGATAATTCGCCAACGCACTATAGGTGCACAGCACTATAAGAAGAATAAGAATTAGAAGAAGAAGAAGAAGAAGAAGAAGAAGAAGAAGAATACCAGAATATCCTTTGATTAAAACTAATATTACCACTGGTGGCGACCTAGTATTTTTATTTTTGCTAAGTATTTTGCAATTGGCCTGTATTTTCTCTACTTTACTGATTCAAATTTTAAAAAACTCTTCAAAATAATCATTCCATCTATATCTCATCCATATATTATCTTTTGGTTATCTGTTAAAATGTTTCCATGATTGTCTTTAATTAATATTTTTTGTGCTTTATACCTATCTTTAACGTTTTGTATTTCTTGAAAAAAACTCCTTTTTCATTGGCTGGCTGTACTTTTCTCCTTATTGCTTAATTTTCATAGTACTCACTTTTCTTCCGTCTTATATTTCTTGTTGCACGCATTTCTTCTTGGTACCTATATTCATATACACGGGATTATCTAACCACTTTATTCTTATGTTTGTTAATCTCTTAATTTGTTTTCTACTTGTTGTACTCTTTTTTCCCTAGATTTTTTAAGAGTTTCCATTAACAGAATAAAAGTCATAAAAACAAAATGATGTGCATCTCATGGGTTCACAGAAGTACCATTAAAAATGGTTTATGAAACATTCAGTCAGAGAAAACAAAACAGAGAAACGAATAGATAAAATCTTTTCTGACTAAAAATAGAGGACAGTCAGTGGGCAAGTAAAATATCACGAAAACTATTATAAGATGCACATCAACATCCTATGAAGATAAGGGAATACAAAAAAATTATTAGATAATTTAACTTGGACACTAAATCTTTTTTTTTTGTTTTAAAATGAAACTAAATTATTCAGGGTTAATTTGATGTAAGCGCAACAGAATTTTTTTTTCTCATGTGCTTACTTGATCTTAATTAATAGTTTTTTTGTCCTTATGTTTCACTAGCACCAGCTTCACCAGTCAGCAAGGTTTTTCATAGTTCATTTCTAATTTATTTTGGACTTTTTTTACATTGTAAGCGACTTTCTAACTTTTTTGTTTGGATTCTGTTTCGGTAGAGTTTTTTATTTGTGTTTTTAGATTATTATATGTCACTTGAAGATCTTAAACATTATAACAAATAAACTTTACATTGGTACCAGAAAATAATCTCTTTAGACTTCTTATTAACAGAGAGGAATTAACATGGAAGTACAATAACAACAAAAAATCTAATCAAATCGGTTTTATTATTGAAGGATTAGGCAAATGTAATATTTGTAATTAATTATATTTCTTTATTCTTCTTATTTCTGCATTTGCATCGGTTTGATTTGCCGTTTTGTTCTGCACCTGTTTTGTACCTACCTAAAAATGTGTTATCAGTTAAACAAAATAAAAGAACCAGCTTAAACACTATATACATACCAGACAGATCTAAGGATTTAACGGGCAGAGTAGAAGGACCCACTGGACTTAGCGATCCACTGTCTGATCCTCCAGAAACAGTTGCTCCTGGTTTCATTTCTGCAGGGGGTTTTGATATTGTTGGTGGCATATTCGGTGTTACAGCTTCGTTTTGGAAATCGGTCGAACCAGAACCACCAGCTGATATACTTCCTGATATATTAGCATCTCCGCCAATAGGAATTTTTGGTGGCACATTTGGTGTTACACCTCTATCTTGGAAACCGGTCGAACCAGAACTATCAGCTGATACCTTTCCTGATATACTATCATCTCCGCCAAGAGGAATTTTTGGTGGCACATTTGGTGTTACACCTCCATCTTGGGAACCGGTCGAACCAGAACTATCAGCTGATACGTTTTCTGATATACTAGCATCTCCGCCAATAGGAATTTTTGGTGGCACATTTGGTGTTACACCTCTAACTTGGGAACCGGTCGAACCAGAACTATCAGCTGATACCTTTCCTGATATACTATCATCTCCGCCAAGAGGAATTTTTGGTGGCACATTTGGTGTTACACCTCCATCTTGGGAACCGGTCGAACCAGAACTATCAGCTGATACCTTTCCTGATATACTATCATCTCCGCCAAGAGGAATTTTTGGTGGCACATTTGGTGTTACACCTCCATCTTGGGAACCGGTCGAACCAGAACTATCAGCTGATACCTTTCCTGATATACTATCATCTCCGCCAAGAGGAATTTTTGGTGGCACATTTGGTGTTACACCTCCATCTTGGGAACCGGTCGAACCAGAACTATCAGCTGATACGTTTCCTGATATACTAGCATCTCCGCCAATAGGAATTTTTGGTGGCACATTTGGTGTTACACCTCTATCTTGGGAACCGGTCGAACCAGAACTATCAGCTGATACCTTTCCTGATATACTATCATCTCCGCCAAGAGGAATTTTTGGTGGCACATTTGGTGTTACACCTCCATCTTGGGAACCGGTCGAACCAGAACTATCAGCTGATACGTTTCCTGATATACTAGCATCTCCACCAAGAGGAATTTTTGGTGGCACATTTGGTGTTACACCTCCATTTTGAGAACCATCAGCTGATAAGTTTCCTGATATACTAGCATCTCCACCAAGAGGAATTTTTGGTGGCACATTTGGTGTTACACCTCCATCTTGGGAACCGGTCGAACCAGAACTATCAGCTGATACGTTTCCTGATATACTAGCATCTCCACCAAGAGGAATTTTTGGTGGCACATTTGGTGTTACACCTCCATCTTGGGAACCGGTCGAACCAGAACTATCAGCTGATACGTTTCCTGATATACTAGCATCTCCGCCAAGAGGAATTTTTGGTGGCACATTTGGTGTTACACCTCCATCTTGGGAACCGGTCGAACCAGAACCATTAGCCGATACGTTTCCTGATATACTAGCATCTCCGCCAATAGGAATTTTTGGTGGCACATTTGGTGTTACACCTCCATCTTGGGAACCGGTCGACCCAGAACTATCAGCTGATACGTTTCCTGATATACTAGCATCTCCATCAAGAGGAATTTTTGGTGACACATTTGGTGTCACAGCTCCATCCTGGGAACCGGTCGAACCAGAACTATCAGCTGATACGTTTCCTGATATACTAGCATCTCCGCCAAGAGGAATTTTTGGTGACACATTTGGTGTCACAGCTCCATCCTGGGAACCGGTCGAACCAGAACTATCAGCTGATACGTTTCCTGATATACTAGCATCTCCGCCAAGAGGAATTTTTGGTGACACATTTGGTGTTACACCTCCATCTTGGGAATCGGTCGAACCAGAACCATTAGCCGATAAGTTTCCTGATATACTAGCATCTCCATCAAGAGGAATTTTTGGTGACACATTTGGTGTAACAGATCCATCTTGGGAACTGGTCGAATCAGAACCATCAGCTGATACGTTTCCTGATATACTAGCATCTTTACCAGGAGAAGTTTCTAATGGCACAGTCGGTGTTACAGCTCCTTCTGATTTTGTGGTTACTTCATTTTGGGACTCAGTAGAACCAGATCCACCAGCTGATACGCTTTCTGATATATTAGCATCTCCACCAGACGGAGTGGAAACAGGTGGCGACTGTCAAAAAACGGTTACATTTAGTTTAATAATGTAAAACTATGTATAATGTAAGTATTTTAAATTTTGTAAGGTGAAGGAAGATAAACAAGAATAACAGTCCTTACTGTGGAACTGTGTAAGTCCCTTAGTCAGTACTGTTAAAAAACAACGATTAAATATTGTATATATTATAATGAGAACATTCAGATAAATCATTGGAATGAAAAACATAAAAAATAAAATAATGAATTGATTAGGAGAAGTTATGTTATTTTGGTTACATTTTTTATTTTTTCTGTAAAATATATGAGTGGTAGCGGGTAGATACTCTTGTACTATCCCGGTATAAATTAGATCTACCTCAGATATGCAACACTGCTCACGCGAGCCCTGGCTATCCCCCAATTCGTGCCGGAAGAAGTCATGTCCCCACCTTAGATCCCTACCAAAACAAATAAATACTTTCACATATCCATTCCCAAGGAGTAAACCTCACACGAAAGAAAAATAATTAAGAAACGCAACAGAAAACCACCCCAATTAAGAGAAAACCAAAATGATGACCAATATGGTTCCCAGCGAAGAGATACAGATCAATACCAAGAAGGTAGAATTAATAGTAAATACACATGCTTGGGTCATAAAATTAGAATAACCAGAGACAACCAAACCTGCGAGCTAAATAGATGAATCACGTTGGAATAAGTGGCATATGGAAGAATAAGAGACATTTTTAAAACAAATATCCTAACTCACCTGAAAAGGAAGGCATTTAACCAATGCATCACCAGTCTTGACCTACGGAGCAGAGACCCTAACTTTAACGAAAGGTACTGCCGAAAAACTGCGAATGGAGAGATCAATGCTGGGCCTGACCTTGAAAGATCTCGTGAGAAATGAGGTGGTACGTCTACGAACTGGCGTAGACGATATTATGCTGAGAATCAGTAAACAAAAGTGGAGGTGGGCTGGACATGTTGCTAGAATGGAAGACGGAAGATGAACGAAGAGATTATTGGAGACACAAGAGCCAACAAGTCAAGTCGAGGCAGACCACCCACCCGATGGACCGACGACCTTAGGAGAATAGAAACAAACTGGATTGCAGTAGCTAGAGATAGAGAGAACTGGAGACGTTTGGAGGAGGCCTATATTCAACAATGAATGTAAAAAGGGGGGATGGATGATTATGATGCTGCCATTTAGAATTAATAACTAAACTATAACAATTACAATTTAAAGAGTGTTAAAAAGAATCAATTGACCAAATTAATTAAAAGAGAGAAGATAATATATTATGTAAAAAAAATCTTGACTTACTTCAGTCTGTTCAACCTTTGATGATACTCCAGTCGTTGTAGGCTCTGAATTTTGGGACGGTTCAGTCGCTGCAGGTTCTGATGTCGAAGGTTCTGTGGTTGGGAGATTTGTACTAATCGCAGATTCTGTTGTAGTTCCGTCTTTGGAAAGGGACGTGTACTTTGGAACACACATTGTAGGTAGTGTCTGATAGCAATTGGCATCTTCCCACACAGTAGCATTCTTAGCTGGTCTATATTTAACACCCATACACAAATCTTTTTTACGGACCGAATTCGGCATCCATGTTACTTCTGTACCGTCTTCCCACATGAATGGAGAGTTTTTATTTTGTCTCTTCATTGGAAGATAATAAAAATATCGATCATCTAAAAATTATCGAATTATTGTAAATTTTAATAACTAAAGGCGGATGAAAAACCAGGGAGTATGAAATCAACGATAACATCAGTAATGGAGAAGAAGAATATAGTAATAAGGCAATACATCATAACAAGACAAATCATATAGGAATAGCGACATGGAATATGACATCTCTGAAAGGTGAGAAAATAGAAGCTACGGAAGAACTGGAAAAAATAAAGGTACAAATAATGGGAATAAGCGAGGCAAAAAAGATAGGGAAAGGACACATCAATGTCAATGAGAAATATAGTCTATATTATTCCGGAGCACCACAGCTCTTTGCACAAAATAGCAAAGAGACAAATGAACTGGTATGGACATCTGATGAGGATGAAATCCAATAAGAAAACTTTATGAAGAAAAAAAAAAGAAAAAGACGCAGAGCACGAAAAAATGGATACAGCAAGTAGTAGAGGCGGGAAAACTTGAACAAAAATCACTCGAGGAATTGAAAATAATGACAGGAAACAGAAAATAATGGCAGAAGTGGGTAAATCGAAATTAAAAATAGCTAGTCCGACACCCTAATAGGGTTAAAGAAAGGGAAGAAAGAAAGAAAGAAAAGCAGACAAATATGCCAACGTTTTAAGTTTAATATCATTGTCTACAACAATGCCATCGACTGTTTTTTTAAGCTATTTATATTGTAGTGTAGTCACATAGATAGTAGAGGTGGATCTATATGTATGTGATTTAGTATCTACTATCTATATTATCTTTGGAAAACCTTTCTATATGAATAATGTTATCTATGTGAATGAATTACAATACAAATAAGATATCTTAATAAAATCAGCAAGACTATGTCAACAATACATCGTCAAGTTATTGGTAGACATCAGTAAAGATCTTTTCTGAAACAGAGAATTTCCTTTTCGCTATTGAGACTCAGGAAACCTTTCCCAAAAACTACCTGAAATATGTTTTAAATACCCTCAAGTTAAAAATGACAAATATCGATACGGATATCAAGCCAAAGAAATCATGGAACATATTATAAGGTATTGCAAGGCATTTGTCAGAACTGATTATAGAGAAGGTCATCATTCAGTAGAAACAATTCTCCATTAAGTGATAGCTAACAGGCTGGGACTTCTTCAAACGAACTATCTCAGGATAGCTATAAAAATGGTTTTCAGCTGATCTTTCGGCAATTCTCTTATTTTATATAATGAATATATCCTTGAGAAAAGTTTTTATATCTTAAATGTCTGTATTTTTCAGTTCTAAACTTTCAAAACTAGTATGATAAAACTATATGAGAAATTTAATAAGTTTGTTCCAACACAACGAAAAACCGTCACGTAACGGTTACGCTCCTGCGCACTAAACAAAATACGTTAAACCAAAAATATGATCGTTCATCTCATTGTCCTTCCAACCGTTCCAACAAAAATTGTGATCACCCAGTGATGGTTTCGTGACGATAATTTCAGCAATCTGGCAAATGTATGTATTGGTTGGGATGACTTGCGCACTAGGATTTTATTCTGCCTCTTTAAATTTGTTGGGTCTAAATTAACTTAAATTTTATATTAAAACTGTAAATTTGTTCAGAAAAAAGAAGGAGTTAGGTTAATAATTTTATCAGGTGCTTAAGATAGACTTGTTATTTATTTATATATTTGTTTTTCGATATTTATAACTTTATAAATATGACTGACGACGAAGCAATTAGTGATTTTTCTGATATTACAGTAGTGAGGATGATTTAGAGCTATTAGGTTCGGTGGTATTGGCCGAACCCAGGGTTAAAAAACAGAATAATTTAGGTAGATTGTCACCGAATTATGTCAGTTACTCAGTTGTCAGAAAATCGTTCCAACATCAGTTTCCAAATTACCGTCATCAGACGATTCAAATGATGAACATGCTCATTAAAAACGGTACAAGTTGTTTCGTGACGGTTTCCGGACGATACAAAAATTGCGTGTTGGAACAAACCTAATAATACTTACCGTTGGCTTTCAATTGTTCATGTAGTTCATCCATTTGTTTTTGATTCTTAATATACAAAGGTGATCCTTTAGCTACAGCTTCACATATTCTCGTTATCCTATTTTGTCCTTTTGTCTAAAAAAATATATTCGCAAATATAAACATGATCATAGTTTCTTATTCGAACATCCACAAAAAGTGCTTAAAAAAATTTTCTGCAGAAACTAAAGTAAAAATGATCTGCTTTCGTAAATAAAATAGAATAAAACTTACAAAAAACTCAGTGAATGTTATCTGGTCTGGATTTGGTGGTGGGGGCGGACCTATAACATAAAATTTAACAATATATTTTGGTATGTCCTACATATTATAAAGTTTACTTATACAAAAACCAGTAATAATATCAATTACATATATTTCAGGGTACACTGTGAAATAGAAAATAGACCCTGTTTCATAGTGAAGAGGCTCAATGTGGACCAGATACTTTTTTGTGAATGTTTCTTAAAAAAAATGTGAACTAAGCTAACTTTACTTAAAAAGTATGTTAATGTTTATTGTTTTTATTTGTTAGACTTGAACTAAACGCGTTCTAAAACAACAATTTTACGTTTTTATTTTCTAGAATGCCGCGAAACAAGCCTTCAGGCAAGTGGATTATGAAATAGGCTAAACAAAATTAAAATGCCAGATTCCTGGCACTAAACTTTGGTTGCAACATGTTGCATGGTAAGCGCAACAGGGCATGCAATACCTCTTGCCATTATTTTTCCCAAAACGAATTATAAAGACCTGATGTTGCACAAAAATTCCTCTGGAGTCGTTAAAATTGGCGGCTTCATCTGGATGGATGAATAGTAATTTGATTGTGGACGTAATAAAACAATTTATCCATAATACTAATTTAACTCCTGAAAATCCGTCATTACTCATCATGGATAACCACGAATCGCATCTCTTCATATAGACCTTGGGTTAGGCAAGAAATTCTGAAGTAACAATTCTCACGCTGCCTTCGCCCACTATATGTATCATTCTTCTGCTTTATAATCCTGGATGTTTTGTATCCCAAGGAAGCCTGTCACCATTTATCAAGTGGCTAGTTTGTCGGCCATGCTTATCCCAGAGCTATGACACCACTGAACATAGCCGCTGCCTTTCGGCTATGTTCTAAGTGTGTAATTTTTACATTTAACAGAAACATATTTAGCGGCGAAGATTTTTTGCCAAGCAGTGTTACAGACCATCCTGAACACAACAATACAACAATGAGCCAACCTCTGAATCAACTGAAACGCCAAAACGTAAGGGTAGAAAAAACCAAGCAGGCCCAAGCAAAATCGCGGATGACGTCGCAGACACAGAGAAATCCATTGACCAGCCTTCCCAGTCCACCACCAAAGTATTAATAACACCAAAAATATTTCGACTACCATTAAAAGCAACTCCTCGTGATGAAAAGAGAAAACGTAGAAAATGATGCAATAGCTTTAGAACGGGCTAACGCAAAAGCCAAAAAAGAAACTGCAAAAAGACAGGTTTTTGCAGATTTTGCTAATACCAAAACCAAAGCTGCATTGACAAAACCAAATAAGCGTAGAGAAAATTTTCAATCAGCAACTACAGGTTCACTTAGATAAACATAAAATTCTGCCAGAAAATCAGTCCGGTTTCAAAAAGGATCACAGCTGCACTAGTGCCCTTTTAAAAATAACTGATGACGTATTTGGTGGTTGCGATAATAGCTTAATTACAGTGCTGATTCTTTTGGATTATTCCAAAGCTTTTGATACGCTTGACCATTCTCTGTTGATTTCAATGTTTAAGTGTATTGGTATGTCTAAGCAGGCATCTGATATGCTATTCAGTTACCTTAATGATAGAAGTCAAGCTATTCATTACGATGGTAAGACATCGAACTATCTTAAAACAAATAAAGGGGTACCATAGCGCTCCATATTGGGTCCCAAATTATTTAGTATATATACTTCAAACTTTCCTGCTCATTTTCTCTCCTGTAATCAGCACTATTTTGCTGATGACACTCAGATCTACTTATCCTTTAAGCCTAATGAGTTTAACCAGGCAGTGGCTGCAATTAATTATGATTTTGAAAGAGTTTCTCAATTTTCTTCTAGCCATTGTCTTCAGCTTAATAACAATAAATCTGTAGGTATAGTTTTTGGTCCATTGACACAAAGAGAAATATTTCTGAGAGATCTTGCTCATATGATCACCATTAATAATTCTTCGATAAAATTTAAGGCAACTGTCAAAAACTTAGGCTTACATATAGATCATAACTTAAGATTTGGTGATCATGTGAACAAGTGCTAGCAGGAAAGTTATATAAATTTGAAATTTAGATTCCAATCCCGTCATAATATATTATTATTGACCAAAGTCTTTAAAAAAAAGAAGTGGTTAAAACCACAATCCGCCCCTCCTTTTGAACGATCTATTCATATTTTTGTCTCTTTAGAATATTGTCTCTAGATGTTATTGTAATTCGTTCTTATCGTTTTTAGGTAAAAATATTCTTCCAGTTTTCTCACTCAAATTCCCAAGCTGCGCAAGTCATTCCAATGTTTTGTTTACCGATTGTACTAGTCCGGCGGTTTGTCTGAAGAATAGGTGATTTTAGATGCCATGTCCTAGCGTGTGTCACTCTTCGCATTGAATCCAAGAATATTAGGGACACTTTCCCTAGTCGGTTTGGAACCTTTCCACCTTAGTCAAAAAAAAAGATAAAAGACGTAGTCTCTAATCAGATTTGGTAGCAAATGAGCTTAGAAGCAGCACTGAAAATGTATTATTTGGTCCAAAGCCTTCTGTAATTTATCCCGTAACGGCTTTTTTAAATAAATATATCTTTTATAAAGAGGATTTTTTTTATATTTTTTTTTTATTTTTGGTAATTTACGTAAAGTTAATAGATTAAGTAAGATTAATAGATATGCTTTTTTTTTAATCTGTTGTGTGTATTTATTTTTGGCATATAAGGCACATATTGATAAAAATTCCTATGCGATATAGAGAATTACATTTTTAAATGGAGTTTAATCAACCGGATATCTTATTTAACAAAAATTTTGCAAACAAACAATTAATTCGATAAATCCCATTATAACACCAAAAATAATATCACTGCCCAACTAGAACCTCCACCGTCCAAAGACTACAAAGAAGGCTTAGTAGATCAATTGCGCCTGACTAAGTATTATATGCTACAATGCAACAATGTTGTACGTTAAACATTTTAGATTTGACTTCACTACATTACTGAAAATAGAATTTAACTGCTTACCAGGATCCATTTCTCTATCTGACATCTTCTCACATATAGGTTTGCATTTGGTGACATAAGGTGCATCTTTCCAAATCAAATCTGTTCCGTCGCTTTTTACAACTACTATAATAGTTGGTTTGATTAGTGGTTGGCCGTCGTTGTTTGGCATATTCTTGCCAAAATTCCTAAAGCCTAGTCTAGTTTCATCAGGCCAAACAAATGCTTTATTTACTAGTGGCCTTTTAGCTCCGGTGAAATAACAGCTCGAGTTATCTAAAACAAAAAAGGATAGAAATATGAAACAATAAAACACCGAAAACTTTGTTTTCAAACTTCCACAAAATTTCTTTTAAATATTATCACTACAGCTGTTTCGGCTGATTGCCTTTCTCAAGTGATCTATTTTGGCTTGGGTTTACAAATTTATAGTCTCTAATGAAATAGGTTGAGTAGGGGAGAACTGTTTGTCTCAAGTTGGTCATTCAGAATTATATCTGTGTTTTTTAATTTGTTGATTTCCATAGATTCTAACAAAGATAACTTAAGGCCTTTATTTTGAATGTGAAGAATTTTAAATTTGTCATTAAAAGAATGATTATGATCTAGAAGGTGATCATTCTTTTAATGACAAATTTAAAATTCTTCACATTCAAAATAAAGGCCTTAAGTTATCTTTGTTAGAATCTATGGAAATCAACAAATTAAAAAACACAGATATAATTCTGAATGACCAACTTGAGACAAACAGTTCTTGCCTCCTCAACCTATTTCATTAGAGACTATAAATTTGTAAACCCAAGCCAAAATAGATCACTTGAGAAAGGCAATCAGACGAAACAGCTGTAGTGATAATATTTAAAATAAATTTTGTGGAAGTTTGAAAACAAAGTTTTCAGTGTTTTATTGTTACATTAAACGAATTTCCATCAAGTAACGGTCGAATCCATCAATTATTGGATAGAAATATGTTTAAATTTGTGAATATACGGAATTTTAAATATTGTGAATAATAATTCAACAAAAAATTTTAATGATATCCTTGTTAAGGGACATAATCAACTTACATTTGAACGGCACAGGGGAAAAACCCCGTTAGTCAATTTTTTCAAGAAATGTGCTGACGATGATATCCATTGGCTTCAAACGAATAGCCTTTAAACATTTATTAGCTTCATTAGCGGTTGGAAGATTATTAATTCTTCTTAAACTACTTATAATTTATCATGTTTGAATTTTACTATGTTATGTTATACTTATAATATGTAAACTTTGAGTGTTGACACTTGGGCCAGATTGCCCGATTCCGCAGTATGTCCAATATCAAATCTTCAGAATTCATATCCAAAATTGGACAGTATAATTTTATCACCCAGTAGACCGAATGAATTTATTTGTTATTAAATACACACACGTAGTTAATTAGGTTACATACGGATTTGGTCAATTATCAACAATATTTTGGACATCAGTCAAAAGTGCTGACAAAGTTAAACAATTTACATAAATTAGACACACATATCACGAGGCACGCGTATCTATTGACCCAATTAAAACTTATATAAAACTAATATCTCTTGCCTAGAGAAGCATTCAATCAATATTCACTCAACAAACTTGATAGTCTTCAGCGATCAACTGCAACAGTCTCTACTCAAAGTAATCCCGGGTCAACACCCATAGTGTACGTCTCATCAATAAACTCTGCTACTATTATTTGGTGTTTCCATTACAACTGAACAAACATCTCCACTGAGCCAACGAAGGGTAATTTGTTCATGTTGCATTTAAGGTCCAAAATTATATTTCACAAAACATAGTTAAAAAAACATAGCGCCTTACCAACCTAACTTTTAGTTCCAATTTTAAATCCTGTACATAGCACACTTCTTATGTTGTTAAAACTTGCTCTAACCTTTTCTATTCTAAATTTCGTCTGTTTAACGTTCATTGTTAGACCATACTCTTTTTCATACTCTGCTATTCTGGTCACCAGTCTTTAAAGATCTTCAATATTTTCGGCTAAGATCACAGTGTCATCCGCATATCTAATGTTGTCATTGGGAACTCCAGTTACCTTTATTCCAGCTGTTTCACTATTCATTTATTGATGGTATAATTCATAAAAATGCGAAGTGTACATTATTCGTGAATATTCCTTTACCTTCATAGGAAAAAATATACTTTTACTTACCTATCTTGGAAACGTGCTTGAAAATAGCATCGTTCTTTTCCTTTGACTTAATTGATATTAAATCCATTCCTAGGTCCTTGCATTTTATTTGAGCGTTTCTGTAGGTGGGCTCCTTAAAATTATCAATAATAGGTCGTACATAAAAGATTAATATGTATTGCAAAATCATTTTAGAAAAAAGCAACAAAAAATCAGCAAATATTTTTATATTGAACAAATGGTAACTTAAAACCAATTTTACTATTATAGTTTATTCGTCTTCCGGGTTTGGACCGTGTCATTTGTGAGTGACCCAAAAGTGGGTTCATCTCACTTGATGAACCCACTTTTGGGTCACTCACAAATGACACGGTCCAAACCCGGAAGACGAATAAACTATAATTCTGACTCTGGCCGTGGAAGCCTACGATTCCAATTTTACTATTTGGCTAAAAATCACAGTACAAAGTTTTGATTAAATGAAGTATACTTGAAAAATCTGTTTTGATTAAAAAACAAATATTTTATTAAATGTTTTTATCCATATTAATTATAGAAAAGGAATTTCACAAGATTGAAAAAGGAAATTAGGAAAACACCAAAAACTATCTTCAAATGCTTACCAGAAGGGAAGCGAAGAGAACAAAATATCATGTGTACAGAGGTTACTAAATTATGTATGTCAATATTAAATAATAAATAATAAAATAATAAGTAAGAATGTACTAATGTTCACTTCATAGAATGCCTTCGTTAATTAACATAAAATAGCAGATGTGAATATTCGATTTTCGATTCCTTCGACATTATTGATTAAAGATGTAAATGAATTGTGGAATTTTAAAAATCATTATAGAAATATTTCGAAATGTTTAAGAATTTTTAACACAGACAGATCAAGCCTGGGAACAAATTAAATCTGCTGTAGGAGAAGCTAGCGAGAAAATAGTTAAGTGCGACTCCAAGAGAAGTACAAACAAAGATTGGTTTGACGAAGAGTGTCAGGCAATAGCAAAGGAAAAGAAGAAGATCAGACAACAAATATTAACAGATAATAGAGAGTGTAAAAAACAAGAATATAAAATAATTCGAGAAAGATTGAAAACTCTGTGTAGAAGAAAAAAAGAGATACCACAATGAGTTGAAATTAAAAGAGATAGAAGAGAATTTTAAAAACAAAGAGGTGAGGTCGTTCTATCAAGAAGTTAAAAAGATGTGAAAATGTTAGCAAAGCCACTGTAGTTATATGAAAGATAAAGACGGAAATTTAATGAGCGATCCGGCAGAAATAATGACGGATTGGAAAAAATATTTTGAAGAACTATTAAATGGTGAGGTGGACCACGAAGCAGTAGACAACTGGACGGTTGGAGAAGATGCGATAGTTGAAAGGCAGCCTACAGAGAAGGAGGTGGTGACAGCGATACGTGAAATAAAAAATAACAGAAGTCTAGGTAAAAGTGACATATGCACAGAAATAATCAAGTTTGGTGGAGAACAACTATACAAAGAAAAATGTATCAGCTACTAGTGTAAGTATGGGAAAAGGAAATAATGCCATCGGAGTGGTATGTAGCCCGCCTATGCCTTCTGCATAAAAAAGGAGACAAACTAAAGTGTGACAACTATAGAGGTATAGCCTTATTAGACACGGTATACAAAATCTTGGCAAAAATATTGAGCAATAAACTAATTTGCTTCACGGAAAGAATCCTACATTAGTATCAGGCCGGCTTTAGAAAGAACAGATCTACTGAAGACCAAATCTTCTCATTAAAGGCGATACAAACGACTTGTTATGAAGATAAAGTTCCCCTGCATATTTTGGTTTTGGATTTTAGACAAGCGTAGGATAGAGTCGATAGAGTCAAAATGTATCGAGCAATGAAACATTTGGGTATACCAAAGAAACTGATCCGGCTAGTAAGAATGACATTAAATAACTCTAAGTGTGAAATTACGTGGCAGGGTTACATATCAGATCAATTTACGGTTGCAAAAGGCTTGAGATAGAAAGATCCCTTATCCACTACATTATTCAACTTAGTGTTAGAAACTGTAATTAGAAAAAGCAACATGAAGGTGGAAGAAACAATCATGAAAAATAAGCACCAGTGCTTGGCATTTGCTGACGAATTAATGGTTCTAGAAAAAACCTAGAAAGAATTAAGAAGAGTTGTAAAGGAAATCATCAAAGAAGCACAAAGATTCGGATTGGAACTAAATGAAGACAAAACCAAATATATGATCATGGGAGGAACAGAAGTGAAAAAAGAAGACTTTGGTGTGAGGTCTGTAAGTGGTAAAAGCTATAGTTTTAAAAGGGTGGACAAATTTGAATGCCTGGGTGTAGTTTTTGATGAAAATGGAAAAGAGGAATGGGAGCTGGAAGCCGAAATAGCAAAAGGGAATAAAAAATTCGGTAGTTTAAGAGCCCTACTGAACTCAAAATACGTTTCTAGAGAAGGTAAATTCAGAATATATAAAACAGTAATTCGACCCACAGTAACATACGCCGGTGAGACATGGATAGTTAATAAGAAGGAAGAGGATACTCTGGAAAGATGGAAAAGTAAAATACTGAGACGCATATTCGAAAGACGGAAGGGGAAGATGGTTGGGAGAGAAGAACCAACAACGAATTACTGGCTTTATACAAAGAACCTACCATTACCAAGTTCGTCAAGTCACAAAGAATCAGAGGTTTGGGACATGTGGAAACAATGGAAGCAAACAGAATGCCCAAAATATTAATAACCAGAAAACTAATCGGCTCTAAAAGAAGAGGTAGACCCAGAACGAGGTGGATTAATAAAGTGGAGGAAGACCTTAAACACGTGAAGGTGAGGGACTGGAAAAGAAAAGCACAAAATAGAAGCGAAAGGAGAAATATTGTCCACCAGGTCCTTCAGGGTAGTTAAGAATGTTGTATATACATATTTAAGTTAAAGTTTTGTTTAAAATAATTGTAATTAGTTAATATTAGGATTATGTTTACAAAAATTGCCCTAGGGCTTAACGGCCTGTTGTGCGTAAAAATAAATAAGTAGGAATTTTTAACAATTTTTAGAAATTTCTAGCAATTCTGAGAAATTTTTAGAAATTTTTGGAAATTCTTAGTTATTTTCAGAAATTTTTAGAAATTTTTAGAAACTGTTAAAAATTTTTAAAATTTTTCAGAAATTCTTAGAAATTTTCAGGCATTTTTAGAAATTTTTATTAAATTTTAGAAAATTTTGTTACAAACCATCAGTTTTGCAAATGCTGCTAATACGTTCAAGCAACTACTTGCATAACGCTTTGCACGTAACAGTGTTTAGTGGATAAAAATCTAGTCAAGATTTATTTTTAAGCTTTAAAACTTTAGAGGTTTCGGACCTGCTATTATCTCAAGAAAAAATTACTGCTAGATCTAATCAAATTTCGTTCAAAATTTCCATAATATCGGAAATTGACACAAATAAATTGTTCTTGTACGAATAGTTTATATTTAATACCTAATAAAATGATTGAAAGATATAAAATAAGCATATCAAAATAATATTAGTGTGACAAATAAAAATTATTACTTACCGTTTCGTTCAGAAATGTTAACTTATATTTTGTAACGGCTTCATCTGAAAAATATAAATATTCCAACTCAGAAAAATGAAGATAAAAGAGTTAAGGAATAAGTAGATATCAAAGAAAAATTATAAAATATCTATGTTTATGTAAAATTGAAGCTCAGTATATTAACGTTTAATAAAATCAAAATTAGACCAGGCCAGAAAAATAATATAAATCATTTATACTCAAATACTGACCATGCAAATAATTGTAACTGACACTACAATTACCAATCGAGATAGCCCTCACGACATTTTTAAAAATGAGGTCATTCTTCTGTAATGATAACTTGCAACTTCAACTTCGAAAGCGCATGGTTAAATGCTACATTTGGTCAGTCCTCTTTTACGGTGTCGAAGCATGGACATTAAAAATATCCACCATTAATCATCTGGCGGCCTTTGAAGTTTGGCTGCACAGACGTATACTAAAAATTCCATGGACGGTTATGCTGACAAATGTGGCAGTCCTTGAGAGAGCAAATGCTGCTTGCGAGCTGCTTAATAACATCAAATGTAGAAAGATGGCCTATTTTGGACACGTAGTAAGAGAAGACCGATATGATATTTTTCAACTTATTATGATAGGTAAAATCGAAGGACGCAGAGGAATTGATAGAAAGCCGGCCTCTTGGTTGAAGAATATCAGAGGTGGACAGGAATAAGGAAAGCTGAGCAACTCTTTAGAATAGCTGGAGACAGAGACAGTTTCGCTATGTTAATCGCCAACGTCAAGGGGACTTGATAGGGCACGTTAAGAAGAAGAATTACCAATATATTTTAAAAACAGTACCTACCTTCATCTTGAGCTTTCACTATATTACGTGAACAAACTTGAAAAATTACAAACGCTGCTAGTAAGACACATTTACTTCGGCCCAACATGTTTCTCTCTGTTAATGGAAAACTGTAAAACCCTTTAAGAAAATAAAACCTATCTCATTAAAAATAATAATGACCTTTCAATTATTTTTAATTTGTAGCTGATTAGCGCTGTATACTTATCTTAATTAGAGCTATTGACAAAAGGTACAATACCATTAATGTTCAGAAAAACAATAAAACAATAAATTGCAAAAAATATTCAATTCTGATAAAGGAAACCAAATTAAAAGAAAATATTTTTGGTTATTTTAATAAAAAAATGCTGATAATGAGGGCTGTTTAAGCTTTTAACTACAGACGTCACGTTCATTAGGCGGCGCCTATATTAAATTTTATGTCTACTTATGCTTTGTTGACTATGAATAATCTTTCGATAAATTAAGACATAAAAAACTAATATCTATACTTATGAACAAGCGCATTGACAGTAAAATCATAAATGTAATGCATTATATTGGAACCAAAGTGCCATAGTTCAAATTGATGGGCAACACTCAGAATAAATGAAAATCTTGCAGTGTCGCAATATTTTCCACTAAAAAAATTAATTATCAAAAACAAAAGATGTCCGGTAAACTGGTTCAATGACAACTTAAAAAAAATGAGAAATCATTTGCAAACATATAAACTACGTGCTGATTCTATTAAAAACCCAGTACATTACAGCGAATATAAAAGATATAAAAATTATTATAATGCTGAGTTAAAAAGGACGAAAAAGCTGGCATATAATCAATTGATATTAACTTCAAAGAGTAGATCCAAGACGTGTTGGAAGGTAATTAACTATGAGGTAAATTAAAGAAATGGTTTACACAATTCAACAACCAACATATCTTGTGATTCTTTTAATAACTTTTGTGTTGAAATTGGTGAAAATATTATAAAATCTCTTCCAAATACACCAGACGACAAAGTTTTGAACTATAAAAAATTTCCAGCTTCATCAAATTCTTTTTGTCTGTCTCCAACCAATCCACAAGAAGTATCTACAGTGATAAAAACAATAAAAAATTTACATTGTTCGGATACACATGAGCTAAACGCATCTTTTATCAAAAGCACTAGTAATTACTAAACCTTTAACACATCTCATTAATAGTATTTTTTCAATCGGGATATTCC
Source organism: Diabrotica balteata (assembly GCA_918026665.1). Lineage (NCBI taxonomy): Eukaryota > Metazoa > Arthropoda > Insecta > Coleoptera > Chrysomelidae > Diabrotica > Diabrotica balteata. The sequence continues at coordinate 149,884,237 of OU898282.1, read as the reverse complement.
CAACTTCATTTAAATACTCCAAGATTGTTCCTATTTTGTCCTATCGTGACCTTGTAAACAATTATAGACCAATTTCCATCGTTTCAATATTCAGTAAAATAATTGAAAAAATTCTGAAGAAGTGTCTTATATCGTACTTTGAAACAAATAACTTTTTTACTACTTCTCAATATGGGTTTAGAAAAGATTGTTCCACAACACATGCACTTTTAGATGTGATGAGTGCCATAGTTGATATCCTTAAGAAGCATAATCACTCTGCCATAACGCTGTGTGACCTTTTAAAGGCTTTCGACTGTGTTTCACATGATATTTTGCTGAAAAAACTGCGTTTTCACGGTAAGAGGTACTCATTTGGAACTAATTTCATCGTATCTAAAGAATAGATACCAAGCAATCAAGTACGGAAATTGTCTCTCTGAATTTAAGCAGATAAAACATGGAGTTCCACAAGGATCAGTTCTAGGCCCTTTATTATTTATTATATATGTGAATGACTTGCCCAATTTCATGGTTCATTTAAAACAGTTTTATTTGGAGATGACACTACTTTTGTTTTTTCTGATAAAAATCGTTCAGATTTAGAAACCACGTCTGAGTATGTAAATTCTAATGCTCAAACATGGCTCTTAGCAAATTAACTTAAACTAAATGATAAAAAAACTCAAAATTTAATTTTTTCGTTTACTCTCGATGTGAGTGTTAAAAAAAATAATGTCAAATTGTTGGGCATAACAGTTGACAACACATTGACTTGGAATAATCATATTGACCATCTCAAAGGTAAACCTTCTAGTACCTTATTTCTACTCAGACAATTAAAACTTGCTACAAGTGTTGATACCTTGAAAATAAACGTACTTTTCTCTTTTCCATTCATTTTAAGCTATGGTGTTATTCTGTGGGGAAACTCTTGCAATGCCCTAACAATATTTAAATTGCAAAAAAAGCAATAAGAATAATTGCAAAAGTTAGCTACTTGGAATCTTGCAATCCGTTATTTATTAAATATAAGATAATGCCCTTGCCAACATTATGTGTTAATGTTGAAATACACAAATCACAAAAAAACTCCTACCTAAAGATTTAAAACAACTTTCTAGGAATAAATTTAAAGTTAGTCTAAAAAGATACCTTTTAAGATTTGCTTTTTACTCTGTTAGTGAATATTTTGATCACTTCAAGGCAATAACATGTACATGGATGTACTCACTATGTTGGTATATGTCTTATTTTGTACATTTTATGTTTTATTCTATGTTATGCACATTAATGTATTTTCATCTATTGTATTTGGTGTATGTTCTTTTTTACTTTACAATGTATATGTCATATAATTGTCTTGCTACAAACAAATGTAAAATTTCTAAACGTAGTTAAATAAAAAATCTTGAATCTTGAAAAAAAAAATCTTGAATCTTGTCTAATAATTCCTTCCGGTTTTGGAATATTTTCAGTAAATTGTTTTCCTGCTCTAACTTTGGTTACATTGTTGTTATTTAGGTTATGGACTATCTTTCTTATGTTGGTCAGTGTTTTATTTTCTATGAATGTATTTAGAATGACCCAGGCGAACCCTGTCAAACGCTTTCGTCAGATCAATGAAACAAATATATGTCATGCCCAACTCTATAGTTTTTTCTTTTCTTTGTTTTAATATGAATACTGCATCTATTATGACCTAGATGGATAGGTCATGTAATCAGACGAGAGGAAGATGCCATAGTCGGAAAAGTTTTTGACCGAAGAGGGCCGATCGAACAACGAAGAAGAGGAAGACCAAGGCTTAGGTACCAAGACAACCTAGAATATTAGTTGAAGTCTATCGGAATTAGAGCATGGAGAAGAGTTGCCATAGACAGATGCGAATGGAGGATTGTTCTGAAGAAGGATTTGGCTCATAAAGAGCTGTAACGTCACTGATGATGATACTGCATCTATTATAAAAAGCCATCTTGTAAAACCTTGTTGTTCTTCAGCATTAGTAATTTGTAATTACAATTTGTCCTACAAAATTTGTCTTACAAAAGCTATTGCCATGTCTCTATAGGTACTCCCTTGGTCTGCACGAACTTGTTAACTGATTTTTTCTGTTCTGAACCATTTTCCATACTTTCTCTTGGGCACCATGTAGGTCGTAGTCCATGTCGCTGGTGAATTTAGCCCAATGTTCTCTTTTGATTGATTTTACTCTTGCATTTACTTTGTTTCTTACTTGGACATATTCTGCAAGAGCTTCTTCCGATTGTGTGCTTTTACCTCTTACAAAACCACGGTTTGGTGTGGTTTATCGCCCTCATCGCCCTAATTTTCCTCTTTTTAATTGCTTTTTCTGCTGCTTTGTTGATGCATTTCCTGCTCATCCATATCAGTTATCTAAAATAAGAAATGAAAACATTTGCTTCCAAACAAATAAAAAAAAATAATTAAAGCCGAATAACCATGGTTTTATTAAATTACACAAACTTAGTAGTAAATTATAATAATGTTTTTATATATTTCAGATTATTCGTTGCAGCATAATACTTTTCTCTTGACTTTCTTGTCATCTTTTGTAAGCGTCGCTGCACCTATATTGCAAATTTTCACTCCTAACCCATCAAAACACTTTAATCCGCCAGGTGCATAATATTCAGCTTTGTCACCTAAAAATAATATTTCCTGTTAGTAAATCGAAAACTAAGACATTCATCTGCAAGCCATAAATATTGACAAAAGTATGTATCAATCAAAATTTGTAGATATACTAAAAATGAAACATACGTATATATAATCGTGATATAAACATTATTTTTTGTCTATATTAGAATTAAAATGATAAGATATCTAGAGCTGATATCCAGAAACAACAGAAATATTGAAATACAGCGAAGAATTCGACAGGGTTACGAACTATCCCCGTTGTACTTTAATGTCTGTACTAACGCAGATTAAAACAAGCTTTCACATATTAATTTAAATACAACCCGTTAAATTCAACTGATTAAATTGAAATCATGAATGTGTTGCCTGTGTGAGTGCATTTCAAATAGGTAAAAAAGAAATAAATAAGACTTACTCACAATCAGTTTAATTTAACTATCTAGAGCAGTGATTCTCAATTTGTGGTCCGCGAACGGTTTTCATGTGGTCCGCGAAGTGAACAGTCATAAAATAATCAATTTAAATCTTGGTTCTTGAGACGTAAATTAATGCGCCGGCCTATCTTTTTAACTCAAAACGTTTCCAGACGACCAAGCGCGCCTGAACACAGGTTCAGTTCACGCGCCAAATAGTTAGTTGCATTATCTTTTAGTCTCGGCCGCTGTCGTGTACATACAGGACACTGCGACCACTGTGTTTTTGATCGCGCCACTAATCAGTGACTCAGTGCTGACTGAACTGTCAAGTGACGAGCGTGCGTTTTTTTTTGGCTTGGTGATTGTAGTTTACTAAAATGAGCAAACAGATGAAACTTTCGGGTTTTTTTAAGAAGTCAGATAGTGAGAACGTTAAAGCAGGATGTTCTACTAGTAATATTGCCAGTGATGGCACAATATTAACTCAAACTGGTCCTAAAAGAAAGGCTGCTAACCGTAAGTAAAATCCTGACTACATAGCATGTGGATTTACATTCATTGAAGAATTTGGTGTCCAGTTACCCCAATGTGTAATTTGTGCGGAGGTATTAAGAAATAAGGCAATGAAGCCGGCAAAATTAACTAGACACTTTGAAACAAAGCATAAAAATTTTTCCGGAAAACATATAGATTTCGTTAAGAGAAAGGAGACGGAACTAAAATCGTCCAAAAATATCCTTAAGTCATACTCAACTTATGATGAAGCTACTTGGAAGGCGTCATATCAACTTTCACTTAGAATCGCAAAAACCAAAAAACCCTTTACTGTTGGTGAGGAATTAGTTTTACCATGTATCGTAGATGCAACTAAAGCAATTTTAGGTGATAAATACGCTAAACAAATGCGAAAATATTCCTCTTTTCAATGACACCGTTAGTAGGAGAATTGAAGAAATGGCATCAGATGTTGAAACCCAACTTCTAAAGAAACTTCATTCCTCAAAGATTTTTGCTGTACAACTTGATGAATCTACAGATATTACCAATAAAGCTATTCTTCTTGTTTATATACGATTCATAGATAAAGACAATAAAAAATTATCTGAGGAGTTCCTGACCTCGATTGAGTTGCAAGGTTTGCAACCATTGACGGATATTTCACAATTAAAAATCTTTCTTGGAAAGACTGTGTAGGACTTTTCTCTGATGGTGCCGTGGCAATGACAGGTCACAAAACAGGCTTGCCCAGTTTTGTAAGGAAAGAAGGAAACCATGATATTGTTGTAACACACTGTATTATTCATCGCGAAATGCTTGCTGCCAAAATATTAAGTCCCGACCTAAACAAGGTTTTGACTACTGTGGTAAAGGCCGTGAAGCTGGAAAAGGATCGTTTGAAATGTTTGTTTGAAAGATTTTATCTCTGAAAATAAAGGCTTAAAATGAGGATGTTTTACATTCACTGGTTAAGTCCTACATTAAATCGCTTCAAGATTACTTTGAAAAGTACTTCTCTGCTGATACAGATGTGAGGAAAACTAATCTGTGGGTGATTGATCCCTTTTTAGCTACCCTAATATCTGTCTATTCAGGAAAATGAACAGTTTATTGAAATGTCATCCGATGATCATTTAAAAGTGATAAAATCTCACTGCAAAAATGTTGCAGATTTTTGGAAAGAATTACTTGATGAAAGTCCACTGCTAAGTAAAAAAGCTTTGGAAGTTCTTCTTCCTTTTCATTCCACTTATCTCTGTGAGGCATCATCTCAACATTATATGTCATTAAGAATAAACACAGAAATAGGTTGCTAAATTTAAATGCTCCTATGAGACTGGCGTTAACTTCTTTCGATTCAAATATTGAGAAACTTTCAAGTGAGAAGCAAGACCAAGGGAGTCATTAACGTCTTAATTTGGCGCTATCTATGACTTTTTATTTTGTTTTTTTATATACCTTTTGTCTTTCACTATGTATTTTCTTTTTTATTTTGTAAATAATAAATTCATTAGTAAAATTTCAGTGTTTATCTCATTTTACTTATTATTAGGAAATAATATTATCTAAGTGGTCCGCCAAGAGTTCTGAAAGGTACAAGTGGTCCTCAGTGATGAAAAGGTTGAGAACCACTGATCTAGACGACCAGTTTCGCTTTCTAGAATTTGCAAAACATTTCCTTTAATTAACTTTGTATCGACTGACCTGAAGATGCTTTGCAAATTGTAGAAAGCGAAACGGGTCGTCTAGATAGTTAAATTAAACTGATTGTGGGTAAGTCTTATTGATTTTTACCTATTTAATTAAATTGAATTTCCGAAAAAATGTTTAACAAAATATTTAATGGTAGATTATAAAATACCACAGAACATATAATATATAATAAGAGGCAATTTAATATATTTCTTTAATTTGTAGCCACTAAACAACGGTTTTTACTGATTAAAATCATGGTATTATTAACGCAATAACTTTATTTACTTGGATTTTATAAGACATGTTTACACTTACCCTTTGAATTAAAATATTGCTGAATATCTTGAATCTTTTCTTTTGAATCCAAAATGAGCGGTTTCATATTATTTTTCGTGCAGTACGCTGCCGCCTCATCAAAGCACATCTAAAATAAATGTTGGCAAAATCGGATTAAAATGTACATTGCGAATTATTATTCTTTAAGGACAAAAAATGTACATAATGTACGTACGTAACACCATGCAATTGTATAATTGTACAATTATATATATGTTAGCCTATCACTGGGTTTAATTTTAGTGCAATCACTACTTGTCTGCAGGTGGATAATCAATATTTCTTTAGATGTCAGTCTTATTACTTTATATTTGAACTGGTTGTTCTCAACTTTGTTTACCTTCTTAGCTTTCATTGGATTTGAACGTGTCGTCAAGATTTTCAGCTAATGCGTGGGTGAGTTTTTTTTATTGCTCCTGGCCCAGTTACCGTCCCCAAGTCTAATGGGTGATGAGTATATAATTGATCTTCCTAGCGTTTTTGTAGCTTTTTATAAAGAATAATTATTCTTTAGTTTTATTATCATAAGTTAAATTTTTTAAAATGCACAGAATTACGCAATATACCTGACAAGTGGAAAAATGCTGAAGTAATTCTCTTGTACAAAATAGGAGATTTCAATGAATTAGAAAGCTACAAACGTACAAGTCCTCTCCATCATCAGCAATGGTACTACAACCCTATGAAAGAGCCTTGACCTTACCAAGTCTATTACGCCAGGCAGTCCTATCCATTGCCAACCGTTGCCAGTTTGCTGCGCCTATCTTTCTACAATCCTCATCTACTCCATCCTTCCATCTGAGTTTTGGTCTACCCCTTTTTCTACTTCTCACGGTTTGTGACATAAGGATTCTTCTAGGATGGTTGTTCTGCTGTGATCCTGCTAGATGTCCGGCCCATCTTAGTCCTCCTATTCTTACAAGAGATACTACGTCTTTACCACCAAATATTTGTTTATATCTGTGGTATACCTCGTAGTTGTTTACAGATGCCACCAAATATTCCTCTCAGGATCCTTCGTTCTAATACAAGTCTTCTTAATGATCCAAAAACTTGATTTCTAGTAGATAATATAGCAAGCGGGATTTCGTACCGGATTTGGAACAAGTGATCACCTACAGAGCAATAAAACGGTAATAGAAAAGACTATCGAATACAATCAACCACTTGTTCTGGCTTTTGTAGATTTCCATTAAGCCTTTGATACGGTAGTATTTAATAAAATCCTATAAGCACTATAAATATGCCTCATTGACTACTGATATCTATGACTACTTTTTCAGTCCATCTTTGGACATAGGCCTCCCCAATCCTTTTCCATTCTGTCTGTCTGTCACTACAGTTACCATCTGCCCATCTCATTTGTGGACTTCCCCTGGTTTGTTTATATTCCCACGGTCTCCAACTTATAAGAATTTTGTTCCATCGGTCTTCTTTTTGTCTTATATTCTGTCCAGCGCAAATTTCCATTGCAATTTTGCAACTTCTTGTCTAACATCCCTCAATTTTGTTTTCTCTCTTATCCAGTCGTTTCTCTTTTTATCCATTAGTCTTATCTGCAAACTGTGTCTTTTCATTGCTCTTTCGGTTTTTATAAATTTGTCTATGTTGTCCATGTTCACGTTTAGGAACCATGAGAGAAAACAGGGAGTACGCATTGATTGTATACTTTGGTGTAAAGCTACTGTGGATATCTTTTGTTTTATAGAATGTAGCTTAGTTTGCCAAATGCTGAAGGGTAGCGGGTAGAAACTCCTTTGGACAGTCCTACCAGGGAAAGTGAATCAGTCCCTGCCCTCCTCAGATTCCAGTACTTGCTTAGGGTCCTTTGTCCAGGGTCACGGATGAAAACTACAACGGTATCCACGGCAGAGAAAAACATCTTCGGTACGGTGTGTATGGCAGAAGTGACACATCCGATTTTAGGGTTGGTATAAAATTAAATGTAGCGTCTGATCCAAAGTGGATGGCTACAAACAGCGTCTGACCCAGAATGGGTGACTGATAACTAACTCACCAACCTGCCTAGCAAGCGTGGTGTTTTAACTGCCATTACTCCTCCTCCACTTTTATCAATGCGAATAATAAAACAATAGGACTAGAGATATACAAAGATTAATTTACAATACATACAAAAAACCCATCATACTGATCGTACTGAGTTAGAAATGAGGACTTAAGACGGAAAACAGGAGTTACCGATATAATTTTCCGAATTGCCACACTGAAATGGAACTAGGCTGGACACGTCCCTCGAATTAGTGGTGAAAGATGGACGAAGATACTGCTTGAGTGGAAGCCGAGGTTAGATAAAAGAAGTAGAGGAAGGCCCCCTACTTATTGGACTAACGATCTCAAGAAAATGTCTAAAAATTGGATAAAAAGTACTCAAGATAGAGCACAATTTTATTACATAATCGGTGTATCTGACTCCACATACTGGAAGATATCTCAAGACAAAAGCGATAACGAAACCATAGCCTGCTTCTTTATTTGAACTCGTTTCAGAGTAAATTTTACCACGAAAATAGTATATCTTGTTTCGATTTAAAGACAGTATCTGCTAAAAGAGTGAAAAGCAGAGGCCTGACATTGGCCATATTTACACTGCGTGCTTTTTTGCGCGCACTTAAACGCATGCCTCTACGCATACCGTAGCGCATACCTTGTCACCAAAGCGCATGCGCTAAGACATGCCTCTTGACATTCCTGGACTCGATATTTGCAGTTTGGTTTCTTTGTGCTTCAACGTGCCTTTTACAATTATTATTTTTGATTTTGGTGAGTCGTGGTATGAATACCTAACAAACCCTCGAATTCATCAAAGACTACCTAAGACTAAAATTATGAGTATTTATGTAATATAACTAGTTGGTCGTACATGAACAAAAATAAAACAAACGATACATACCGAGATTTAACTAAACAGTATGAAATTACTAAGAAAACCGTTGGGAATAAGATCAAAAGTTTGAGATCTTATTTTTTTCTTCAAAAGATCACCTCGAGGTAATGAAGAAGAAAGGTGGTGCAGGAAGTGAAGATAAGTACGACTCTACTTGGTTTGGATTCAACCTGGTAATGTTTATAGTTGATTATGTGACGCAAAAGAGGACAAAACGCATTGTCGTTGCCTTTAAAATACTTTATAGAATACAAAAATCACGAGTTTTAAGATAACTCTTCATCTAAGTTATTTGGTTCGATCCTTTACGTTTTTTACCTTTTTTAATACCAAATATGCAATAATAAGTCCTTCTAGCAAAATACGTCTATTTAATCCATCGCATCGTGAATAGACTGCAAGACACTATATTTGGAGAGGGAAAATACATTCGTCTAAGCGCATACGCGAAGGCATGCGTTGACGCATATTCAATTGAAATGTACATGTACAATGTACATACGGGGAGTCCGCTGGCATCTTATCCGTTTTCATCAGATCTCTAATTCAGGCATTCTCAAATCACTTTTATTCGTAAAAAAATTAAAACATAAATTATCTACGAATAAATCTTACCTTCTCCTTACTGATAGTTATCTTATATTTTTGTTTAATATCTGAAAATAAAATATACAGGTAAGTACATAAATATTTTTTGTATTTTATAAATTACTTCATTTTTTATTTTCTGAATAAAAGGGAAATACAAGTAAGAGTAAATGGATACACCTCTACCACTAAAATACTCGACAACGGTGTTCCACAAGGTTCTATTTTAAGCCCAACTTGTGTGTATTAGATGCAAAAATATTACATCTGGGGCTAAAATACTATAGAACCTTCTATACAAAATCGAAGAATGGTCTTCCAAAACAGGCTTCCTCTTTTCAACTAATAAGACACATTACACAGTTTTCAGCAAACGCAAGAATATCATTCCTGTTTCGTTAATATTTAACGGTAAAAATATATCTCATTCAGAGGAATCGAATTTTTTGGGCCTAACGTTTAATTACAAATTAAACTGGAAAACACACATTAAGACTTTACAACTAACTTGTCAAAATAGAATAAACTTGCTAAAAATTCTATGCAATAATATATGGGGAGTTGATTCCAGTATTCTGCTAAACCTCTACAAATCAATTATTCGCAGTAAACTAGACTACGGGCAATATGCTAGGATATAGCAAATAAAACGTTCCTAAAAAACCTTAACACGATTCAAACAACAGCTCTAAGATTAGCCGTCGGTGCCTTCAGAACTAGTCCTGTAAGCAGCTCACAAGTAATCTTAAGAGAACCCCCTCTACATCTAAGACGACATCTACTTAGTTTAAATTATGCAGCAAGAATATCTTCCAATAAAAAGCACCCATTATATTCTGAGATTATTAATGCACCTACATCCAATTTGTATAGAAACGAACAATATAAAGGCAAACCCTTTAGTAAAAGAATCAATAAAAAAAGGATTTAATTGCAATAAATTTAAATTATCCATAACATAACCACAAAATTAGACTTTCCTCCATGGCTAACCCCCTTACCTATCACCGATTTACCTTTAACACAGTATCCAAAAAATACCACAAATCCTAACCTCATCATTAATGCATTCAAAGAAATTATGGAGAACTATCCAAATCACCACATAATATACACAGATACACCAAAAACTGAAAATAGCCATGTTGCAGCCTTCACAAATAAAAATTACAAATATGCCATTAGAATTCCACAGCACTGCAGCATTTACACCTAGGAAACCACAGCTATATTAGAAGCTATCAAAAACTCCTCTTCAACGACTGAAAATAATATTTTAATCATCACAGATTCACTCAGCGCAATTCATGGAATTAATCAACTTTACCCTAGCCATCCTATTGCACAACAATATAAGAAATGAACTTAATGCACTACACCATATAAATAAAAAGGTTACATTTATCTGGATACCTTCACACATTGGCTTTAAAGGCAACAAGGAAGTTGATCAATTGGCATTAAAATCCATCAAAAATGAAAATGTTCCAGAAATTACTAAATATCCCCACACCGACCATAAACGACAGTCCATGAATCATATAATAAATTTATGGCAAGCAACCTGGGATGCAACAGACTCATTTCAACAAGTTGAAAACAATAAAGCCTCGAGTAGACGCCAGCCTACCACAACAAGGAAAAAGAAGAGATCAAATAATCGTAAATCGACTTCGAATCGGCCACACAATACTAACACACCAACATCTTCTAAATAAAGAACCAGCTCCAATTTGTACCTACTGCTCTACTTAACACACCCTGAAGCATCTGGAATTAGTAAAAACCTGAGAAGTGCGCTTACGACAAATATCTCGGATTTATTGCAGTTTCTTAAAGACATAAACATTTGGGAAATGTATATGTCTTTTAGGAACCTGGATTTCAGACAACAATGATCAAACAACGAAATAAAAGGTAGGATAGAAAAAGCAAGAAATGCGTTTGTAAAAATGAAAACAATTCTCTGCAACAACGACCTTAGATTAGAACTGAGAGTAAGAGCACTGAGATGCTACGTGTTTTCGATATTGCAATATGGATTTGAAAGCTGGACATTAAAGCAAGAACACATAAATAAGTCACAGTCCTTTGAAATGTGGTGTTACAGGAGGATGCTTAGAATAGCATGGATACAGAAGAAAACTAACACGGAAGTATTGCGAGAAATGGGTAAAGAATGCGAGATAATAACCACAATAAAAATAAAAAAGTTACAATATCTGGGACATGTAATGAGAGGACAGCGATATGAACTGCTAAGACTGATAATACAGAAAATAATATATAGAGTATATAAGGAAGGAGAGGTTATGGTTGAAGAATTTAAGGGACTGGTTTAAATGCATTTCTATAAAACTCTTCAGAGCAGCATTAGATAAAGTAAAGAAAGTGATGATGATATCCAACGTCCGATTGTGAGACGGTATCTAAAGATAAAGAAGAATAGAAAATGATAAGGTGTAATAAAAAAAAAATAAAAGAGAAAAAGAAAGTAAGTAAAAAATTAGCAAAAATAATTAATATCTAGATAACATGGTAAGTTTCTTATGTTATTACCTACAGCTGCTGTCCAGGTAATGCAACCTAAAAGACAAATAGCTACAGCCAAGTTACAGCGGTTTAGGTCTGCCATTTTTTAGCTAGTGAAATAATATGACGAAAGTGTCATTTATATATAGAAAAAAGTATATTAATTACCTAAGTAAAGTTGCTAATTATAACAGCTAACAAAGAGACATTATAATTAATTAAATAGTAAATTTAGAGTATTAAGTTGAATTAGTTTGTTTTCGTGCAATTACGTTTGTTATTAGCTAGCTTTGTATATGGGATATCGATAATTTTTTTATAAATAGTAACCTTAATGTATGGAAATTGCAATATTTAGCATAATTGTGTTTGTTTACTAGCAAAAACAATAAGAAATTAGTGTAAAAACAGGAGACAATGTTTAAATACAATATTAAGGTTGTTTTTAGACCGACATTATTACAGAAAAGCGTGAGACAGGGTGATGCAGTATCACCTAATTTTTTTAATCAGGCTGTTTTCAGGCTACTTTTCAAAGATTAAAATGGGAAGAAAAAGGTATAAAAATTTCTGGACAACGCTTGAACCATCTAAGGTATGCTGATGATATCGTATTGATAACTAATAAAAAAGAAGAATTATTTAAAATGATGAAAGAACTGAACGTAGAAGCTGGAAAGATAGGCCTTAATATGAATTACAGCAAGACCAAAACCATAACAAATACAGATGAAGACATCACAATGAGAATCGAACAAGATGAAATAGAAAAAGTTCAGGATTATATATATTTTGGTCAAACTATAAAACTTAACATAGAGAACCAAACAGCAGAGATAAAGAGAGGAGTTAGACTGGCATGGGCGGCATTTGGTAACATTCTTAAAAACATACATTCTTAAGCTACATTCTTAAAAACAAAAGATATCCACAGCATCTTAAGACCAAAGTATACAATCAATGCGTACTCCCTTTTCTTACTTATGGTTCCCAAACCTAGACATTTACCAAAGCAAATATGGACAAAATCATAAAAACCCAAAGAGCAATGGAAAAACAAATGTTGCACATAAGACTGATGGATAAAAAGAAAAACGAGTGGATAAGAGAGAAAACAAACGTGAGGGATGTTAGACAAGAAGTTGTAAAATTGAAATGGAGATTTGCCGGACACAATATAAAAAAAACCGATGGATCAAAATTCTTATAAGTCGGAGACCGTGGGAATATAAGCGAAGCAAAGGAAGGCCCCAAATGAGATGGGCAGATGATATCAAGAAGCACGTGGGCTCTAGGTGGATGACTGTAGCGACAGACAGAGAAGAATGTTAAAGGATTGGGAAGGCCTATGTCCAAAGATGGACCGAAGAAGGCTAATTAGATAGATATAAATCTACATTTAAACTTCGAAAGTGAGTCAAAGTTACCCGAAATTACGACAAGCTGTATTTTTATAATATGTTAATCTTAGCTTCTTGTGTTCTGAAAATTCTTTTTTCAGCATTTCATGTCTCTGTAGTAGGAAAATCTAAAAATCTGCTTAATTATGATATTGCATAACTGATATATGTCCTAGTAGTTGTTGATAAATACATTAGCCTCCCAATTAATAATTGCCTGTAAGAAATATTAAAATTTTACTGTACTTATTATATTAAAATCCCTTTTCAATTGGAGTCATATTTGAATTACATTCTATTATATTTAAATGTTTTAAAACTTCTTCCCATAAGTTATACGTGTATAATATTTAAACTTAACAATTAAATCTTGATATTGTATTAAAGCAACCCTTTACGCTAATATTACAAATTACACAACATCCATTTCCAAAGTCATGTATCTACTCAAATTTAATCACCAATCTATTCACCACTAACTTAAAATATAAAAATTCTTTAAACTGGTGTAAACGCCATCCCTAAAAACTATCCCATTAACTGTTCACACCACAAGTTCCAGCGCAACTGCATCTGCTTTTGGGAGACGTGTTTGGGGGACAATAATAACTCCGAATTTATAACAGTCATAAAACTTATTTTATTGCTGCGGCAAAATTTTTAATGAATAAAAAGTGCAAATAATAAAACAATACACATTATGAGACCTAATGACTTGTAAAAACCGAAAGTAGGCAAAAAAATCTGGACAAAACGCAGATAAAAGTAAAGTAGCATAATGTGTGGACTTTAAAATATTGTATTTGTTGTATTTGTTGATACTTAAAATTGCGAAGATATCAAGAAATTTTTATAACCGTATGATTAAGTTGAAAGATGAATATTTTAGGATCATTTGTAAAAACAACATGACAGACAACATAAGAAACACTGCTAATCAAATCCAAATATATTGCAAGATACAAACTAATAAAAAAATGATGTCGAACCGGATAATTTTAGAATAGAAAAATGGTATGGAAAAGGCTACAAACAAAAAAAGTGGTACCCATACCTCCGTGACGTTTGCCTCAGTATTTTACTGTAGAGAAAATAAAAGTAATGTAAAATTAGTAGTAGTAAAAAGATTGACGAGTTAATATTTAACACAGTTTATTGACCTATCTTTACAAGAAGACAAAATGGATCTTTTAGAAGTCTTAAAATCATTTTAAGAAAATCTGTTCTACTAACTAATGTTAGCATATACATATGTGATATAAACAATAAAACATTGACATATTTTACTTTTTGTATGACATAATAATGCTCTATCATTTAAAGACAATGAAGCCTTTAACTGATTTATATTAACTAGATTATCTTTAGTGATTTTTTCTAGTTAGTCCATTAATTGAAGAGAAAATCATTTGTCATGAGTATGTCGATCAGATAATTAGAAAAAACAAGACAAAATGAGTGTAAACTAGCGACCTATTTCTGCAACCACAAAAAGAACTAAGAATAATTTGTCATATATGTCATAATGTTTGGAATACACCCTATCAGTAACCCAATAAAAAGTATTTTATAGTAAGCGAGCTAGCCCAAACAAATGTTTAAATTTAGCATTAAAATTTTGTTAAATAGTTGTAGACTGGAATATTATACTGTAGCGCATGGATTCTCAATATTGTGCCAGTGGTACAAGTCATTATAAGTTTTCCGACCGCATTCCTTGTTGCTTTACACAATATCTCATTTACAAGGAAAATATTATATGTTTATATTATTTGTTTATATCGAAAATTAATAATTGATTATTTTACATCATAGCATAGTAGCAAGTGCGCAACGGAAATTGTTTTTAATCTGCAGGCTGATTGCTTGTCCTAAAAATATCTTTACACATTTACATAAAAGATCAACAGTTTTTTTCCAAAAGTCCCAAATTAAAAAAAAACAACAAAATCTATCAACAAAATCCCAAGATGTAGTTTGCAGCTCTAATTAGAAGCTGATATTTAATGTTTTGATATTGCAGATGTTTAACAGGATAAGTGCCAGGCTATAGTCTTTATTGGTCGATAACTTTTTAACGCGGTATCTGATTGTGTTGCTCTCAGACATCATCATCTTTATAAACACCTAAGTCAATTTCTACTATCCTTCTCTTCAGTCCTAATCCCTTTTGGGATGTGGTGATATCATCAGGCCTTTACAGTTTTTTCATGATTTACCTCCATCCTTCCCTATTCTGGGCTAGTTGTTCAGCTTTATGTAACCCCTGGTTAATCAATATTTTTGTTTAATCTACCCAACGGCTTGGAGATCTTCTCCTAGGTCTCTTTCCTTTAATTCTACTCTCGACTATCAGTTTTTCCATCGTACTTGTTCTTCTAGTAATGTGTCCAAAATACCGCAAATATCTTTGTTATTTGCAGTATTTTGGACACATTACTAGAAGAGGGGGGCAGCTCTCAACCTCGACACGGCGCGCCCCAATGGCTGATAGGGAACGTCCTACAGATATGTAGGAAAGGTGCGAATAAGGCTTTGCCAAATAAACACCCGCGGATCAACTGAGAGCATGGCATAGGGCAGCAGCTATGTCATTACAGGATCAGAGCGGTAGAGACAAGATCTCTGTATCGGTCTGATACCGGATAGTCACGGGCGGTAATCAAATTATGATTTAAGCGGTTGTGATACTGCGGTGCAGAAAGCAACGGAAAACTACTGCACTATATTTTCCCTAGTAAAGTAACCTATGCAAAACAAAAATTTAACGGCCCCTAGTCCGCGGCAGACCTTAAGTGGTCAGGGGGTGCAACGAATTCCCGCGAGGAGGAACCACCAGAAAGTGGAATACATTAATAACCAATCCTTGGTACGAATAGGCACTTGGAACGTACAAAGTATGTTTGAACCCGGTAAAGTTCAAAATACCATTCGTGAAATGAAAAGACTTGGAGTGGACATACTAGGTAAAGTGAAAAGATGGAAATGTATCCATCGATGACTACACAATATACTACTCGGGGAACGAACAGCAGAGACACTGAAATGGTGTAGGCCTTATAGTAACAGAGCAGATAAAAAAAGCAGTAATTGATTTCATACCCTATTCTGATCAAATGCTTCTTTTGAAATTACAGAGTAAGCCCGTAAACATAAACATACTCCAAGTTTATGCACCAACTGCTGACAAGTCGGATGATGAAATAGAGCAGTTCTATGAGAATCTCCAAGAATTACTTAAAATGATAAAGAGTTATGAAACAACATTAATCGTAGGAGATTTTAATGCCAAAGTGGGTTGTGGAAAAGTGGAACATATTTGTGGAAATTACGGACTGGGCAATCGCAATGATAGAGGTGACAGACTACTACAATTTTGCCAGGAGAAACAACTAACTATCATGAGCACCTGGTTCAAGCTACCACTACGGAGGGTATATACGTGGAAATCACCCGCAGATAATAAAAACAATTGTGTCCGAAATCAAATCGATTACATTATTATAAACCAGCGATATAAAAATGCAGTAACGGATACAAGAACATACCCAGGTGCAGATGTTCCATCGGATCACAACCTATTAGTGGCTAAATTAAATAAAGTTCAAAATGCTAAAAAGGACTGTCAAAAGAAAAACCGACATCAATTTACTTAAACAAGAAAATATACAAAGTATGGTAAAGACTAAACTCAACAAGGAATGTGAAAGATTTCAAAGAGAGTTATCACCAACTACAGAAGGCTTATGGACTGAAGTCAAGAATGCTTTTACTAGCGCCGAGAAATATATAAAAGACACTAATAACAAAAGAAAATCTAAACCCTGGATGACACAAAAAATTCTGGGAATGATGGATACTCGAAGAGCCTAAAAAAATAAAAATAATGAAAAATATAGGGAGATTCATCGTCAAATCAAGAAAAAAATAGCTAGCGTAAAAGAAAATTGGATGATAGAAAACTGCCATGAGATCGAAGAATTAATAAAGAAACACGACAGTCAAACGCTTCACAAAAAAATAAAAGATCTAGCTGGAATGACAAAACAAAGACTCCCTTGTAGATTAACAAACGACGAGAATGAAACGATATGGGAATTAAGCGATCTAAACAACGTATGGGGACATTACATAGAAGAACTATTCTCGGACACACCACTAAACAACATAATATAGAAAAACCATGAAACCAGTCCTCCATACATACGGATGTCATAAAGCTACAGGAAGAGAAACATTTAAATATAATCGTCAAATTATTTAATCAAATATATACAAGCGGTGAAA
This sequence comes from Diabrotica balteata, assembly GCA_918026665.1. Lineage (NCBI taxonomy): Eukaryota > Metazoa > Arthropoda > Insecta > Coleoptera > Chrysomelidae > Diabrotica > Diabrotica balteata. The sequence goes on along the minus strand of OU898282.1, from coordinate 149,866,937 downwards.
TTCCACAAGACTGGTTAAAATCAGTCTTTATTCCCCTTCCAAAAAATAAGGGAGTAAAGAAGTGTGGTGATTTCAGACTTATTAGTATAATGTCGCATATGTTAAAGTTATTTTTGAAAGTTATTTACCAACGCATTTATAAGAAATGTGATCAGGATATCAGTGATGAACAATTTGGCTTCCGAAATGGATTTGGGACACGGGAAGCATTAACCAGTTTTATTATACTGCTGCAAAAATGTCTAGACCAAAAAAAGGATCTCTTTTTATGTTTTATTGACTATCAAAAGGCCTTCGACAAAGTAAAACATGATAAGCTGATGGATTGCCTTCACAAAAAGGGACTAGACGAGAACGATTTTAAAATTATCCAAACGCTGTATTTTAACCAAACTGCAGCAGTTAGAACAGAGGCCGGTGACACAGAAATATTCAATATCAAGCGAGGTGTACGACAGGGGTGTGTATTGTCACCACTACTTTTCAATATATATTCGGAAGAAATCTTTGCACGAGCACTAGAGCAATCAAAAGAAGGTGTTAAAATTAACGGCAGAGTTCTAAATAATGTAAGATACGCCGACGACACGGTCCTAATTGCAGAGAGCGCATAAGATCTCCAGACACTCTTAGATTGCGTCAGATCGATCGGAGAACAATATGGCCTCAGCATTAACGTCAAGAAAACAAAAACAATGATTGTCTCCAAAACATCCATCCATCCACCCATGGCTTTAAACGTGAATGGTAACATTATCGAAAATGTCGAGAAATTTCGATATCTAGGGTGCTGGATAATAAAAGATATAGATCCAGACATAGAAATAAAATCGCGAATTGAACAAGCAAGAAATGTCTTTTTAAAAATGAAACAAATGTTTACGTCCCAAACACTTAATCTCAAAATTCGATTCCGAATGCTGAAATGTTACGTTTACAGCACCTTACTATATGGAATGGAGGCCTGGACCTTCAAAATCAACTCACTCAGGCGTTTGGAAAGTTTTGAAATGTGGTTATTTCGAAGGATGCTGAAAGTCCCCTGGACAGCGCATATGAGCAACGAGCAGGTCGTACACAAGACGGGTACCGATAGAGAACTCTTAAAAATAATGAAAACACGGAAAACCTCATATTTAGGACACATATACAGAAATGAGAAATACCAGCTACTGCAGCTTCTTATAGAGGGGAAGGTAGAAGGAAAGCGTGGTCCTGGTAGACGGCAGGCGTCCTGGTTGAAGAACATTCGTGAGTGGACTGGTTTGGATTCTCAATCTTTAATTAGAAAAGCCAGGGACAGAAATGATTTTGCTGAGTTATCGTCAACCTTCATTGAAGACGGCACCCAAAGAAGAAGAATCTTTGTTATATTTGTGTAAGCAATCTATCCTTTACTTTAAGTTGTTATAATATCGATACGTTTCATGAAATTGTTTCAAGAGACTTCAAACTAAAAATGACCTTCATGCCTTTCAACAGCATAACCAATTCCTTATTAGAAACATCATGTCGTTTGGAAAATGCATTAGCAAAAGCAACTACTGTTCTTTTACTTCCTGAAGCATTACCACATGATATAATTTGTGAGGAGCTTGCCAAGGAATTATTCAAAATATGATTGCTACATGGACAACGCACAGCATGTTTTGCCGATTTTTTAATTAGTTAACGGCACGTTTCGTTTGGAATGTCATTACTGAGCAACTGTCGACACCAAAACCTACGCAAAAATTTAAATCTAAATCTAAAAATCTTCTCTTCTTTCTTCTTTAGCTACCGTCTCCTCTAAGAAGGTTGGTAATCATCACAGCTATTTTTACTTTAGAGATTGCAGCTCTGAACAAGTCGATGGAACTTCAATTATACCACTTTCTCAGATTGTTAAGCCAGGAGATGCGTCATCTTCCAATACTTCGTTTTCCCTGTATTTTTCCCTGCATTATGGTTTGTAGCAACACATATTTATGCTCTATTATAACGTGGTCGAGATATTGTAACTTTCTTATCTTAATCGTATTCATGATTTCCATTTCCTTTGTCATCTTTCTGAGGACCTCAACATTTGTTATTCGGTCTACCCAACTTATTTTTAATATTCTTCGGTAGGTCCACATCTCGAATACTTCAAGTCGATTGCTCACCTTTTTCTTTAAGGTCCAGGCCTTCACCCCATACAGTAGCACCGAAAACACATATGAACGTAACATTCTTATTTTGAGTTGCAAACTAAGGTCTCTACTGCATAATACTTAATCTAAATTCTTCTCTAATCTCATTTAAATGAAGATATTACAGAGACATTCTCCTTCACAGCAAGAAATGTCTGATCATCAAATGATGATCATTTTGAGCCATTTTATTAAGTAATGTAGCATCAATTAATTTTTTTAGAATTATTTGATTGATATCTATTTTTGTTTAGGGGGGGGGACACCCCCTAGGATCCGCCACTGAATATAGCGGTGAATTTCATGAATTTAGTAATTATCATTTTAACAACTGAATTAATAAAAACTATCTGTGGTCTCTTTTATTCAAGCATCCTCACAAGCCACGAGGATGTGACTAGTCCATGGACTATCGCCGTCATAGAATATTATCCATCATTAGGGTTGAGAGCTTAACATTTGACAACCGCCATTAAATACTTAGTGGATATCGATGATGTTACCGCGTTTCTATAAATCTTCTCACCCATCCGTTGACACTTTGCATCTGCATCAATAAGATATACATTGTCATTTTTGGAATAACATCAAGCCGTCTATTTATGATGAAAAATGTAGTTTCGGAGAAAATGTTCGATTTATCTCTTTTAAGATAACATATATCTTTTATTTTGATAATACGAAGAAAATCTGTTAGTTTAAATCAGGGATATAGTTTTATTATTATAGGAAACCGTGGAATATGAAGTAATAAACCACCTGGAATCTCTATTCTAACATTAACTAAAAATGATTTTAAAAACATTATTTTGAAAGGCATTTGAGGTATTGTTTTCCTGAATTCATTAGATAGTCTACATTCACGAGCTGAATTAAACATTAAAATGTACTTTTCACTTGAGTTACAATTGTTACAGTTTTAAAATTCGCCTTAATTAAGTGAAGAGTTTTTTCTAAATAATTTTTTCTTTTTCACATGAATTTTAAATTTTTCTAAGACTAATAATAATACCAATTTTTGTCTTTACTTTGACCCACTTTACAGATTTTTAAGGTCTTGATGAAGTGTAACTGATGTTAGCTTTTTGAAGAATTTTCCAAAGCAATTTAATTGTATGATATGGCTTACATAGACAATATAAAATAAAGTTTTTATCTATATTTAATTGCTGTATTAGTCCAACAGTCCAACTTCTCCAATAGCTAAGTCAAGACAGACAGGAAAAGTGGATTGAGACCCTGGAAAAAATAGACATGACACATAGTAGCAAAATAGCATGGAACCTTGTGAAAAACCTCAGCTGTGATCCAAAAGAACATAAATCACCTTGCAAGGTTACAACAAACCAAGTCGCTGCTCAACTCTTTACGAATGGAAGAACTACTAACCGATCTAAGGACCCAAACACTAGAAGAAGAATTATAGGCCAAGGAGCAAAAAACTGGATCTTGCAATTTTATAACACGTGCTGCAAAACCTGCAAAATTCCAAAATCATGGAGGAACTCTAAAGTAATAGCCTCGCTTAAATCAGGAACGGACCCAGAAAACTCCAGTAGCTACAGACGTATTTTGCTGTTGTGTCACTTTTTTAAACTATACAAGAGACTCATACTCGCCAGAATAGAAAAATTCAGAATAGACAACAAAGAGGACTCAGACCTGGCAAATATTGTACCGGTCAAGTCCTCGCATTAACAGAACATATTGAAGAGGTCTTTAAAGAAAAACTTATAACAGCGGAGGCTTTTGTAGATCTGACAGCAGCTTATGACACAGTAAAGCACAAACCATTGCTCCGCAAATTATACGACATTCTTAATGACCGCCATCTGGGAAAGGTCGTATATTCCTTACTGGGTTTTTCGATATGCTGAAGGGTAAAGTAAATAGCTGAAGAGTTCAAAAATAGGCCTCCCACAGGGAAGCATTTTAGCATCAATGCTCTTTAATATATACACAAACGACCAACCTACTCCGTCCGAAACTAAGCACTTCCTCTATGCTGACGATCTTGCAATATGTGCTCAAGGAAATAGTTTTGAAGAAGTGGAGGAGAAACTCGAAACTGCCTTAAAAACATTGACAGCGTACTAACTGCAGAATTCTCTAAGACCCAATCCCTCTAAAACGCAAGTCTGCGCTTTCCACCTTCGCGAAAAGAAAGCCCAGCGAAAACTTAAAATTGTGTGGAATGGTAATACATTAGCACACACTAACCAACTTATATATCTTGAAGTAACTCTGGATCGGTCTCTCAGCTACAGACAACATTGCATAAAAACGGGAGGAAAAATAACAACTAGGAACAGCATACTCAGAAAGCTAACAGGAAGTAAATGGGGCGCACAGGACAATCCACAGCATGGAACTCAGTACTGAACCCAGCGGAACACACTGCTACAAACTGATGCTGGTGTCTTTTTCTCTTTTGGACCTTCTCTCAGCCTGGACATGATTTTTTCCCATGACGCCGTATTAAAGGCAATATTAACGTCAAGCAGGATGAGAGCCACCCATCTCTTTGTATCCTACGTAACTGAAGAGGTTACTTGTGTGACCGCATCTATGGTGGACCTTTTGGCAAGTTTTGTTAGCAATCTCAGAAAAACCCGCAGGTATCTTACTGTCTCCAGCATGGCTCCATCTATGCCAGGTGCTTTTCGGATCTTCGCTTATCTAACAGCGTCACCTAGTTCCAACTCAGTAAAAGGTTCTGCATTTACGAAACCAATAACCCTTTCATGCCTATCCTCCAGCTGGGAGAAGTGTTCCCGTATTAAACGGAAAATTAAGCAACCTAAGAGCGGTAGATATAGTACATGTGATAGTACGAAATGTTCAGAAAAACGGGAAAGACAAAGATGTGGTTTTACCAAAAATGTAGTCAGGGCCTATTTTTTGAAGTTGCTAGTTTACTGTTAGTGCGGTTGAAAGTGATAGAACACTTTGAGAGAAAAATCATCTGCAAGTATGGTTCGACTCTTGCGCCAGACAAAATAATAATTTACAGATTATATTCCTGTATCATTACATGGTCTTGAAAAGGTACTTCAAAAATATAGACCACAGATTCTAGAGATAGCTCACTCTTAGCTAGACTCAAACCGTGACTTTGGTCGTATCAAACTGAAGCTGTCGAAACAGCCTAATAGGTTTTAACCAGATAAGTATCGACAGATAATACTGCAAGCAACAAAAGGAAACCACGTTAAAAATATGAAAACTCACTTTAGGAATATTAGGAGGAATTAGCTACATTACTAAAACTAGTAAACTGAAAAATAGACCTCCTTGGAAAGACTATTTACCTTAGGGGTATTATAAAATAAATAAGGACAAATAAATTTGGTAATTATCATCATCATCCATCTTTACAATCCTGCGTTGGTTCTAGCCTCCTCCAGAATTTCTCTCTAGTCGTCCCTATTGATTGTCTTCATCCACCAAGCACCTATTTCCATATTTCTCATGTCTTTATCGATGTTATCAAGGAATCTTGTTCTGGGTCATTCTCTTCTTCTCTGGCCAATGAGTCTATCAAGATGCGATTTTCTAGTTGGGTCATTTTGTTCCATCTGCACTACAGGACGTAATGTTTGTGATATGTGACTTACGTATTACTTTTTCCAGAGATAGATTGAACAGTGTACAGGAGAGAGGGTCAGCCTGGCGCTACCCGTCATTTGTTCTAAAAGGTTGAGACAATTCCCCCTGAATTCGTTCTCTACATTCAAATATTTCAAGAGTTATCTATTCAAATATAGCCAGAACACTAACCTGCCGTTCAAGAAACTGGACTTTCAAAGGTATAGGTATATAAGAAGATTGAGAGCTTATCTGCAAAACAAAAGAGAACATCAGTTATTGCCATATGTACCGCTAGAAAACAGCTGGTATTACGAAACAATTTTACAGGTAATTAAAAATAATGTTTTGTATATTGTGATGTATTTGTTTTCATAAATATAGCCTATAAACATAAATTCATGGACAATGTATATTTTTAAAGAATAAAGTGCTTGCAAGGAATTTTGTTATCTGAAAGATTGTAGATTCAAAATATGAGTCTTTTGAACACATTCTTATAAAAATACAAGTAAAAAACTTCTCTTAGATTATATTTTATTTAGTTAGTTGTAAAATAGCTCCTTCGCCTTCCAAGCCCTTCAATTATTAGAATAAAACAATCATTGCTATTTTAAATAAGACACCCATATTTTAGTTGATCGTAGAATACCTCCCAATTTAAAATAATACTTTAACTTTTCGAACAGCTTTTCAAAATATTTTTTATTTAAAATATACTACCGTATCACTATGAAAATTTTTATAACCTCTTTTCCTAAGAGCCCTTTATATATTTTTATACTTATTGTTATATCTAATAACATAATCGATTGTGAACCAGTAAAACACCCAAAAGCGTTTTTATTGCTCTTAAATCAGTTCGAGAGGGAGAATTTCTTGTGCTCCAGCCATTCCAATAAATATTTTGCTGGGAAATGTTATGGAAAAGCATAAAGAATACTCCAGTAATATGTAGCTAGGAAGAGGGTGTAAACAATATTCTGAAAAGTTTCAAGTTGTCTTTTGGGACTCACTGACGAAATTGGTTCCGACGATGTCTCTAACTTTTGATGAAAAAATCGGTACAAATAGGAGCGGTGCGTGAAAATGGTCAGTGGGTCATGTAAATGTCTTTTTAAAAGTATGAAAGTGACTCAATGGAAAGATAATATTTTGATATGTCTATTTTAAAATAATTTCCGGCATATTGCTATCGCAGCACGTTGGATGTAGTTCAATAAGAAGGTCCAATTTTTGATAATGTTTTGCAATCATTGTAGCCGAAAATCGACAATAACATAGCAAATTATCTTACAAATCTTCAATATTTTCTGATTTATAGCCTACAGACTTGACATATTTTTAAAATAGTCTAGCGGTGTCAAATATCATGATCTTATAATTAGGTTATCATAATCAAATTATCCAATTGCCTAACGTGTCATAAAGTAATTGATTGTGGCAACTTAGTGACGTGTCTATCAGCCGTCCTGATCAAATCATATCTTCTTTACATCAAGGTTATTCAATTCAGGAACGTAAAACTCTGCTAAAAAGGTGCTTCGTTCTTTCTCAATTTGTCCTAGAGCAGGTACAAGATTAGATAGATAATTCTACTCTTAATTTCTACCTATGGTTATTATGGTATTTTATTGGCACCACTTAACTGGTCTCCAAGCAAGAAATTATAATTTCTGGGAAAACCAACTTGAGTTTAAGAAAGTTTAAATTTATTTTCACTTTTATTTTGTAATATACTTGTAAGGAAAACATGGAATTCTCTAAAAGTTTGAGTGAACGTGAAAACCTGTATATCGATACAAACCTAATAGATGCAATTTGTACGTTTTAGCATTTTAAGTACATTTTCCAGAGACCTGGGAATAAACAGCAAAGTTTAGGTATCGAAACTGATCGTCCAAGATTAAGAAAGTTGTTTTTCTTCTTCGTTTTCTTCCTCCCTATATGTAGGCTTTAAAGCCTGTTTCTTCTTCAATATTAGCTTTCTAAATTGTTTAAATTATCGCACCATAATTTTTCTAGGTTTGCCAATACTTCTTCGTCCATTTGGTGACTTATCTCGTGCCATTCGTGCTATCCTATCCTCTTCCATTCTACTAACGCAGAGTTCACCAATTATATCTCCTGAGGATCTGTTTCGATAACCTACTAAACTTTCGCGGTCCGGACACTTAGCACTAAACCAGGCAGTGACGTAACCGGAGGGAGTGGTTACCCAGAAACCCTCCAGTAGTTGTAACCCCCTATCAGGAAATCATACTGGTTACGTAGTTGAAACCAGGCAACTAGGCCACCTCGTTTAGGGAGGTAACCTAGAGGATCTAAGAGGGGATCGAAATAACTTTTCTTAAATCCAAACTATCATTGCCAAAATAGTCCACCACAGCCTTGTGTAAATCCTCTCCTGTAGTGGTTCCTGACATTGGCAAAATAATCAAAACTTCTTTACTGATTTTGTTCAGGTAGCGCACGAAAATGACACGATGTGCTGTATCTGTAATGTCGCATGACTCATCCAATGCCAAAGTAAAATATTTATTAACAGCCAAGATTTGTTTTCACTTTTTCTATATTTCATCTGACAATATCTGTGTATTTCTTGTGCTTACAGAAGTAGATATTAAAATATACTGAATAATATCGACATCATTTTTATTTTCAAATAATAAATTTCCTGATTCCAGAAAATACTCTTTACCTATGTTTGGCATACATGGAATACTTCATATGCTTGGCAAGCGTCCAGGAAATGCGTAAAGAGACGTCAGAACATTTCCGTCTTAGATTTGATTTTAATTTTACACTATTAATTTATTATTGTATTTTGAATTGAACGGCGGTCCGCAAAAACCAAGTTCACGGTCCGAATGCGGACCACGGTCCGCCATTTGGTGATCCCTGTACTAATGTCGTTGTTGTCGTTCTTCTTCTTTATCTTCGTTACTATTCCCAGATGTCTAAACCTTGCTTCTTGCTTTATTATTTTCACGTAAATTTCGATTTTATATGGTAGTGGGTATTTAGATGTTGTCATACATTTGGTTTTTTCTGCTAATATTATCATATTGTATTTCTTGGCTGTTTTATTCAAGATAAAATATGTAGGCATGATTTTACGTACTGCTTATATTATTTCGGTTATTTTTCTATTAAAAAGAAGTTGGCTTAACGAGTCACCCTGTCTAACTCAGCTTTGTATTGGCATACACTGTGTTAGTTTTTCATTTATCTTAGCCTGTATTCGATTGTGCCAGTAGATGTTTCGATGTTTGTATAATATGATTGGTATGTTTCTTTTATACAGTAGATGTTAGACGTCTTCGACATGAATGCGATCGAAAGCCTTTGTCAGGTCTATAAAACATAGATATGCTAGTTTATTATATTCTATGGCTCTTCTGTGATTTGTTTTAGTACAAATACGGATCTGAATGCTTGTTGTTTATCTGATAAAGTTGTTAGTTTATTGATTTTGTTAGTTATGACTTTTGTGGTAAGCTTAAGTGTGTTGTTCAGTATATTTATACCTTATAGTTTATTCGTCTTCCGGGTTTGGACCGTGTCATTTGTGAGTGACCCAAAAGTGTTTTCATCTCGACGTTTCGCTACAATTATATGTAGCTTCTTCAGGAGAAACAAAGAAAAAGAAAAAAGAAAACAAAAGAACAGGAAGATGGGTAGTTAGCAACGGTAACTCAGTTACTCAACGCAACCAGAGGCGAATACTAACTACCAAGATGGGCATTTGGTCACAGTAACTCAACTACTCAACGCAGCCAGAGGTGAAAACCAAATGCCAGGACAGGGATTCACGTCCAACAGCTCAGAACACTAACGCGTCGAGAGGCGGGGAGTGAATCCGACGATTACTCCGCTACCGCTCTATTTATAGTCGCGGTGCCTGTCGTGTCGGGACGTATCGGCACACTTCGTGGCGCGAACGTCAAGAAGCGCGCGCTGGCCAATCATGTGGTGGCGGGACCGGATGGTGGCTCTAGACTGAGATTCCAGATGGGAGACAAGTAGTATCCTTCCTCTCGATTGATATTATGGGGATTTTTTCGGATCTCTAGAGATTCGCGGATTTTCCTGGAATAAAAGAAGGGGCTCTTAGAAATAATATGGGTTTTTTCGAACAATATGGAATGACCGGTTTCTTGGCAGTGTTCGGCAACTGCAGAATGGGAGAAAAGACCTGATCGAATGCATCTTTGATGCTCTTGAATCCGAGTTTTGACGGAACGACCAGTTTCGCCAATATACACATGTCCACATGAACAAGGAATAGAATAGACACCACAGGAAGATAGGGGCGGTAATGGGTCCTTAGGAGAGGGTAGATATTGTGAGATTTTCTTGGGTGGTCGAAAAGTAGTCCTGATACCTTCTTTGCGAAGAATTTTGCCAATCCTATCAGTGACATTTCGAATATACGGAAGAAAAGCCACAGGAGTATTACCCGAAGATTCTGAATTTGTTGTCCTAGGGTGTAAAGGGGGATGTAGATGTCGGTGTGTAATATTTTGAATTGTGGACTTGGAGTAACCATTGGCGACAAGGGTTTTTTGCAGATGGCCAAGTTCTTCTCTAAGGTTGTCGGGTTCAGAAATCGAAATGGCCCGATGGATGAGAGAGTTGATCACAGAATTCTTTTGGGCAGGATGGTGGTGTGATGAAGCATGTAGGTAACGATTCGTGTGAGTCTTTTTTCTATAAACAGAGTGACCCAATCGGCCATTGGGCTTGGAGGTGACTAACACATCGAGAAAGGGAAGGGACCGATTATTTTCTACTTCCATTGTGAATTTTATACTCGGATGTTGTGAGTTAAGATGATCTAGGAAGGAAGAAAGGGTATGCTGACCATGGGGCCAGATGATAAATGTATCATCAACGTAGCGGAACCAGACTTTTGGTTTTAAGGGGTAAGATTCTAGGGCTAAAGACTCAAAGGCTTCCATGAAAATGTCAGCAATGACAGGGGAAAGGGGAGAACCCATTGGTGTTCCAGATATTTGTTTGTAGAAATTGCCTCTAAAAGAAAAATATGTTGAAAGGAGGCATTTTTCGGCAAGATCTGCCAAAACCAAAGACTTGTTATCATTGGTCAAGTGATCTCGCAGAACAACTAGAGAGTCATGTATGGGAATATTGGTAAATAGGGATGATACATCGAAACTGACGAGAATATCTTGGGGATCGACTGTGAGAGAGGAGATTAAGGTGATGAAATGTGTGGAATTTCGGACATAAGAAGAGGTACGACCAGTATAGGTCTTAAACTGATTGGACAAGTACTTTGCGAGTTTGTAGGTAGGAGAGTTAATCGTAGTCACAATGGGACGAAGAGGTACGTTATCTTTATGGATTTTCGGAAGACCATAAATTCTGGGGCAGATGGAGTTTTTTGGAAACTATGGACTTCTTAACATCATCGGAAAGATCGGATTGTTTGATGGCATGGGAAATTTCGCGTTCGACTCTAGGAGTGGGGTCTCGAGAAATTGTATTATAACAGGATGTATCCCTAAGTAAGTCGTTTACTTTCTCTATGTAGGAAGGAGTATCCAGGATGACTGTGGCATTACCTTTGTCTGCAGGAAGGATTATTATCTCAGAAAGAGAACGGAGATTTTTGAGAGCTATGAATTCCTCACGAGATATATTGGAAGTAGGGATTTTGGCTGTATCAAGACATTTAGCGACGTCAAAGCGGATACGGTCACGACAGGCACCGCGACTATAAATAGAGCGGTAGCGGAGTAATCGTCGGATTCACTCCCCGCCTCTCGACGCGTTAGTGTTCTGAGCTGTTGGACGTGAATCCCTGTCCTGGCATTTGGTTTTCACCTCTGGCTGCGTTGAGTAGTTGAGTTACTGTGACCAAATGCCCATCTTGGTAGTTAGTATTCGCCTCTGGTTGCGTTGAGTAACTGAGTTACCGTTGCTAACTACCCATCTTCCTGTTCTTTTGTTTTCTTTTTTCTTTTTCTTTGTTTCTCCTGAAGAAGCTACATATAATTGTAGCGAAACGTCGAGATGAAAACACTTTTGGGTCACTCACAAATGACACGGTCCAAACCCGGAAGACGAATAAACTATAATTCTGACTCTGGCCGTGGAAGCCTACGATTTCATATTTATACCTCTTTAATTGTTGGGGTATTCTTTACCTCATTCCTTAAACATTGGTATCATTATGCTGTTTCTTCATGCTTCTGGTATCTTGCAGTACAATATAAGTTTTTGTAGAAGTTTTGTATCTGAAACACGAAGGAGAAAGTATAACCCTAGAGATTACATATAGATCACATACAGATCACATAGAGATCTATGTACATAAGAATTTGTTTAATATTTTTTGTTGGGCCGTTTAGAATTTTACATGTTTTGAGGCTCTTTCTAAAAAAAGTTTGCTCAAATCTACTCTAGGAAGCAAGCTTTTTTGCATTCGACTAAAACGAGACAAACAAAACGTTCTATAGTGAACTTTTATTTATTTAGCTATCTATTTTTCGCGAAACAAGCGAATAAACATGAACCAAAAATATCTAAACAAACAACTACCTCTTTATACCTCTAATGGACCGTTTTTTTTCGAACTCCGTCACTGTTTTTCCTATAAAACTAAGTCTTGCAAATAAATTGTGGAGTTTGGGTGAAAGCGGAGATTAGAAGAAAGAAGAAAAAATTAAAAGTTTCAAAATACGTGTCAAGAAGTTTCATAATTTACGATCTGATTTGAGTTATTTATTGTCTTGTACAAAATGTTATAAATATACGTATTGAATATTTTTGTCTGACGTATAAATAAAGACAAAAATTGGAACAAGCTTCAGAACTTCAAAGAAGCGTAGGGTTTACATTTTTGGTGAAATATAATACACTAAGGGCTGGTTTTATCTACAACAAATAAGTCGCTGAATAGTTATTGGTCGGATATATTTTATTGCGTTTTAATAACTATTTCTATAACACAGTTATAGACCAGGGTCTTTATGAAAGTGACCAGCTTTATGAAACCAAAAAAAAATTAAAGTAGAATGAAACCTATTGGAATAAGAAGAAAATATGCTAAAATTGAAAAAAAAATAAATTACACTCCATCCGAGGCCGGGAAGTGGGGGGAAGGAGTTTAAGGATAGAAATCGGTTTATCGCGATTTTCGGCGAAACTACAAGTGGTATGGAAAAAAGTTAAATGGCAAAGTGGTAGGTAATAAAAAGATGTAAACTGTTGTATTTACACTTTTTTCACATAACCTCAAAATTTTTGTGGAACATTCAAAAAACTAAGTTTTTGATTTTTTATTTTTATCTTTTACAAAAAAAAATTCTTTTTACGAAATTTGGTGAAAACTTGGCTTAATATGTATCAAATCCACTGTAATTTTTTAGAATTAAAAAATTTATTTTTTTACCTGATTGATTTATTATCAAAAAAGCACCCTAATTTTCAATCGAAAATTCACACGTCAAAATATCAGTTTTTTTAAAAAAGTCGGTGGGTTTTCTGTTACTTGAAATCTCTACTTTCCGATAGTGTGAAAAAAATACATCACTATAGGAAATGTTCACAAAAAACGCAAAAAATCGAAGAAAACTCGAATCGAACAATTTTTTTTTTCATCATTATCCGAAAGTGATGGTCGATTTCTGGTCTCATCATGTTTGAGAAATCGGCATCTAACTTCAGTTAAGCTGACAAATCGTCCAAGCGAAGTAAGAAATGTGGATGTAAGCAAATGGACAGTTCATCGACGACTTGTAGAAGGTAATTTATTATCCAGAAGGCCAGCCCTATCTCCAATACTATCCATAGAACATCGCAGAGCTCGCCTTGCTTTTACAAGAGAACATGAAAACTGGAGTGATGCAGATTGGAGCAATGTGTTGTTCTCAGATAAGTCCAGATTTTGTCTAAGGTCACAAGACGGCCGAGAACGGGTTTGGAGAAGACACGGAGAGCGATATTTTCAATGTAATATTGCGGAAAGAATAAGTTATCGGGAGGCTCCGTTATAGTTTGGGCTGGTATCAGTTCAGAAGCTCATACTGATTTAGTTATTGTAGATAGAGGTTCTATGCCTGTTCCATATACATAACAAGTATTTTAGATCAGTATGTGGTACCTTTTGCTCCTTTCATTGGACCTAATTATATTTTTATGGACTACAACGCGCGTCCTCACCGTGCTAAAATCGTCAACCAATATATAGAGGAGGAGGGAATTGTCCGTATGAACTGGCCAGCTTGCAGTCCTGATCTCAATCCCATAGAACATATATGGGATTTGATGAAAAGACGTCTTCGAGCACGAAGGAACCAAGTTTTGATGGAAACACGCCAATTTGAGAGTGTTGGAATTAAAGTAGGTATAACTAATATCTTTTCAATTTACAGGAAGCAGTCAAAAGATCTAGCCATAGAAGAATTAGATGCCTTACTCAACTTAGCACCAACCGTGGTCGTAGCAGGAGACTTCAACGCCAAACACACAGCATGGGGATGTATGACGGATACAGCACCAGAAACAACTCTACTAAGATACTGTGAAGACAGAGATAGGATGTTATTCGCTCCAGACGAACCAACAAGGATCAGCCCAATAAGAGGACACAACAACTCAACACTGGATCTTTTCATCACCAAAGATGTAATAATGGAAGACGTCAGGGCCTACTTCGAATGCAGTTCGGATCACAAACCAGTAATAGGAAGGATAACATCAAGAGTCGACTTGCCAAGGATAGAACCAGTGGAAAGATGGAGATGGAAAGATGCTAACTCGCCTAACTACAGAAGACAGCTCAACCAAATGGAAATAAAGAGAGAGTTCCAATCAACAGAAGAAGTAGAAGAAAAAATCGAAGAAATCACAAGAATAATTCAACGGGCCATGGAAGGAAACATTCCAAAATCCATAAGAACAACAGAGGACTGGTCATCCCAACAGAACTACAGGACATCATAAAGTACAGAAACAAGGCCAGAAGAGCATTCCAAAGGACTAGAAGAAAGGAATTCAAGGATTACGGAGACATCCTATCTGAAGAAATAACAGTAAGACTGAGAAGTCTTACTGAAAACCAGTGGCACAACAACATCAAAAGAGCTGAAGAAAACCATGGAAACGTTTGGAAAATGCTGAAGGCAAGAAGAAGAAAAAACAAAAGATGCCACAAATCATGGACAACGAGGGAACATACTACGACACCCAAGAAAAAGTAGATGCAATATCAAGGAAGATGGCAGCCACACACAGACAAAACCAGGATATGTCGGATGCAAGAACAAGGAGGCAAGTCGAACAAGAATACAACAGGATCACAAGAAGGAACGAGTTCCAAATAGACGAAGAAGACCATACCAGCCCAAGCGAAGTTGCGAAAATCATCAGGTAGCTGAAAGAAAGCAGAGCACCAGGACAAGAAGAAATCCGTAACATCACCCTCAAGGAACTTCCGAAGAAGATCATAGTACAGCTGTCCTATATCTTCAAATACTGCTTTGTGAAAATTATTTTAATCTAACATATACTTTTACATATATACCTGATTTAAAACTAATATCTTCAAACGTTTTCTTTTTTCAGTAAATAATACTAATGTATCGATTTTTTTGCACTTAAGTGTATTTGAAACTTAACGGGTTTTGTAATTATGGCAGTCAGCCGGAGTTTAGTTTTGTTTTAAAGATATAAATTTAATATATACAAATAACACTTATTTTTATTAATGTACAGAAATCAGAGCAAAATTCTGCAAAAATAATTTTTGAGCATTCTCGTAGATATTATTGTAGTTGAATTGCCTCATTCTGTACATTCTTCCGACCGGCAATAAGACATGCAGCCCCTATATCATACGTGTCCCTCTTTGTTTGTAGTGCCTCCTGCGGGGACATATCTCTGCGGATTCATTTCGATTCTGAGCAGATCTCCAACAGAAACTAGCAACGAACATCGGCCAATCGGCATCTGGCACTTCCGTGAAATTGATCGTACCATTGAGGCCGTGTGCAATGCAACTTTGATACTTTATGGGTATTATCAGCTAATATATTGGCGCTGGATTTTACGAGATTTTCAACATCCTGTTGACTGTATCCGGGAGCCGATGATTCGGGAATTCGGTATTTTATATGTAAACGAGCGTTTGAATTCGGTTGAATAAACGACGATCTATTTAGGGCAGAATTTATGTCCTGATGTAACGGTAACGTCCTTTTTAAATTTAGATTTAATATTTTATTACAAGTTTTTATATGTATGATAGTTTCATTTTCGATTAGATAAAAAGTCTAATTGTCAATTTTATTCAATCGGTAATCCAAATCTTAATTAGAAGAAAATCATTTAGAACTCTAATAAAAACTCAGAATATAATTATATACAGAGCCTTATACGTTAAGTCTTATACATAGAACATTTAGTAAAATCATTCTTCTTATGATGCCTATCCGTTACGGATGTTTGACACTAACATGGCTATTCTGACTTTGTTGACTGCTGCCCTGAAAAGTCCGGTAGTAATTAAGTTAAACCATTTTCGCAGGTTATGCAGCCAGGATATTCTTCTTTGTCCTGGACTTCTTTTCCCATGCACTTTACCTTGAAGTATGGTCCAAAATAGGTCATATCGTTGCTCATTGCGCATTATATGGCCCAGGTATTCGACTGGTTCGCGCTCTTTACCCATTCTATGTAGTACTTCTTCGTTGGTAACCCTGTCTTGTACCCTCTTGATGATTGATTGGGGGTTACACAAAGAACGGTACTAGGCTCGGGCTTTAGTCTGGTAGAGGTATCTTGGTCGGGGTTCTTGTTACAGCTCAAATATCACGGATCAATTAAAAAAGTATTTACAACACAGAGACAAAAAGTTAGAAGAGAAGATAAGAGATAAGAGAAGAAAAGTTATTTGGGCACCACCCTATTTTTAGAGGAACAGGAAAACCTTAAGGCACATAGAAAAGGATGACGAGAAAGGTAAGGTACAGCTAGAGAACTCACGCGAGAATAAAGTAAACCGTGAGAGAAAAGGTATCGGAATTATGCGGTACACTCCTAATATTTCGACACATATACACAAAATATACGATCAAACAAATAATAATATAATTCAATAAAAAATGCCTGGAAGAGAAACACAAAAATATAAATTCAAATTGTATACAAAAATATAAAAGAAATAAAAAGCAAATAGATCTTTAACAAAATTATATTTAGGCATATTTGTTAAAGTAAATGTACTATACCAAATTTTATTAAACAGTTAAATGGCATGATTAGTGCTCAACTTATTATTAATTACAAACAAAAATACAAAAATATCTCTTTGAAAAATAGTTGTAAATAATTTAGTATCCTCAAGAATTAGAAAAAGGCAAGGAACATTATAATTATATCTATGTTAATATTTGGCAAGCAAGTGAATTTTACGCCTTGAGGATACCTGAATATGAAGTTACTAAGTTTTTGATCGTGATCACTTCAAATCTAAGAATAGAATTTATTAGAAATATAATCTACATATAAAATCAATTGTACGTTATTTATACGTATATATTATCCTGTATTTTTCTACTCAGTCAAACTAAACCTCCATAAATAAGAAGGTACACTGAACTGGAGTCATAAATCATCTTCTAAAGATTTCGTGATTACAGTTTAGTCAATAAAACGTATACTTACAAAACAGGTGTATTCAAATAATGGTATTACGCCCTCAATAAGGCACTTGACTTTGGTCCGTACAACAGGTAGTTGGAATGACAGCCACAAAGAATTGCGGTCTTCTTAACGTAATCCCTTAGATTGTCTTAGGCCGACGAAAAGAGGCAGTTAGACCAAGGTAGTACAATACGGTGAGAGAAGAGTAGTAGAAGAACGGTGTAGAATCAAAACAATGTAGAATCTGAACGTTGTAGAATCAGAACGGTGTAGAGTAGAATATGAACGGTCAAATCTAAATGTGTAGCGTAGAATATGAACGGTAAAATCTGAACGGCAAACAGAAGTGACTTCAATTGGAAGACGTCTGTTTGACAAAAGAGAAGATAATTAATATAAGACACACTGTGTAAAGATAAATAAGGGTGAATTGAAAATCCACCTACCGCCGATTGTTGAAGATAAGACCGCTTTCCACAGGAACCAACTTGGAAATGAACATCGGATTGTGAACTTAGAAGGGCTTAGACAAGCGAAAGTTAAAAATAGAGAGGGGATATTGGCTAAAGGATGCCACGCGAAATTGACATTAAATTGTTGGGCTACTGGGGTTCATTTTCATAGCTTTTACCAATGGAAAGTAACTTTCTACGAAAAACAACTCTTCTGTTTTTCTGAGAAGGTAGCTCGGAGATTTCACAATAGAGACCTTTTTCCTTTGTTATTAGGAAAGGTTTTTATGTACCAAAACAAGATAAAAAGAAGAAAGGAACATTTGTCGCAGTTGTTTCTTTGTTCAAAAAAGGCGTAACGAATCGCTGGATAGTGTCAGTTATTTGAAGAAAATATGCAGGCATGGGCGGCGTGAAAATAATTTACTAAAGGGAATAATTTAAAGAAATTATGAACATGCTTCAGTCTATCCAGAAAATCCTCAATATGGATCTATAGCACCACATCTCAAATGCTTCGAGTCTCTTCAGTGATTGAATTTAATATTTTTATCAGTTCGTCATGTTTTATACTATCGAACGCTTTCTGATAATCAACAAAACACACACACATATATCACAATTCACGTCTCTACATCTTTGAAAGAGAACTTGTATTGCAGTATGTTAAAAGTGCCTCTCGAGTACCCAATGCATCCCTGAAGCCGAATTGTGTGTTTGTCATGTGTTCTTCACACTTTTAATATATTCTTCTATGTATAATTTTTAAAAAAGTTTTCAGAAAATGGCTCCTAAGGCTTATTATTTGATAATCTTCACACGTTGTTGTCACTTAGTTCATTCATGTTGTTTTTGTTTCTTCAATATCAACTATTGAATTTCCTTGAGCGTCTGTTAAGTGTCCCGGCCTTTTTGATTTATAGAAGCCTACTTCTTTGATCTTTTGGTAGAGATTGAAGGAATCGTGTTTACGTTCCAATATCTCAATTTCTTCACACTCTTCTTTTTGAATTTTGTCCAGACTTCTATTTTTAGCTTCTCTGACAGCTTTTTTTTATCTCTTTGTCTAAAAATTAATATGCAACGTAGTCTTTCCGCATGGATTCTCTTCTTCTGTCCATTATGTGTAATATACCGTCGTTTATCCATGGTTTTTTTTTGTTTCTATATTTTCCAGTCGCAGGTATTGGTCTAATATTTCTTTCCCAATGTTTTTTAAGTGGTTTGTTTCTGTGTCAACATCATTAACTACTTCTGACTTAGATATGTTGTTCTTCAGATATATCCGTACTTATTGCTTTATGTCATCATCTCTTAGATCTTTGAGATCGTATCTTATAGGATTAGGTTTGTGGATTTTTTTAAATTTCAGATGAAACTTAACGACAAGTGGGTTACGGTATGACTTAATATCTGCACGAGGGTAGGTTTTCACTAATGTTATCGAGTTTTTGAAGTAAATGCATTAGGGCGATTTAAAAAAAAGACACTAAAGAAATTAGTGTTAATATCAGACCTATTAGGCAAATTGGGCAAATTAGCAACTATTATTAGTCAAAAATGTGTATTTAAACGGAAAATAGATAATGATTTTCTAGTAAACGGCTTATCAATTAAATGGGAAACTCATCATGGGTAGGGATGTGAATAACTTACCGGTTTTAATCGAAAACCGGTTTTTTTACTTCGAAATACCCGGTTTTATCGGTTGTTTTTTTGTCCCGGTTATAACCGATTTTTTATTTTTAAAGTAAAAACCGGTTATTAGGTTTTTAGAGTGATTAGGATTAGGTTAGGTATTATTTTGGATCCTACCTAATCATAATTATTATTCTCAAGTAATTATTCCAAACAAAACTAAAATTCAATTTTTATTTTATTTAATACAGAAGCAAAAGCTCACATTAGCCAGAAACAATTAAATTTTATTATAGTATTTCGTTGAAAAAGTATTTGTAATCATAATGTTTTTATATAAGAAGTGATCTGGTATTTATTATGGTTATTTGACTCTTGACATTGAAAGTGGGTGAATGGCTTTTTCTGATTACCAAAAATAATGACTATAAATATCGAATTACCGGAAGTCGTAAATAAGTTAAAAGTAATACATGATACAGTTTTTTTGATGGTAGAAAAATAAAAGATGAATTGCATTATCCAATTTATTTTTAAGTAAAATATTTATGTTGATATTATTTTCTTTAAATCCCATTTGAAAGAGTCTGGGGAATTTTTTTCTCACAAAACACAAAAAATTGTGTTGCGAATGTAGTATCGCAAACTAAAGTGCATTGTAAATGTAACTTTTTATTCTATTTGATTAAAAAACCGAAAACCGGTTTTTGGAAAAAACCGGTTTTTTTGGCCGGTTATAACTGCCAGGTTAAACCGTAAGCAAAAAAAAACCGGTATAACCGAAAACCAGTGTTTTGTCAAAAACCGCCATCCCTAATCATGGGACAACTTTTTCTTTAATGTCATTATTAACTGATTTTGTTTCTGTATCTTTTAAAAGTTAGAGTAAAAGTAGGATATTCAGCTATTTTTGTCCGTTTTTGAATTGTTAAATTGAGACTAAGATGTCTTTATCTGTTATGTATATTTGGTTCATTTTGTATTATAAAATAAGTTATTCGTTAAACAATACACCAAAAAAAATTATCGTTGCTTTATTATATTCTCTGTAAGATATTGTCTTGATCGCTAACTCTAATATAACCTAAAGCAGTTAGCTCCCAATCTAATTGGTCTAAATTGCCACTAATGCATCCTCCCTAATCACATCGGTAATTCACTTATTCTGTCAAAGGACGGCTCTGATGTTGTTGCGTTATTGTACCGTAATAACTACTGATTTAATTTAAGTTTCAGTTTAATCGAACAGTAAAAATATGGATCTGCATCATAATTATATCGAAAATATAGCACTCGTGCGAATAAACAAAGAATTGTACAAATTAAATATCATATAAAAAACAGGTATCTGGTGAATTTTATGACAACGTTTTTAAATATAAAATACAAATGTTTAAAAAGTATTAGAATAATTGATACACGGAACTGGAATAGATATACCTAGTTAGGGAGATGCTAACAGGAAGATATCATAGGAAAATATGGTCTGGGAATACGAAATGAAAGAGGAGATATGTTGGCATCTTTTTGCGTAGAAAAGCAATTAGTAGTAACAAACACAATTTTTAAACTTCCAAAACGTCGTCTTTACAACTGGAAATTACCAGCAGATACATCTAAACGAGTTGTTTGTAACCAAATGGACTTCATATGTATACAATAGAGATACAGAAATTCGCTATTAGCAGTAAAAACATATCCAGGCGCAGATCTACCAACAGATCACAATATTGTAGTAGGAAAAATAAGACTAAGATTAAAAAGAGTTGCAAGGACGAATAAGCAAACAGTTACTATTGATAGAGAAAAGATCTTAGAATATACTGTAAAGCAAGAAATAACTAGTATATTAGAAAAAAAATGAAGTTAATATCAAGCAAAGAGGAAAGTACTGAGGAAAACTGGACGAGAATTAAAGACATCTTAAAGTCATCTTAAAAAAAACATCATTTCATCTATACAAGAAATTAAAAGAGGTCGCTGGAAACAAACGGAAACCAGTATACCAAAGTTTAGAAGACAGAAACGAACACAGAATATTAGACATCAATGAATCGTTAAAAGAATGGGACAACTACATTTCTGAATTATTTGAAGATATATGAAGAATATTAAGAAATATTTATATTTTCCTGAATAAGTATGTATTATAGTTTATTGTTATTAGTTTTATAACAAAAGTTTACATTTCACCCCTAGCACATCCGACCCAGAAACTTGAAACTATAATTGCACATCGAGCAATCTTAATTTGCACAAATAGGTCTCCGAGCATGAGATATATTACACCTAAGGATAATTGGGGAAATTCCATTAGGAGATCGTACTTTAATTGTTTCGCAAAGACTATTCAATTCTAACTACTAATTACAAAGGTGTTATTGCTTCTAGGTAGTGATGGTTGATCTTGAATCAATCGAAAATGTGATAGAACGGTTCGCAGGAACAATTTTTTTGAAAATATGATATTTTTGACAGAAAATATTGATAAAAAAATTGTTCGATAGCAACGTAGGTCAACCTATTATTTATAATATTAAATTCAATGTTTATTTAAGAAACTTACATTATAATATAGATTCCAAGATTATTCAGAAGGTTCATCATCATCAATTAGCCAATCGCATCCACTGCTGAACATAGGCCCCCCTCAGTTCTTTCCAGTGTTCTCTACACTGGGAAGCTTGTAGCCAGTTTCCCGCTGCACGTTTTATATCAATTGTTTATCTAGTCGGTGGTCGTCCTCGGCTTCTTTTATAGTTTCTGGGCCTCCATTCCATAATACGTCTTGTCCATCGTCCATTTTGTATTCTGGCTAAGTGCCCCAGTTCCACTTAAGCGTCGTGGTTCTTTCGATGACGTCTTAAACTCCTGATCTTTGTCTGATTTGTTGGTTTGTTATGTGGTCTCGAAGGCTCACGTTCGGCATTGCACGTTCCATGGCTCGTTCTGTAACTCTGAGTTTAATTGCAGATTTTTGCGTGAGTGTTAAAGTCTCTGCTCCATAAGTTTGTACAGGCAAAACACATTGGTTATAAACCTTTCGCTTGAGACAGATGGGAATTGAACTTTTTAGAATATGGCCTAATTTGCCAAATGCTGGCCATGTCAGGCCTATTCGCCTCTGTATTTCATGTATTTGATTGTCTCTGTTTATTTTGATTTCGTATCCTAGATATTTGTAAGTGTCTGTTTGTTGTATGGTATTATTGTCAATAGTTATATTTCCATTCATTACAAGATTTGTTATAAGCTTAGTTTTCTCTTTTTTCCTGCACTTTCAGATAGACTTTTGCATAGCGAATGCATCATAGAAACTGTATCATGTAAGTTATCTGCGATTAAAACGTCATCTGCAAACCTTAGGTGATTTATTCTTACTCCATCTATATTGATGCCCATATCTTGCCATTGATTGCTCTTAAATATTGGGTCTAGAGCTGCCGTAAACAATTTTGGTGAAATATTGTCTCCTTATCTAACTCCTCGCCCTAAGATGAATTTTTCTGTGTCTTCGTGTAGTCGTATACTTGATGTAGCGTTCTCGTATATGTTTTTGATTAGTGTCGTATATCTGTAATCTATTCGGCTTTAATTTAGGGCTTCCAGTATTATTTCAAACTCTACAGAATCAAAAGCCTTCTCGTAGTGTAGTACCACAACCAGTGGTATGTTGTACTCGATGCACTTTTCTATTAAGATCTTTATGGCATGAAAATGGTCATTTGTGCCATATCCTGCCCTGAAGCTTGCCTGTTCTTTGGACTGATAGAAATCAAGTTTAGGTGTTAGCCTCTTTGATAAGATTTTAACTTAAAGATCATAAATGGTTTGTACATATGTGTTAAGAGGCTGATAGGTCTATAATTTTCTAATTTAGTAATATCGCCTTTTTTGTGTAATATTGCCTTTTTTATCATCTTTGCTCTTTCTTTTTGTAGATTTATCTTTACTCTAGCTCTTACTGGTCTGTGATGGCTTCCTACTGATAGTTTATTAAGTACAGTGACATCTTGAATAATTTGATTTTTGTCTGTTATTATATAATCATATTCGATCTTAGTTCTTCCGTCTGAACTAGCCTACGTCCATTTTCTATTCTGTTTCTTTTTAAAAAAGTTGTTCATTTCATACAGTTTGTGCTGCAGTAGAAAGTTGGTAAGTATTTCGCCTCTTTCGTTTCTTACTCCTGTTTCAAAATGTCCGATTGCCACTTCCTGTTCGTCCTTTTTCATTCCAAGTTTCCCGTTAAAATCTCCCATCATCGAATTGTAATGAGCCGGTTCCCGTTTTTTTGCTCTTTCGATTTCCTCATAGAAGGCTTCGACAATTTCATCTTCGTAATCGCTGGTGGGGGCGTATACCTGGATTATTTTTAGATTGTATCTCTTTCCAGAAGGTTGCTGTCTATAAAAATACCAAACAATTTTATAGAATCAACGATACTGATCTAACTTACTAAGAAGCAAGAGTTGACGAACTCATTTATAGGATAATGTTACTGTCTTAGAATATATCTTAGGTCTTAGGTAGATCAGAAGTTATAATTAAATAAAGAATTGCAATACTAGAGTTGCTACAAGATAAGGAAAAATAGCAGACCCAGTACTGAATCTTGTGGTACTCCACAAACAATACTTTTGTGACTAGAATCAGTATCATTTGCTCTAACTAGTTGTCTCTTATTTATCAAGTAAGATTGGAATTAATTCAAAAAAATTCCATCGAATCCCGTAGAAATTTAGTTTTTTTTATCAAAATGTCATG
Organism: Diabrotica balteata; assembly: GCA_918026665.1. Taxonomy (NCBI): domain Eukaryota; kingdom Metazoa; phylum Arthropoda; class Insecta; order Coleoptera; family Chrysomelidae; genus Diabrotica; species Diabrotica balteata. The sequence continues at coordinate 149,842,645 of OU898282.1, read as the reverse complement.
ATTTAAACAGTGAGCAGGATAAAGATTATAGTTTAGTGCTTGAAAGGTCTCATATGGTACAGAAAACATAGCATCGCTGATACATTTATTAGATAAAAAGCCGAACTGACTTTGTGATAAAATGTTGTTTTCAATGAGAAAGGACATAAGGCGGGCTTTTATAAGTCTCTAAATAATTTTGAATAAGTCAGTAGGTTTATAGTTGCAGACATTTAATTTTTCACCACCCTTATAAAGAAGAATCAAAAGTAATTGATGGATTCGACCGTTACTTGATGGAAATTCATTTTATGTAACAATAAAAAACTGAAAACTTTGTTTTCAAACTTCCATAAAAAATTTTTTAGATGTAAAAATTAGCAGACTTCAAAACAAACATGACTTCTCCATATTTCACAAACCTACCCATACTGACACGACTATACACAACTCATCATCCCATCCAACACAACATAAACTGGCAGCTTATCATAGTATGTTACATAGATTAACAGAAATTCCGATGTCAAAAGACAACTTTGAGACAGAATTAAATATAATTAAGCAAATAGCAGTAAACAACGGATACAACGAACAAACAATTAATAAAATGTTAAATCAAAAACTACACAAGAAAGCCCTGAAAATAGTATTTCCACCACCAGAGAAAAAAACCCAGTACCTTCTGCTCGATTACATATACAGGCAAAATAACAACAAAAATTGCCAAACACATAAAAAAGAAAGGAATATCACCAGCTTTCCTAACAAATAACAACCTAGGTAAATATATTAAAAATAACAAGAGCCAAAATAAAAAACACTTAAATAGTGGTGTGTATAAACTTCAATGTGGCGACTGCCCAAAAACTTACATCGGTCAAACTGGTAGAAACTTTGAGAAACGAATAGCAGAACATAAAAGGGCCTTCAAGAATAGACAAAAAGATTCGACATACGCACTTCACCTTCTAGATCATAATCATTCTTTTAATGACAAATTTAAAATTCTTCACATTCAAAATAAAGGCCTTAAGCTATCTTTGTTAGAATCTATGGAAATCAACAAATTAAAAAACACAGATATAATTCTGAATGACCAACTTGAGACAAACAGTTCTCCCCTCCTCAACCTATTTCATTAGAGACTATAAATTTGTAAACCCAAGCCAAAAATAGATCACTTGAGAAAGGCTATCAGCCGAAACAGCTGTAGTGATAATAGTTAAAATAAATTTTGTGGAAGTTTGAAAACAAAGTTTTCAGTGTTTTATTGTTACAAGAATCAAAAGGCTATCTTCAGGCACTCTGGAATGGTTAATTAGTGAGACCAGGACTCCAACACATTTTTTGGGAGATTTAAGAAATTTTTTTTATTGAAATCACAATGAACATTTAAACCAATTAGCAACAATACAGGGTAATAATGCCTTTTTAGCAAATAATTTACTACAGGACAACTATTGGGCAATACAAACTTCTTGGTTTTTTTTTTCAAAAGCAAATAACACGACAACAATTTATCTTCTTTAGCTTTTTATCATATAAACAATATCCATTAATTGTTAAACCATCCTAGTTGTATTACCGCACAGAATTATCGTACATTTATCGTGAGTAGATACCCCGTTTTCAATTTCTAGTGTTGTTTAATATCATTTCCGTCGAAAACTTAAATAGCTTTACAAGAGAATTTACTCAAGTTTACAGAAAGTTACGTACGCTATTATGCACTAATCCCACCAACTACCTACACATTCTTAACCATGCCTGGTCTATTAATGCATTAGAACTTTAACGATTCTAGTTCGACCTATCTTCCGCCAGCAACATCAAAGGATAATAGCTCCAAGAATGTAATGTGTGCCGATAATGGTAGTGCGCGATCAGCAGTTATTGGTTAAAGTGGAAATGCAACAGTGATTCCAAATGAACATTAGCCTTGTGACGTAAAAGCGTGTATAGAATTAAATATGGAGGTTCGTTTAAATATAATTTAACCAGATTCATTTGTAATATTGCATATGTTTTAATTACTGCTTTAAATTAACATTATTTCAAATGCGAATATCCTATTAACGTGAGTAGATATAGTAATAGGATTCGTTAGTTCAAACCACGTTGAAATTGGATTCTCGATTTGGTAAATTATTTTAACAACTTTTTGTAATATTATAATATAGAGCAATTGAAAATATAGTAATTTAAGAAGCCCGTAGAATCAATACTTTATGCAACCATAATGCATAATGTATAGTATAGTTTGTTTATATATTTTATATAAAGGATCAGTGGCGGCTTTTCTTTATGTGCTGCTGAGCTGCAGAACTACCAAACAACCATAGCAAATCTTAATTATTAAAGAATAATTAATATAGTTTTATTTCAAATCTGCCATATTATCATATTAAACATAAACTGTTAATAATAATTCACCAACAACGATGATTAATATTATTTTTTTTACGTATTTACTCCTCTAGTGAAACCGTATAATTTTTTTACGTATTTGGTGCTCCAGTGAAGCAATCTTTTTACGTATTTGCTGCTCCAGTGAAGCCGCGTCGATAACAACCGAAACACTGGCAGCGGTAAAATGCATTTATTAGGCAAACGGCGATCTTAGCCGATGTGCTTCGGCAATCGGCTGATTAACGGCCTCGGAAATGTGTTTGCGAGCTGCAATTCACGACAGTTATTCGTGACCGTTGCATCTGTGCCGTGTTTAGAAATTCTTAGGTTACAATTTTGTTTAATTTGTTTTGTTCGAGCGTGTTTAAAACAATGGAGTTTCAATTTAAATTAGGTGTAAATAAATTTCAAAAACTTCACTATCAACAACAGTTGATTATAAAAGAACGTGGCCGTCCTATGCCTGATCTTAATATTGAAGTGTCCGGTAAAAGCCGTGGAAAAACATATACGCGTAAATTTAATAAAGACATGTATCTACGAAATCAGTGGATTTGTGGATGTTCCGAAAAAAATGCTTTTTTCTGTTTTCCGTGTGCATTATTCGGCGCAGATAAAGAGGAAAAATTGTGGCGCGAGACAGGAGTGCGGGATCTAGTGCATTTAAGTGAAAAAATAAAGAAGCATGAAAACACGCAAACTCATATGAACAATGAAATGCGATTTGCATTATTTGGGAAACTTAATATACAGGCCCAACTTGACTCTGCTTATTGGATAAATATACAAAAACACAATGAAGAGGTGACGAAAAACAGGTATGTTTTGTCAAAAATAATTGACTGTATAAAATTCTGTGGGGCTTTTGAGCTCGCCTTACGAGGACACGATGAATCTGAAACATCAGATAACCCTGGAATTTTTCGTGGTTTAGTGAATTTTTCTGCTGAACTTGATAAAACACTTAGTGAACACCTTACAAATGCGACAATTTTCAAAGGTACCTCAAAAACAATACAAAATGATATTTTGGATTGCATGCTAGAAGTATACGCTGAGGAGATTTTAAACGAAATCAATGAAGCCCCATTTTTAGCAGTGATAGCTGATGAGACAACGGATGTTTCTATGAAATTTCAAATGGTCATTGTTTTTCGTTATGTAAAAAACGGTGCTCCAGTTGAAAGGTTTTGGACTTTTTTGCTTCCAGAAAAACATGATGCTGAAACCTTAGCTAACACAATTTTGAATGTTTTAGACCCAATATTAAAGAATAACAAAAATAAGCTCATTGCACAAAGTTATGACGGAGCAGCTGTTATGAGTGGGATACATGGCGGAGTGCAAACAATAATTAAGAGAAAATATGAAACTGCTCATTTTGTGCACTGTTACGCCCATCAATTGAATCTAATAATGTCAAGAGCATGTTCTATTAATTCCCAAGTACGCGTATTTTTTGGAGATTTACATGATATACCTGGATTTTTTAGTCATTCACCTCAAAGAATAGCTGTCTTAAATCAAATAGTTGGAAAAAATATTCCTCGTTCAATCCCTACACGCTGGAATTTCAATATTCGTACAGTAAATGTCGTTTACGAATATAGAGACTTTATTATTGAGTGTATGGAGCAACTAGAAGAAGAGTCAAATGCTATTACTTCCAAGGAAGCAAGAGGACTTAGACGTATTCTGGAAGATCAAAATTTTACTTTCTGGCTGACTGTTTTTCATTATATTATGCCACATGTTGACGTTTTGTACAATAATCTTCAAAAAAAGAACATGGACCCAACCGAAGCACAGAAAGCTATACATGTTTTTGAGCAAAGTATTAACAATGTCCGAAATAAAATAGACCCTATCATACATCAAGCTTCAAATTTAAATGCGGCGCCTAGTGTCCAAAAAAGGAAACGCCCAAATAACAGCCAACAGGATCACCGTATTGCCTGTCTAGAAGTTTGTGATGTTATTATAAACAATGCAAAAGAACGGTTTGCATATACAAATCATCTAGTTGCCGCAACACTTTTATCTTCAGAATATTTCGAAAAATATAATAATAAGTTTCCTGAAAATGAATTGGATTTAACTTGTACAGCTTATAACTTCTTTGATAAAAACCGTTTGCGAACAGAACTGTCAGTTTTGTATTCCAATATCGAGTGTAGAACATTAAAAGGTGCAGTGCCTTTACTAAAATTTATAATTTCTAATAATTTAGAGGACACATTAACAGAAACCAAAAAGTTGATACAAATTCTGGTGACTACGCCAATGACCACAGCAGAAGCTGAACGTAGTTTTTCAACTTTAAAACGGATCAAAACATTTTTAAGAAATTCAATGTGCGAAGACAGATTAACAGCCCTTTCCACACTCTCGATAGAAAAAAAGTTCATCGCTTCAATACCGAACTTTAACGATAAAGTAATCGAAAAGTTTGCGACAAAAAAGGACCGGCGTATTAATTTCCAATTTAGAAAAATGCAATAAATGTAAGTTAATCAGATTTTTATAGCATGTCGTTATTAGTTACTATTAATTAGTATTAAAGCTAATTTTATTGTTTTTGTTTTCGTATGTTATTCTATTTCTATTATTTTATATTGACCGTGGTTCATGCAGCACACCCTATAGCAGATGTCACGAGCCGCCACTGTAAAGGATGCAGCATTAGTGTGAGGAGGTCCATTCGCTGTAGCCAACAATATGGTGGTCAAAACTACACAATTCCAAAGAAAATATATACATAAAGTAACCTGGGTGTCAAGTGATGGAATCACAAGGAATCAGATAAACCATGTGTTTATCGATGAAAAATATTCTAGCAATAACATCAGCGTATACAGTCTGAGGGAAGCAGAAAGTGACTCTGATCACTTCCTGGTCAGAAAAATAATTAAAACAAGGCTAAAGACGAGACAGCCAAATCAACGCCAACAAAGAAGCAGATGGGACATTTTAAGGCTCGATTTAACTGTATTTTATCTATGAAATAATTTTGCCTCATTCATTAGTTCTTTTAGTGCACCTTCATAAAAGTTTTCTCTGACATTCCATGTAGCTAAATGTGTCTTGTCATTCTTCGGCTTTACTTGTGTATTAATATCTTGTTTTGTTTCGTTTTCATAGTTCGCAATTCTTTTCTTCGCATTGCTCGTCTTCATTTCTTTCCTTTTCATGCTGGTGCTTAGTTTTTTGCTTTAGTTTCTACCACGAATTTTTGGGTTCATGTCATCCCAGCGTCATATTTCCTGATCGGAATATATTTTCTTATATCCTACTTTCACTTTTCTTCATTCCTTGTTTAGTTCTTGCGCTTCCTGTCTGACATATTTCTGTACAATTCTATCCTCCTTTGACAGGTCATTATTGATATAAACTAGACTTTTTTTTCGGTTTCTTAATTTGCTTTTGTTTTGCATGACTTTGCTTTTGTCATCTTCCTTTTCAAGCTCAACCAGACAGACTTTTTCTCCCAGCGTCACAACCTTCTCTATTTGAACATCAACTATTAATTCTACCTGCATAAAATTTTTTATTTCATGTTTTAGAGTCTCTGGGACATTTGTGCCTATGTTAAGGCCTTGTATAACTATATTTTTACGCCTTTTTCCATTTTCCAAACTTCCAAGCCGTTTTTCTATTTGAAAAACTACTTTTTTTAGTTTTGTGTTTTCCTCTCTTAATGTTACATTCTCTTGTATTAACTGTCTTATTTCTTCTCTATATTCTTCTTGTTCTCTACGAGTTCTCTTGATTGTTCTTCTATCTTTATACTCATTTCTGTCATCATTTCCATAATTTTTTGTACATTTTCTTCCGTTTTCTCCAAAAACCAAATATTGCGAAGTAAAAAAAACATTTCTAGGTTTTAGCTGGTAGGCTTTTTCCACCAGTAAGCATTACCGATTAAAATAAATAAAATATATATTTTTTCTCTGTAAGTTTTACATTAAAAACATTGATTTCTATTTTGAGAACGTTTTCTGAAGTGAAAATATAAACTGTCGAATAAACTTATTGTAAAGTACAATCGTGTCTTATTCCCACTAAAAATAGTAAATCATTTAACCATATTTTTAAAGCCTATTCTCTTGTCATTCAAAAACAGCCTCCTTACTTACAGATGACAGAAAACAACTTCATCTACTCTGTATGCGGACCAACCGTATGAGAGACTTTACGTGAGACACATATATAAAAACTCAATACCCACAAACTTAACGACAGACGTTCTCTAACTGAATTACATTCAAAAACCCTCGACTGCTTTTTCCTTTTTGGGCCGTTTTTTTTTGAAATCCCATAGCACCTATATGTCTACCCGCGTTTAGAATATTGACGGAAAAGTTATTGATTTTTAATATTGGTTAACAAATAAAGTGTGTTTGGTGGTGTGGAAAAGGGATGAAAGATTGAAAAAATATCTGTTTTATTCAGTAAAATTGGAAAAAAACACAGCAACGAACTTATAGATTGTTTTACAAGTAACAGCCAACTAGAGAATTTATAAAAAAACGTATTACACAGAAGAAAGTAGCAAATTGTTCAACAGAAAACGTTTAGTCAGCTGTTCATTTATCATTTTTTTACATTGCAGTGGAATTTGTTTTACTTTGATACACATATAAAAGATCATATACTTTTACTAGTGATTTTGTCCGTCACTATGCATTGGGGGATCCAATCAATTGCATCAAAATGAAATGGCAAGTGGTCGGATTGGGCAACTACAAAAATATGAAACAAAAGGTCATGAATCTCTTCTTCTTCTTCTTCTGGTAGCACTACAACCCGGGGTGGGTCTTGGCTGACTGCACAACCTGCTTCCATCTGGAACGGTCGTCCATGATGTTTAAGTCAGTGGGTAGCCCCATTGTTCTCAAATCTGACAATATATTATCTCTCCATCGCAATCGTGGACGTCCTAAGGGCCTTATCCCGTCGGAACTTATTCCCAGATTAACTTGGTAAGGCGGTTATTAGGGAACCTATGAACATGGCCAGCCCATCTTAGACGTTGGGATTTAATCTCTTGGACTACGTCGCTAGCACTATACATTTGTTTGACCTCGGCATTTGTTCTCATTCGGTATTGGTTAGTATTCGGATCGTGATAGGGACCGAAGATCTTTCTGAGGATTTTTCTCTCAAAGCATCTGAGTTTACTTTCCATTGATTTGTCAGCGTCCACGTCTCACACCCATACATGAGCACCGGTCTAATTACTGTTTTATATATCCTGATTTTTTATGTTCGTGTTAGGCTCTTGGATTTAATAGTGTTGTGGAGGCTATACATACATCTATTTGCTGCCTGAATTCTCCCTTTTATCCCTTTCGTCATATCGTTATCTGTGGTGATAGTCGCTCCGAGATATTTAAAACTCTCCACTCTTTCAAAGTTATAGGGGTCTATTGTTACATTTTGTCCTATTCTATCTCGTCTCTTTTGTCTGTTAATGCACATATATTTGGTTTTCTCTTCATTGACCCTTAGACCGGTATTTTTTGCCTCTCTCTAATTTATTGAAGGTTTCTTTTACATTGGTGACGGTATTTAATACAATGTCAATGTCATCCGCGTATGCTAGTAGTAATTTTGGTCCATTTAGTGTCAGTAGTTCTGTTCTAATTTGTGCGGTTCTTACTACTTTTTCCAGGATTATATTAAAAAGAAGAGGTGACAGCGCGTCTCCTTGTTTCAGTCCACTGTTTATTTCAAACGACTCTGAGAGCTTGTTACCTATCCGCACTCTACATCTACAGCCATTTACACAAACTTTAACGAGCTGGATAAGTTTTTTTAGAACTGAAAGTTCTGCCATTGCATTCCACATCTGATCCCTTTTAATGCTGTCGTATGCTTGTCGGAAATCTATGAAGATATTATGAATGGTTCTATTGAATTCCCATCCTTTTTCAAGTAGCTGCCTAAGAGTAAAAATTTGATCTATGGTCGATCTATTTTTTCTAAATCCGGCTTGGTATTCCCCTATGAAATTTTCTACAAAAGGTGTTGTCTACTTAATAGGATGTTCGATAAGATTTTGTACGCCGTATTAAGTAGGGAGATGCCTCTATAGTTAGAGCACTTGGTTTTGTCTCCTTTTTTATGGATAGGAATTATTACACTTTCGTGATATTTTGTTGGTATTTTCTCTTCGTTCCATATAAGTTTTATTGGTTTTTGTAATTGTCTATGTAAAGTTTCTCCTCCATACTTAAGAAATTCGGCTGGTATATTGTCAGAGCCTGGAGCTTTTGCGTTCTTCAATTTGTTAATTGCTTGCAATGTTTCGTCTATTTTTGGGTACTCCACCGGTAGGTCCACCCCAAGGTATATATCCTCTCCATGTTCTTTATCTTGGTGTATATTAAGTAAATTTTTGAAATATTCTTGCCATGTTTGGAGTAATTCTTGTTCGTTGATTATTAATTCATCATTATTTTTCCTCAGTAAAGACACGCAGTTAGGTCTGAATCCTCTCTTTTTGTTTGACACAGATTTGTAAAATGCTCGACTATTTGACTGTTGTCTATTTCTTTTCATTTCTTCATACTGCTGTTGTTCGTATTTTCTTATTTTCTCTCTAATTAGTTTTCATGTTTCTCGTCGTGATGTTGTATAGTTTTCTTTACTTTTTGTTTTTTCTTGTTGAAGCATAATGTTCCGCTTTTTCTGCCTGTCTTGTAGTTTTTCTCGGCATTCTTTATCATAACATTTCCTTGTTTTCGTCCTTCTTTTTCCTATTATTAGTTCTGCTGACTCTGTAATTGATTTTTCCATTTGTTGCCACAGCCTTTCGACATCATTGCTCTGGTCTATTCTATTTAGATGTTGTTCCATTTCCTGTACGTAATTGTCTCGGATTTCCTTATTTTGCGTTTTCTCAATGTTCCACTGTCCCAATGCTTCGTTCGTTTTCAGTTTCTGTGATGATATTCTTAACCTGTCAAGAATCTCTTGGGATAAACAAAGCAAAAAAAGAACCAGGAAACACCTCTAGTAATTTAATGTAGGGTGCCACTTGGAGGTACCTAATTATACCTATTACAACCACTAGTTGTAACTAGGGAAATAATTATAAAAAAATCAAAATATATCTGGGCGACATTTTTGTAACGATAACTTGGGATACTATTAAAAAAAGGTTAATTTAAAAAATAAACAAAATGTTAAGAAACAGATTTAACATTTATTTTTGTGTCACTACAAACAGTTACAACATAGACAATGCGAAAATGTTACAACAATAATCGAAAAAAACAAAAATAGAAAAGAAACTTTCTTGTTTTTAATATTGGTATTTTTACTCTCTCCTTTTGTAAACTGATGATGAAATGATTCAATTCCGAAAAGATCTCTTTAAATTAAAAATTTTAAGCTTTTAATAAGCGCTTTTTTTATACCTTAATACACACAAACACCAAGTGCTTTGAAAATATTAATAAGTTTTGATCTTTTAATCTTAATCTGAAAAAATTGTAAGCTGTCTTGATACTTTAAAATATTCTAGCAGGAAACTGTTCGCACTGTTCTTTGGTTGACATGACATATTTTGGGAACGCAGTCAACTTGTTAATAAGGAATTTAAAATTCTTCATATTCAAAATTAAAGTCTTAAGCTATCTTTGTTAGAATCTATGAAAAATAAAAAATTTAAAAAACACAAATGTAATTCTGAACGACCAACTTGAGACAAACAGTTCACACACACAATCACGCTAAGCGATCAACCCTACCCCTAGGAACATGTGTATACCAATCTAAGAGTGGGATCTACATGTCCGAAGATCAAACCGGTTACACTTCACTAGTTGAAGTGGTACCTATCTGACCCCAGGCTTTTCCATCACCCCTCTCATCGTGTGACTTACGGGAGGAGGCTTATGATCTGAAAGTTACTTGAGGTGCCCTGGGTAATGAGACACCTTCTGTTTTTAATGACTGTGGTTATGCCACCTGACTGTAGAGGTAGCCACATCTAGGCTTTTCTCCCTATTTACTTCACAGACTCTATAGATTTTACTCTAACATCACTTTGGGACTTGAGTCCCTAAAAAAAAAAGAGGGTCCGGCCACCAAGTTCATGTATGCAGCACATGGTCTCAGTGCTCGGGTTTCGCGAGTGGATCAGTATTCATTCGATCCGCCTTAAGGGCCTAGTCCGCATGAGCGGTATATAGAAGGCCTGGCGGGCTTTCTATATGGAAAAGGTAAAGTGAATTTACGTTAAAACGTTTAGTGAAATAAAATTAATTTAAAAGTACTGAATTTAAAAGAAAAACAACCGATTTTTTTTTGGTTTGGGGGTCTTCCTTGGCGTTGGGACTATAAAATGCCGGCACAATTCTTAGCCTTTTATTCTTACATGCTAGTTTGTGTGAGTGAGTTGGGGTGTGCATTGAAGGGTGTATATGGCCTCCACAAACTCTTTTTATTGACGTCCTTGCGACCATCTTATTTTTCATTTATTCGTTAGGAACACTATATCCGGCTATTTGCTGTTTAGGTCTTCTGTGTACCGTCCTGGTATTTGCATTCTAGTTAGTCAGCTCTCTTAACATGCTACTTGGGTGGTTGTTTAGTCCGTTGAATAGTTTGTATGCCTTCTTGTCTAACCTGTGTAGGATCCTTGTTTGTCCTGAGTCTTTGTATAAATTTCTCAGAGGTACGTATCTTGGTAGGTTCAGGGCATCTCTTATTAATTGATTCTGCCCTGTTTGTATTTTCTTCCTGTTTGTTTTACAGGTGTGTCCCTACGTAGCAGAGGCATACGAAAGGACTGGCAGGATAATTTACTAATAATAGTTTACTTCTTCTACCAATAAGCGTTGAGAGCTGATTTTTCAGCGCTTTGGCTCTATACGTAAGCTGATTTATGTGCTGCGTAAAGTTTCTTGTCTAGTAACACCCCTAGGTATTTAGCCTCGTTTGTCCATTCTACTGGGATGTTCCTAATTGTTATTTCTCTTTTCGGTACACTTCTTCTGTGACTAAACATTACAGCCTGTGTTTTATCCGGGTTTAAGGCTATTTTTCATTTGATGTACCATCTTTCGAATCTATTAAGTGCTTTCTGCAGATGATTAGCTGCATGATCTGGATTTCTCCAGCTGACAGCTATTGCTGTGTCGTCAGCGTAAAGACTTAACAGGGATCCTGGTTCTTTTGGCGTGTCGGCCGTATAGATGGTGTACAGGTACGGCGACAGCACAGCTCCCTGAGGCACACCTGGTTGCAGGGTCCCAACTTAGGACATGGTTGCCTCTGTTCGAACCTTGAACCTTCTGTTGGCTAGGTATGATCCAAGGAGGCATCTCATTGCCTCGCTGTATCCAATAGAGTTCATTTTATAAATGAGTTCTTCATGCCAGTTCCTGTCAAATGCTTTACTGACGTCCAGAAATGCTGTTGCCGTGTTTATTTTTTCGTTATAGCCTTTTGTTGTGAATTCTGTGAAATGTAGAAGTTATAGTTCGCATGAATTGAGACAAACAGTTCTCCCCTTCTCACCCTATTTCATTAGAGACTATAAAGTGTAAACGCATTCCAAAAATAGATCAATTGAGAACAGCAATCAGTTGAAACCGCTGTAGTGATAATAGTTTATAATAAATGTTGTGGAAATTAAAAAAAAAAAGTTTTTCAGTGTTTTATTTTTACATTTTAATTATCTCATATTTCAGCATGTTTATAGTAATTGAGTATCGTTACTCAAGTTTATCCAAAACTTTAATTATAACAATTAAACTTTTGTGTCCTACATTCAACATATTCAGCTTTCCACATCTCACCTTTACCAACACACGGATGTAATGATTACGATGTTTTCCATCCCTTCCTGAAATTGTGTACAGCCCAAGAAACTTACGGCACGTTGTAATACTTCTTTCTGCAGCCGGTGTTACGTGTCTAGAGTTGCTCCAACTTCAACATTGCGATGTACTTCCGGAGTTCCGAAACCGCACCCGCACGAGGCTTCTAGCAATTCAATCAGGGAGTTGAAGTGGAAGCCGAGAAGGTGACAATGTCGGAATGTATTATACTGTCGATAGAATTTCAAATTGTTGAGGCATTCACGGATTGGAAAAGTATATAAAGGTATTAAATATTTGTACATTGTGTTTAACGTACGTTCAACGGAGTATACACAAAGTGTTTAACTTGTGATTGTTAAAGCCACCTTTATACCTTAAATTGGCTGCACATTGGTTACACATAGTTCATACATACAGTGTATGCAGAAAGTAACTTAGTTCTTGAATTCTTATAGGTTACTTTAGGAATTAGAAGCTTTTTAGATAAAGTTGTTTGTCTATGCAAATCTAAATTCTCTATACGAAAAAAAAAAAGATTTTATGTCAAACAATAGATTTATGCTTCGATAATCAAATGAATTCTGTCTGTCTCCTAACATAGATAACGCTGCAGTCTCAATATATCTATCTTGAATTAAACAGAAATATAATACTTTACTTTTCGTTTGTAATCCTCTACTATAGTTTTGTTCTATGTCCACCTTCCCTATATTTTATCATTCGTAAGGATGTGGTGTAACGTTATGGTATTTGACAAATCGTTGCTATCCATTCTTCTCTCTCCTGGACGCGATGTGCTGCTTCAGACAGAGCGTAACCGGTTGCGCACTTTATTTGGTCTGACCATCGGAGTGGCGATCTTCTTCGAGATATTTTACCATTTACCTTGCCTTTAGCTACCAACCTCTCCATTCTTTCCTTTCATCTGGTAATGTGGCCAAAGTACCTCAATGTATTTTGGTTAATGATTATGGTAAGCCCAGTATTAATGTCCAGTTCTGTCTATATTGAGACATTTGTGCGATATGCTGTCTAAGGTTATGCTTATCATTCTACGATATACCCACATTTCAAAGGCCATTATATGTCGTGAGTCGGACTTTTTAATGGTCCAAGTTTCTGACGCATAGATAGCGATAGGCAAGATAAGCGTCCGTACTAGGCGCAGTTTTGTGTACCTGGTTATGTCCGTATTTTTACTTTCTTTACCTTCTTTACCTTCTTTACCTTCTTTACCTTCTTTGCCTTCTTTACCTTCTTTACCTTCTTTACCTTCTTTACCTTCTTTACCTTCTTTACCTTCTTTACCTTCTTAACCTTCTTTACCTTCTTCACCTTCTTTACCTTCTTCACCTTCTTTACCTTCTTTGCCTTCTTTACCTTCTTTACCTTCTTTACCTTCTTTACCTTCTTTACCTTCTTTACCTTCTTTACCTTCTTTACCTTCTTTACCTTCTTCACCTTCTTTACCTTCTTTACCTTCTTTACCTTCTTTACCTTCTTTACCTTCTTTACCTTCTTTACCTTCTTTACCTTCTTTACCTTCTTTACCTTCTTCACCTTCTTTACCTTCTTTACCTTCTTTACCTTCTTTACCTTCTTTACCTTCTTTACCTTCTTTACCTTTTTAACCTTCTTTACCTTTTTTACCTTTTTTTACCTTCTTTAAAAAACCAAAATAAAATAATGTCAAAAATAATGAGGCTAGATGCCAGCTGTCATATGCCAAAACAACATTTTAAGAGAGAATAGTTATGACATTTATATTAGCCACGTCCTAATACATATAATTTTATTTATTACAGATTCTTAAATTTTAAACTAAAGCAATTATTGTTATTAGAAAAAAAATGTTTGTCTTACTATGAAAATTAAACACAAAATGTTACCTCAGTTTTCACATAAAATTTTACACTGGAATTTTAGCTAACATCTCTGGGGTAGAAGTAGGGTGGAAAATTTCTGAACAGGAACAAAAGAAAACTGTCTCCATAGTTTGCAACGACGATCAGGGACAACAAAAATGAGAACAAAACAAACAATTTTTGACACAATGTGACAACAAAACAAATGAACAACATTTTGTTGGAAACAAAATTCACTGGCACTTTGTGGGCACACCCTATACGCCGCTTTAAATATATTCCATATTCTGGTATACTGCACAAATCCCTTCAATATTTAACAAAATACTTAGTGGTTAATCTTTCTTAATTTGTCATATTACAGATAGTAATTTCCACAAGAGTCAGATCTCAACCACTTAAACCATTTTACAAAATTGCTGGTTTTGCTGGTTAAATTGCCCACACGTCCGTTCAACGTGAAGACCTTCCAAAACATCTCTGCTTTCTATTTCGATCTCAAAACCAAACGCCAATCACCTCCCCCCTTCGCTTCTCACACCACGTACTCACCAAGGAACCCGACTCCAATTCGTTACGACTTACCAATCGTGAAAAATAACCTTGGATCTACTTCCAGCGTTAATGCGTCTTAGAAAAATGAATAAAAGACTGGCAATATTTTTTCTAGGAACGTCAAACTTAAAACGCAATATATCGATCGTTTTAAAATTCCTTTGCAAACAGATAAACAAAAATTATATCTCGGAGAGGGGCGTTCTACAAAATTTTATACATAAATATTTCATAGTTAAAAAAAATTAAAACGCTACAACCGTAGTTGGACCAGTTCTATACCTAATTTTTAGCGTATATTTTTTTTATTAATTTTTTTTAATCCTGATCTACAAATGGGCACCATTAAAGAAGAAATTGCAATTTACTTCTTCTTTTTCTTCTTCTTAATTAGATATTTATATATACATAAAAACAAAAAGAAGAAGAATAATTTACTTAAAATAAGTATTTATTACATCTACTGTATAAGCTCATAAATAGTTTTTGTTAAAATTGTGAGACAAATGAAATTGTTATATGACACTTTCCTGCAAGTTCTTTGGAGATGTGCAAACTATCTACTTAATGTAATTTATATTACAGATATTAAAAGAATAGTAAGTTATAAAATACGTCTAAGTTTAACAGTGCAAGAACAAACCATGTATGGTATTGTATAATATGCAACAAATTGTACTTTCCAATTTTCCTCCGTTCCGACATAGAGACCCATAAAGCGCTTCAAATTGCTTATGACAGTAATTCCACACCTAGACTACGTCCATCGCGTGCATTAAATGCTGCGATTATGGCATTATAAATTTGATAAACTCGCAGAATGAACCGCTTATCTCTCCGATTTTTCTCCATTTCTGGCTCAATATTGTCGAAGGAGAATGATTTACTTATCACGGGCGCATCGATGAGCCTCTGCAGAGTCGGTTTCGAACAATAAACTGCCATTTGCAGTGGTAGTTTACGAGTGTGCATCGTATATTCTAAGAGAAGAGAGGATTCCTATCAAATAGGACAATTAAAATAAAAAATAAAATTCTTCTGATTATTATTCATTAACCTGCGTTGTTTTGCATTACTAAGATCTAATACTTTTTCTTACAAAGTAAGTAACTACAATGCCGGAAAAAATCTTTACACAGTAAGTTAAACATATAAATCAGGATACTTGTTATATTAATTTTACAAATTAATACGTTTATATATCACCTTTATATTCGATGTCAAAGACTGGACAAAATCTACAATAACGACCATACATAAAAAAGGCAGCTTCCAAAAATGCGACAATTATAGAACTATCTCTCTTATATCCCATGCCAGCAAAATAATGCTACATATAATCAATGAGAGACTGAAAACATTCCTTCAAAGAGAAATCCCACAAGAGCAAACTGGATTTACCAAAGGTAGAGGCACTCGAGAACACCTGCTGAATATAAGCCAGATAATCGAGAAATCTAGGGATTTCAACATCCCACTATACATCTGTTTTATAGATTACCGTTAAGCGTTCGACAGGGTCAAGTGGAGACACTTCTGGCGAATACTAAAAGAAGTAGGCGTACCACAACATCTAATTACGCTTATAACTAAACTATATGAATACACTACTGGATCAGTTAAAGTACTTGACACACTTTCGAACGAGTTTCATCCAGAACGGGGTGTCAGACAAGGATGTATACTATCTCCACAATTATTCAACATATATGGGGAGTATATTATGCGAAGAGCACTTGAAGGATGGAAAAAGGGCATCTCAATAAATGGTCATAAACTAAACAACCTATGTTTCGCAGATGACACATCCCTTCTTGCAAATAGTCAAGCAGAGCTGATAGAACTTATACGACTGATCGAAAACGAAAGTAAAATATTTGGTCTGCAATTAAACATATCAAAGACAAAGATTATGATAATCATCCACTCTCTCTCTTGTCGTTTCCTCATTACTGAGGATCGTGATTCCCTACAATGCGGGCTGTCAATTCTCTCCATCTCTTGCGATTTTGGGCTGCTCTCATGGACTCGGAAAACGTCTCTCCAGTGGCTTTCTGTACTTGATCTGACCATCGGATAGGTGAGCGTCCTCGGCCTCTACGTCCTTCTACGTTTCCGCACACAATTAATCATCCACACATAACCACAATTGACCGGTTCGAGGTTGTGAGCTCATACTTATATCTGGGATCATTAATCACAAACACAGGATCATTACAAGAAGAGATTAAACGTAGATGTGATCTAGCAAAAGTTGCCACAGCAAAAATAATTAAAATATGGAAGGACTGTCAAATTTTAAGAGCGATAAAGATGAGGTTAATCAACTGCTTAATATTCCCAATACTGCCTACGGATGTGAATCTTGGACTCTGAGACAATCGGAGAGAAGAAAGATAGACGCCACTAAAATGTTCTGCTGGAGACGAATGTTACGAATTCCTTGGACCGACCGCAGAACAAATAATTCAATTTAAGAGAGCTAAAAGTTAGCCAATGACTCTCTAGTAAAGTCCATCTCCAACAATTAAAATATTTTGGGCATGTTGTGAGAGCAAACGCAGAAAACATGAAAAGACTCATAATACAAGGAAAGATAGAAGGCCGAAGATCACGAGGAAGATCCCCAACAAGATGGATAGATCAAATTACAGGAATATGCCAAAGACTATGCATAAATTAAAAGAAATGACCAGAGACAGAGATCTCTGGAGACGGACAATACACGACATCACGTCGACCACTACACTCCCCCTGGGGGGTCAGTATTGAAGAGAGAGATTCGATGTCAAGCTGGATTGCCTTGAGCACGTATTAAGCAAGGTTTAAGAAATATTCTTCTTCCATGGTCACCCATAACCTCTTCATCTCCTCTTTCAGATGATTTATATTAATCAATAGACACTCTTAAGCCATATTTTTCATTTCGATGGGATTAAGGTCGGGGAAGTTACATGGCCATTCCAATACGTTGATATTGTGATTATTTAAGAAGTATGACACTGTCTTAGCCTTGTAAATAGGGACACCATAGCGTATAAATAAGCCTTATTCGTTAATTTTCCTCAACTTCAGGAGATCATTCACGTCTGATGATAGTATCAGTTTCGATGGCCGACCGTATTAACTGATGAACTGCATCTCTTGAAACACCAATATCTGTTGCTATGATAATTATAGAGTCCTCTTTCTCAAGTAACGTTAAAGCACGAACTTTCTCCTGTTGTGTGAGTTTCTTTCGACCGTTATTTTTTGCTTTAATTTAGAATTTAATAATCCCAAACTTTACTGAGTAAATAAAAAGAAGTTTAACGCTGACTACTCTCACAAATCCAACTGTACATAGTAGAAACAAACAGAATAAACTAAAGAAACTAAGTGGTCAGTAAACTAAATATAGACAGCCGCCATTGCAATTACGTTATCCAATCTGGATAACGCATAGAACACATGCAATTTTTCTTTGAATTGAGTGATTTATTTGGATATGTAAAGATTTTATGATGTGCCTTATCCTTAAGGACGTTGGCCATTACATTTGCCCATTTAATCTTATTTGAAGCAGAGCCCTGAATAGTTCTATGGAGGTCATGTTCGTCAATTGCCGTCGGTTTTTAAGCCAAGAGTTGCGTCTTCTTCCTGGTCCACTTTTGCTATTGACTTTGCCTTCGATTATAAGTTGAAGCAGTTCATACTTCTGATTTCTTATGATGTGACGAAAATATTGTGTTTTCCGTTCTTTTATTATAAGTATAAGCTCCCTTTCCTTATTTATCATCCGCAAGACTTCCGCATTTGTCGTATGGCTCATGTTTTTGCCTGTACTGTCAATTAATAATAATAACCGTCAACATCCGTCAATAATAGCTACATAAAATAGTAACAACATAATAACCGTCAATAATAACTGTCAACCGTTTCCATTTCTCTCTGTTGTCCCATTCTCCATCGTTTAAGCCTCTCTTATTCATGGTATAGTCTACTTCGTTCCTCCAGGATCTTCGGTGTTGTTCTCTTTTCCTCCTTTCTATGGGACTCCATTCTGTTATTCTCCTTATCCATCTCCTGTCGCTAGTTCTTCTTACATGTCCATACTCCTATAGTCTTTTTTATATATCAATATAAGGTTGAATGTTCGAATAAATGAACTTTGATGGTACACAAGGCAAATATCGAACACAGTAGTTAATCAAATCTTGCCCAAGTACTTTCGATCACAAGATCATCCTCAGGGGCATTTCGTCAGTTGTGGCCTATCCAGCAGTAACAGAATGTCATAAATATAAATTAGGACATAACAAATAAACTAAACAAAGACAAACAAACACTTTAAAATTTAAAAATTGGAGAAGCTACATTTTATATAGAAGCCGGAGACAGAATCTATTTTTTACATATGTTACCATTTTTGTTCTACATGTTCTACATTTTTTTATATATGTTACCATGTCTGTTTCCATTGATGTCCTTTGCTTTATTTCGTCATTATTTCTCCTATCCATTCTTGTTACTCTGAAGCATCTTCGCAGGCATTCCATCTCTGTTGCTACGTTACTACTGTTTTTCTTGTTTATAATCCAATTTTCAGCCCCATATGTCATAATACTTCACACTAATGTTTTATAAATCTGTATTCTTCTTTTCAAATTTGGGTGTCTCTTTTATCATACTGAGTTAAGTTGTTGGATTGCTGTTCTTGTTTATACTAATCTTTGCTCAATTTCTTGCTCTGTTGTTGCCTTTTTCGTCATTATAAATCCAAAGTATTTATATTTATCCTTTCCTTTGATTGCTATGTTGTCGTCAATCTGTAGATCTTCTGTCTTTTTCACTTGTAGATAGGTACTCTGTTTTCGCGTTTCTTACTTAATAATTAGGCCAGTCTTGGTATATTCTTCTTGTAGTTTTTTTATCATATAACTTAGGTCTTCTTGGTCTTGTACAATCACTACTTGATAGTCTACAAAGCTGCAAAACTTAACGTATATAGGTATTCGTATTCCTTCCCATTTTCTTTTCCATGTAGTCAAGGCTTTCTCTAAATATATTTTGAATAGGGTTGTAGATGTAGAACAACCCTTCAGGGTCCCTTTTGTTGAGGTGAAGGTTCCTATGATGTCCATTTAAATGGACACTTTATTTTATTTATACAGAGATTTTGTATCTTCTATAAGTTGCGTCTGTATTTCTAATTTTTACATTGCCTTCCATAGTTCTGACTTTGGTAAGGAGTTATGCTCCCTTCTTAGGTCCACAAATGCCAAATGCTACCTGATCCTTCCCAATGTTAACTTTTATCGCTTGCTTTATCTTTTTTTGCAGTATTTTCCCATATAATCTTCCTTCTGATAATATTACGCTTATTCCTCAGTAGTTTTCGCATCGTTTTCTGTCTCTTTTTTTTAGATACAGATGTCATAATATAGCTCCGTCCATTCCTTTGAAAGCTGTTCTTCATTTATGGCATTATGAACTATTTATTTTATCATCCGGTGTATTTTTTGAGCTCTTGATGAGCTCAAGTGAGATGCCTCCAGGTCCCGGTGCTTTCTTATTTTTGATTACTTCTATGGATGGTCTCATTTCCCTATCTGTTATTTCTATTTCTTGTTGTGAGGATCTGCTTTGTCTTTGCCTGTTTTTTTCCAATGAATTATACAATTCCATTCGTAATGATTGTCAAAACTAGCTTAAGAAAATTATATCTTTCTGCTTTTCTTTCTTCTTTTCACTGTCTATGGTATCAAGTAACAAGTATCTACTTCGGCTCTCATTTGTGTTTCTAATATCTCATAAAAAAGAGATAAGAGCCGGTCCTGCTTCTGTATCGCCACGATCCACGATCTGCCTTCTTGATAAGTCTAGCACGGTTTTGCTTTCCAGGTCCAATGGAGGTCTGCCCGTCGTGATTTATTATGTACCCAAAACTACCGCAGGCACAAATCAAACTCCCCAGATTTATGTTTCCAATAACGTATATCATCATTACGTGCACTGCCATTCCTTGAACCAACTTTTTGAGTATTTCAATACCTCTCTCGACGTACATTTTGTTACGACAAACTTATTGAAAAGTTATTTCCAACATTTTGGCTTTAATTCGTTAAGAAAGTTATTTGCAGACGTTAAGATATTTTATTAAATAACGTAAAAGTTTCATTCTACATTTAAGTAACTAAACGGCTGTTTGTATAACTAAAAATTTCACGAGTAATTGAAAAATTTTCAAAAGGTTATATTGCATGAAATATATAGAGGTTTCAGTGGAAAATAGTAATAAATTAGTCTTAATAGTCACAATTAAGACGTCAACGAACTACCTATTTACGCACAGTGTGTTTTTACAAGCTATATCGGTACCTCCTACGTTTAATATCGTAAGTGCATTCGGTTTATTTTACAGTACAGCTGTACAAATGTTCGCTCATTGGATATTGATGATTGTTCACTGACGGAACAACCAATATATTTGAAAATTTGCATAATAATTACGAAATAAGTGGGTAATAATCCTGTGTAGTACTTTAATTAACATTATTTCTTGTTCTCGATCAAAATAACTTACGATATTTTATGTAACGAAGTTGATTAGGAAAATGAAGAATTTGGGGTGTTAGCTTTGGATGTTAATAACAGGTCAGTAGTGGATGAAACGGCTCACTGCGGTTTTTGTATAGCATTTTCATACCAAGGACAAAAGTAGTTATCACAATCGTAGTCTAAATGGTTTTTAGCACACTCTCGGGATGAGATGTTAAGTACTTTTATTAGTTCCGTCTGTATTTCTAATTTTTACATTGCCTCTCATAGTTCTGACCTTTGTACAGAGTTTCCAAATTTGAAAATTTGCGATTTTTACCCAGTAGGCTGGATTGAAAAATTATTATGCAAAACCTATCCAAACGATCTTAACAAAATTTAGCACACGTTTTAAACATATTAAAAAGTTTTTTCTAGGCAGAATATGGAGCTTGTAAGTCAAGTTTAGTAAGTCGAAAACATTTAAAGGATTAACTTCATTTTTTTGTACTATTTTTTCCAATTATGGCTATTTTTTCAACAATAAACATTAATAAATTGCGTTAGGCTTTCACGGCCATCGTCTAACTTATTAAACTGTTTATTCGGGCTGTTGGGCCGTTGTCTTCTGTTGAGATTAGTTCTCGACGTTTCGCCAACACTAGGGGTTGGCATCTTCTGGAGATGTTGATGCTTCGCTTGTAAGTAGAAGAAGTAGAAGTAGTAGAGTAAGTAGTTTCTACTTACAAGCGAAGCATCAACATCTCCAGAAGATGCCAACCCCTAGTGTTGGCGAAACGTCGAGAACTAATCTCAACAGAAGACAACGGCCCAACAGCCCGAATAAACAGTTTAATAAGTTAATAAACATTAAATTTTTAATTTTTAGCTAACCAAATATTGTGTAAAATTGAATATCGAAACTTTTAACTTCTAATAATTTTTTCTCTAGGATTAATATTTTCCGAATTATAAACGAAAATAGGAGCCAAGAAAATGAGAAATTTTCAATTTGTTTAGATTTTATTAAATTAAAAATTTAGCACAGGGTTTGCGACTGGCGCATATTGTGATTATCAATATTGGGCACATCTTGAAGGGATTTCAGTAAAAAAATAGCTTCCTATGGAAAATGTCCAATCCAAACCAGATCTCGCCTAGAACATTTTGTCCCCGGAATGTGTGGTTTAATTTATGACACACCTTTTTGAAACACCCTGTATATAAAGATGAAAATAGTTTTTTAAATATTTTTTATAAAAGGCCTTATCTAAGCTCTATTAGCATTTACCAAGTCATTTCCTTCTATAAAGCCAATATTAAAAGATATTAATTATTATTGTCTTTAGTTTTTTTTTGTTAAAAAACAGCTCAAACAACAAGTAGGTATTGCTAATTAGATAAGTGACTTGAACTTAAAATAAATTACAATAGATAGATGTTCAAGGTGTTGAACTAAAACACCACAAATTAATTGATAAGATAACTATGGATTACTTAAATCAATTCATAGAACTATTATGTATATACTACAACCATATTATGAGTTGATTAGAGGATGTGTACACTATTCAAAGTTATTGAAACTTGTGTGTTACAATTATTATTTAGTTTATTTGGTGCTTGACTCAAGTGGGATTATCCGGGAGATTTATGCAAAAACTATTAAATCTTTATAGTAAAACATAAGAAGTTGTTATGTATGTAAAATTCGGTAAAAAATAAATAACTCACTTTCTCACTTAGCCCTGTTTGTATATTTGAAGGGTTCGGTGCAAAAACATGGTCGTATCTACAATAAATGCGAGGAATACCTGGATGGCACTCAGTTTAGTTTCCGTAACGAGTTTGGAACGAAAGAGGCACTGCTTGGAATGAACGTACTTGCTCAAAGATGTCGTGATAAATCTGTAGACATATACTGTTGTTTTATGGACCTCCAAACGGCATTTGATCATGTTAAGCACTGTATATTGATCGAAGGTCTAAAAGACATTGGCTTGGACGTCAGAGATGTTCGAATAATTGCAAATTTATATTGGAATCAAACAACATCAGTTTTAGTAGATAGTGTGAAATCACAGGTTCTTAATATTCTGAACGACAACGATCACTTCACTTTGACACTTCGGAATAGTGGTTAACTTTTTCCGTCAATTTATCCAATTTAGTGCGTTAGAAAGAAATCAAAAAACGGTGACTTACTAAAAGAAGGCTCTGAGAAGAACTCTACCTTGCATAACAGAGGTTTTTAATTACCCCGTAAGACGTTTAATCGCGTCAGAACTTATCATAGTCTATGTGCGGATATGTTACACAGGTGTGGTAATGGACACATGTATGACCAGTGGATATTTATAATGATAATCAATACCTTACAGCTAATGTATATGTACAGCCTGTAAAGCACGAATGTGTATTTCTTTCTCTTTCACCACTTGGGTTATTAATTTCTTGGTCCCTTTAGTTAAGCAATTTGATATTCCAAGTAGTAATTCACATCTGGGTTTTGAATATTTTTCGCTGGTCGTTTTTCTTACTCTGGGCATTATCGTATCTATCCGGTTCCAAAGCTGTATGTACATTGTTGCTTTGAGCAGTATTCGTTTTTACGATTGGTAGGTTGCTAACCTTATTAGTCGCCGTCCACATGTTGACCTGGCTTGTATTCTGTTACTGTTATTCGTTAACAAACTCTTCCACTAAATAATATAGTCATCCAAATAAATAAATTTCTGTTAATTTACAGAACTTAAGATAAAAAGTTGTAGATTTAAGTTGGGGCAGTTGTACTAAAATCAAAAAAAGGAAGGCCATATCGAAGATGGAACAAAGAAAAATATAATATTTTGGAAGATGCTCAATTGATTTCCTTCGAAACAGATATTATTGCGTAGCCGGCTGAGGCTATATCTTATATCTTATGCCAAATGAGGAAATTCAGCTTTTGCTTTCATATTGTCCATCACTAACTGAAAACCTAGTTCTTTTAAAGTGGAATACCTGGTAAGTGGTTTGACTTACCTTGTGGAATACATTCTTGTACGTTTAATTCGGTGTCTGATACATCCAATTCAGACTCTGAGTTATGATTAGCATCTTCATGTTCTAAGTTGCCAACTATAGACTCATCGGAATCTGAATGTTCATAATTCTTCCTCGTCAGTTGCAACTTCCTCGTAGAAACGTTGCAAATGTTTTGCCTCTCTTTCATAAGAATACATTGTTTTGCTAAGCTCTAAAAACAATACACTGCAAATTTTGTTTTGTACCTTCATAAAAAAAAACTTACATTAAGGAACGGGTTGGGTCTGAGAGAACGAAAACAAATATATCATCGACATTATTACTTCAATGCGCATTCGTAACTGAGGGATTATAGCTAGCTATGACAGGACCGTACTTAGACTCGCTGACCGTATAGAGATATTAGAAGAACTGAATGGGCCTGACAGACCTAACCCGTGAAACGCAGGGTTAGAGTAGTGATGTCATTTATAAAGATAAGAAAAAGTATATAATATATAAGTTTAAATATATAAATAAAAGGGAAAGGATAAGATAACCACATACTGAACCTTGTGGTACCCTATATACAATTCTTTTGTGACAAGAGTCAGTAATATTTGGTCTACCTAGTTGTTTCCTATTCCTCAAGTAAGATTGAAACCAATTCAAAGAAATACCTTGAATTTCGTAGAAATTTAGTTTTTTTATCAAAATGTAGTGATTTACAAAATCAAAAGCTTTGGCATAGTCACATAAAACAGTAGCAGTGTAAAGTCTATTATTATTTTGGATAGGACTGGCAGTAAAGCAATAATAGGTCCATGGTTGCAGACATTCAAGTTTTCACCACAGTTGTAAGAAGGAATAATAATGGCTCTCCTTAGACACTCTAAAAATATACCCTTTTCAAAGGATATACCCTTACTAATTAGTGAGATTAGGACTTCCAACACATTTTTTGAGATAGTTAAGATGATGTTTATGAACAGTCCATCAGTGCTACATGAAGATTTGCTTTTGATACTACTGATTGTTTGAATCAGTTCAGATTTATCAACTTGTCTTATAACGAATGGAAAAAGGATCTTGTTATGACAAAACGAACTATTCATTTAGATCTTTAGGTTTTGGAAGACAAGAGAGTTTTCCATGAATGTTTAATAAGTAGTCTCTTTTTCCCATTCTGGTGGCAATTTTTTGCCTGTCAAGGCGCAACTAGAAACTTAAGTTTCAGTAGAAAGGCTTGTCCATGATTCAAAAGTACTATGGAAGTCCTTCAGGAGATAAAACTCTTTCATTACTTATTATCGTTAGGAGATAGTTTTGGGTTACCAAATATTTTTTTTTATTTTCCTTATAATATAACTGTTTAATATTTTAAAATATATACACCAGATGGTTAAAATTGTACTATTATTATAACACTTATAAAATCTTATCAATATTAAAAAAGTACCTCACTTTAGATATAATCTTAGCACCTATAAATATATTAAACTGAAACATATTGGTATTGTACCTTGACAGCATACAATATGATTGCTTTGCTAGTTCTGTGTTTAGTTCTACAAACTGTAGGTAAGTTACAAATAAAATTATTAACAAGAATAATCTATGACATTTTGTTTTGCAACAAAGTTTTAACAGAACTTCTTTTTTGTGTGTCTATTTTATATGTCAGTGATATTTTAACAGTTAATATTCCTAATTGTTTAGCACCTTCTCCAGTCTTGGACCGAGACGCTGATCAAAACGAATATCCATTTATCGTAGCATTGGAATCATGCGATACACCAGTTTGTTTCCCAGAATGTGGTGCTGTGGTTCTTTCCAAAAGTTGGATCCTCACACTTGGTAGCTGCGCTTACGTTGCTGCTAACTACAATGTTAGGGTAAGTTACACAAATAGCGTCAAGATGTCAAAGAAATGGAATAATGCAAATTAAGATTATTATTATTAAACTTTTGATCTTCAATTTATTTTTTTCCATCCATTCCAAGTACTTTCGCATTGATTTAATAATATGCAAAATATAAAATTGTGTTTCTTACTATAAAATTACTACTTTTCTGTGATGTTTTAGATATACGTCTAAAAGCATTGGATACGTACGCTGAATTGACAACTTACAGGTGTAAAAAGTCTTGCAATTTAAATAAATTGAGATATCTATTTTGATAATCTTATTTATCTCAAGGCATAGTAGAACTTGTCTGCTGATTTTTTGACTAGCACTTTGTTTTCATTCTTTGTTTTATTTTATATTTGACATATTTTTCTTGTGCTGTAATCGAGTTTAATTTTATGATGTACTTTTTTATTGTTATATTACTACGTACTAAGGATTTCCATAATTTTAACTTAATTTCTAACCTCAAAAGCCTTTTGATCTCTTTCTATTCTATACTGACAATGTCTCCATCTTGCAATCATCTTTTTTACACGATTATTGAGTAGAGTAAATTTATTTTTTATTGTTATCATTGTCACCATTACACATTTCTTTGCGTAAACTGCTAAACATAGGTCTTTCTAATTTTTATCCACTCCGTTTTATCCTGACCACTTTTTATCCAATTTCTTGACATTTTCTTAAGATCGTCAGTCCAACGAGTAGGGGATCTTTCTCTACTTCTTTTGTCCAACCTGGGTCTCCACGCAAGCAATCTCTTCGATCACCTTTCAATTCGGGAAATTCCATTGGTAATTCCTGTCCTCAAGTCTTCAGTTCTTACTTAGTCACGAAGCGATATGCTTAGCATTTTTATTTTCCTCTGAGCTAATTACAGCGTTTTAGAAGTTATAGCTGTCAATTTCAAAGTTTTGTCACCTTAAGTCATCACAGGCAATACATATTGGTCAATTTTTTTACGTTTTAAAGGTTTATTCTTCTTTGTATTTATATGTTTGGTTGTCTCTTATGATCTTTATTTCGTATTCAAGGTATATTTATTTTTTTTACCAACTTTACTTCATTGTCTTTAATATTGACTTTGCTATGTACTAGGTTTGACATAAATTTTAATTAGGAGATATTTTATTGTGACCTACACTGGCACACACTAACTAATATATTCATGTAGCATTGTACATATCTTCGTAAGGCAAAACTATGTCGTATGCAAATTTAAAATTTTTCAATCTTCTACCGTCAATGTCCAAGCCTTACTCTTCCCAGTTAACTTTTTTACAAGCATATTATAGTACTACTGTAAACAGTTTGGGTGATAAGGTCCACTCTGTCGGACTCCTCTGTCGATTGGGATATAATCTGTGTTTTTATGTAGTTTCATCGAAATAGTTGCGTTTTTGTAAGTATGGTAAATTAACCTTGTAATGTACATCAGTAGTCAATGCGGCATGCTTGTAGTGCTTCCAGGATTTTTTCAAATTCTACCGTGACAAAGGCTTTATGGAAATATAGAAATGCCAAAACGTTGCTCATTGCTATACGTTTTATAAAATATTATTATCATGCCAATCTTTAATAAAGTGGCTCTCTTATCACTATACAACTTTTTTTTATACAACTTGTATTTTATTATAACCTAATGATTTAGTTTTATGATCATAGGTTTTTTGTACTTGTGTTTTGTTTTGATGTTTGTTGATTACATGTTTTGATCATAGTTTTATATTTATGTTAACATTTTGTTTTGAATGGTTATCAACAGAATAAATTTTAAAATACCTTTCATATATAGCGGTTTTGGAGGGCTTCATCGTTTATCAATTTCTTTTCTTCTTTGTATATATTGTCAACTCTCGGTCTTTGTGCACGGTCTCTAGCACACGTTAGTTAGATATGTGTGCTGACCACGGAATTCTGAACACGCGACGGTAACACCATAACTCAAATGCTTCTGATTTGTTAAGATTTTTTATATTTCTTGTCCAGGTTTCACATTCATAGAACAAAGTGGACCAGACGTAGCACTTCAATTTAGTGCAATTTAGTTTATCAATTTAGTGAAAAATTAAAAATAATTTTTCATTCATCATATGCCTCATGCTTCTGCATGAGAAAAGATTGGCTGTATCCATCGGCACACATATATGCAATAACCAACATCACGCCTATCAAGGATAGAATCCTAACCCTCAGTAGGAAGTATATCTTAAGAACCATAGCTGGCTCGAACAACCGAGCAAAACAAACATTGAAGACACCTTGTTCACATAGAGGGCAAATACTCACCAGGCATCCCGCCAAGAAAGTTCCATTCCCTCCAGTTAAACTTCTACATAACGCTGGACCTGAACTTCCTGATGAGTATTTTGATATTTTAGAATCTTTCTCCATCTATTATCGCAGATAAGCGGCGCACCAAAAACGCTGATAAAGAGCCGTTCCTACTGTATAGCTGGTAACCCTGAAGTACCTCACTGCATGCTAGGCAAACCCACTTCTTCTTGTGCGTTCACGATTCTTATCGATCACAAAATAGGCCACCTTCTTTTCCCCTTCTTTCCTAAGCAGTTCTCTGCTTCTTAGGCCGCGTTTTTTTAAGTTGACGTTTTTCTCGTAACTCGCACAACTCCGTCAAAAAAAGGAGTTCCCCGTTCCTTGAAGAGGCGTAAGCCTAAACAAGGTTAAAACTCGACGTTAGTTACCTCTGTTATTCATCAAATGTTTTAATGGTAGTATGTATGTAAATTAAATATATTGTAGTACTACTGATCACAGTACTAATGAAAATTCGATAGATACGAATTTTTTTTAATTTGAATGTTCATATGTTTACAGGTAAATGCAGGAGTAGTCAATGTGAGCAGCCCAGACGCACAACTCCGAGAAATTGAAAAAGCAGTACTACATCCAAAATTCAACTATTCTCAGTAAGTTAATTTATTGAACTATATACGAAGTAAGCTGCTTATATTGTCGTTTTAAAAAACGTTTTAAAACCAGAAGAACTAAACTCGAATTGGCCAATAAGTCTGTTGTCAATTCTATCTAAACTACCAGAGAATGGTGTACTGAAGCAATTTCTGACGAAAAGAAAAACTTGATCATCAATTTGGTTTCTTAAACAAACCTGGACACGTTAAACAGATTTATTGTGTGTTTAAAAAATTCAGCAATGACCCAAAAAGGCAAAAGATACTCTATTTTAGCCTTTTTACATACAAGTAAGGCATTAAATAAAGTATAGCATACAGCTTCACCTTACAAAACTTACCATCCCCTTTTCTATGAAGAGATTTAAACTGACTTACTTACTGAATTTTAGACATTCACTGGGAAACTATCTTTGAAAAGGTTTACCTCAGGGGTGCTCAAACTTGAACTGCTGGCGATCTACCTCAATATTTTTAGACTACTTACGATCGACTCTGAGAGACTGCAAGTGTGTTTGATGCAGGGTTGTCGTACATACACGATACACCCTACCTACCAAGGTAGGGCGTACCGTAGCATATATAGATATTAGCTTTCTGCACAATATAGGTACATTATTTTAGTCAAGGTTTAGGTTAGGATTAGTTAGGTTCTTCTCTATAATATCAATGAAAAAACTCATAGTTATTCAAAATTGCGAGTTTATTTGTTGTTACAAAACAAAAGAGTTACATATGGTATTAAACTTAACTAAGGAGTGGCTTTGGATGTTGAAGCGTGGCACTGCATGTCCTCAGCATACTTTTCATAAGATGGTACGTAACCACTGAGTGTTAATCGCAAGTATGATGTCATATGATCGTCAGTTAGTTAATTGCGATATTTTGACTTAATTATCTTCATTTCAGAAAATGCAGACTCGCACAAGTAAGTTGACCCAAAAAATGCCGTCAGTTGAAGGGCGATTTGCCTTACATTCGGATATTTATCTTCAGTTATAAAACGCCAGAAATTTGTATTAGATACTGTAGCTTTGAGATGTATATCTGATATAATCTGCACCAACTCATTTTCAACAGAACATGAGTTCATATTAAACTGACTTTTTACATGAAAAAGGATAACTCATAAATGATGCTATATTTTCCAATTTACTGCAATCATAAAAACGCATTTCGAATTGTTCTAAAATATTTGATAATTTAGCCTCATACGTATCATAATTCAACTGAGGAATCCTTGCTTTCAAAGACGGAAAATGTTTCAGATCCTTTCTTTTCAGTTGATCTATCATAAGTTGCAATTTACTTTTGAATGCGTTTACTGCGCTAATCATCTCAATAATAGTTTTTCCTTTACCTTGAAGCTCCAAGTTAACGGTGTTTAAGTGCATTGTAATGTCAGTCAAAAATGCCAAATCATTTAGCCATTTTTCGTTTTTCAAAATCTGAGTGTCATCACCTCTTTCGTCTAGTAAAGCTGTTATTTCGGGCAATAATTCTTGAAACCTTTCTAGGAATTTTCCGCGACTCAACCACCTGACGTCCGTGTGAAGAACTAAATCAGTGTGTTCAGCTGACTCCCTATCTTCCAACTGCAACTGAAAGATCCGCCGTTGCAAGCTACGTGAACGGATGGAATTCACAATTTTTTTTGCAATGCCCATAATTTCCTCGGTGTTTAAAACTTTTGAACACAAAACTTGTTGATGTATAATGCAAGGGAATGAAAAAAATTAAGAGAATTCTTCATTAGCTCGACACAATGTCACAAAACCGTTTTTGTTTCCAGTCATTGCTGGTGCTCCATCGGTTGTAATGCACATTAATTTATATATTGGTAGCTCGTAGTTTTTTACAAAATTTAAGAAAACGTCATATATATCTTCACCATGGGTCTTCCCTTTCAGAGGAATGATTGTCAAAAATTCTTCCTTAGCCAACATGTCATTGAATACCATCCAAATAAAAATACACAGCTGGGCAGTGTCTGTCATATCGATGGATTCGTCGAACTGTAAAGAAAAGTATGTACATTCCATGATATCATGTTTTAGTTTATCTGCGATGTCTTGACTCATGACTTCAATACGCCTTGTGACAGTCGGACGAGATAACTGAAGTTCTCTAAAGCAGACATGATTTCTGTTTTATTTTTAAAATCTCCAAATAAAGTCTCACCCGCTTCAATAAATGCTTCTTTCACCACCGATCCATCTTCAAATGGTTTCTTGTGTTTCGCCAAAATATGAGATATTTTAAATGACGCGATCGTAGCAGCTTTTGATTGTTTGGCTGGTCTTGTGAACATGGAATGTTCTTTTTTCAAACAAGATATCAAATCACTTACTTTTCATTTTCTTAATTCACTCTGTGGCAGAAAAATCGACCAGTCGATCGCGATCGACCGTTTGGGCACCCCTGGTTTACCTTATTTATAATTTAAGTAAACTAAGATTCATCACAAACACTTATTATCAATGTAGACAAATTTTATGAATAAATTTAAAAAAAAATTATATTCTAATATAAAATTTCGTTTTAGACCCTTTTCTCCAAACAACATTGGTCTACTGAAACTAAAAACACCTCTAGATTTAGGAGACTCGGTTAAACCAGGAGTACTGCCAAAGCAAGGATCAGATGTATCACTCGGCCATGTTACACAACTGGGATGGCTTGTTAATAAAGATGGACGGGGCAATCCTTTAAGTGTGGAAAATTTGGAGACTGCAGACATGGATATTATGGATTATGATGGTAAGTATACTTGAACAGATATGTATAAAATTAAATGCTCTACATTTATAACAGTATCTGATTTTTCTTTATTGAAGCAAAAGTAACGATGGTTAGGCATCAATTAGATAGATTAAATTCCTTAGAAAATCCTTGTTATAAAACTCTCAGCAACTTTGCCTATTATTCGCGTTATACAAACTACCTTGAGCAACTTCATTTGCACCTGCAGATACTTAAAAGCGTTCATATTCAGTAAGATTTAAATTAACTGCTTTTAGACCACTAAATTTAAATCATTCTTATTTTTAAAAATATATTTTTTGTAATAATCATCCAAGGGATATTGGAGTAAGGGGATGAAAAAGACAGTCACTCCACAGGGAAGGATCCGTTTGAGTCAGACCAGGCCTCACGAAGAGCTGTAGTGCTAACTGATAATGTGAATAATTGTCCAAATAACTTTATAATTTACATAAACATATATTAATTTTTTTTTCTTTTAGTGTGTATGGCGGTAGTAGAACAATCGATGGAATACAAATTTCCTGACTTTGCCCAAACGTTGTTCTGCACTGGAGATTTTACTGGACGCGAAGATTTATGTTTTATGAATGACGGAGCCCCAGTTCTTCAAGATGGACTCGTAGTAGGCCTTTACTACTATACATCTTTAGGTTGTGGAGTGATGGGATCAGCCATATTAAGTCTCAAGACTGGGCCTTATGTATCGTGGATTCAGGAAAATATTGACGAAGATATTAGACTAGCTTAAAAATATTGTATTTTCGAAATGTTAAATAAAATGTAAAAAATATTATGTTGGTGTTCTAAAAAAAAACGTAAGAAAAGCATAAAAAATAAAGACGTAGTCCTTCACTAGTCTAGCTTTCTGAGCTACGATTTCTCTCATCAGCGAGGAGAAAAATAAAGAAAGTTAATTGAGAAATTAGCTCATGAAAGTGATTCTCAAATATTTTTGTTATTATCAGGATCACAGAGAAGCAAAGAGGTTATTTTGCTAAGATTAATCTGTAAAAAAAATTAAATAAAAATAAATAATTTGTAATTTACTATCGAAGGAAGTTAATAAAATTATCTCAATTAGCCAAGATTTTTAAGGTTTTATAAGAGGTTGTGTTGCCGTTTTGTATTCAATATTCAGCACAAAATTATTTATAGGGTAAACCACCCAGTTATTAATTATTAATTAAACATTAAGTTCTGGTAGAAGGTCTTGTCCTTGATTTAAAAATTCTATGAAAGTCCTTCAGGGTCTAAAGATCTTCCATTGCTTATTATCGTTAGAAGATAGTTTTCAGTTACCAAATACTTTTTTATTTTCCGTGTATAAATGTTCAATTTGAATTTTGCAATTTCATAATCCTCCAGTTGGGTAAATTTGTACTATTCTTACAATACTTATAAAATCTTATCAATATTAAAAAAAAAACCTTACTTTAGATATAATACTAGTATCTATAAATATATTAAAATGAAACATATTGGTATTGTACCTTGAGAGCATACAGTATGATTGCCTTTCTATTTTTGTGTTTTGTTTTACAAACTGTAGGTAAGTTACAAATAAAATTATCAACAAAAAATAATCCACTAAAGTTTGATTTGCGATAAAAGTTTAAGAGAATTGGAAAACAAAAAACTGTATTTTTTCTATTTTCTTTTTTTTTTCTGTCTATTGTATATGCAATTGGTATTTTAACGTTTAATTCTTAATTGTTTAGCATCTTCTCCAATCTTGGACCGAGACGCTGATCAAAATGAGTATCCATTTATCGTAGTACTGGAATCATGCGATACACCAGTTTGTTTCCCAGAATGTGGTGGGATGGTTCTTTCCAAAAGTTGGATCCTCACACTTGGTACCTGCGCTCACACTGCTGCTATCTCCAATATTAGGGTAAGTTGTTACACAAATAACGTAAAGATGTCACAGAAATGGGATTACGAACTTACATGTTTCTAGAGATCTTTTGCCTCCCAGGTAGGTATTAATTTTCTGACACTTCTTACCCCACATTTCTCTTTTTGCTTTTACTGTTGTTGTTCTTGTTATTCTTTTGAGTTGCCGGTATTCATTTCTATCTTTTTGTTGTTTACTGCTCAGCCATCTGATAAACGCTTGCTTTTTCTCTTCCACAAGTGCTTCTATTTCTTTGTCCCACCATAGTTTTCTACTGTGTCTTTGAGTGTTAAAGCCGAGTGCTTCTTCTGCAGCTTTTTTAACGCTAACGACTACGTTTTTATATACCTCCTCTACTGTTGATGTTTCAGTTATATTCATTAGTTTAATGTTAGTCATAAAACAGAATAAATTTTAAAAATTTTTAAAATAACTTTCATATGTAGCGGTTTTTCTAGGAATTCATCGTTTATTAATTTAGTGAAAAATAAAAAATAATTTTTCATTTGCTTATTTTTTCCTTTAATCACCGATGATCGGCAGTTATTTTATCGTATGTTTAAATGGCATTATGTATGTAAATTAAATATATTATCTAGTACTACTTAAAACTCGATAGATAAGTATTTTTTTAAGTTTAAATGTTTATATGTTTACAGGTAAATGCAGGAGTAGTCAACGTGAGCAGCCCAGACGCACAACTCCGAGAGATCGAAAAAGTAGTACTACATTCAGATTTCAACCCTTTTCAGTAAGTTAAATTATAGAACTATATACAAACGAAGTTGCTTATTTCGACTATATTTAGTCAGCGATTCCCTGATCATTCAGTAAATATATTCACCCCCTGTATGTTTGCCTAAACTACTCAGCTTGTCGTTCAAACATTTTGTTTTCACCATGAGCAATTTTTTATTTTTATCTTTAAAAAGTTGTGTGTTTTTAGATACGTGTGTACTTTATTTTGATTTGAGCCAACCACATAGTCCCCAACAAAACAATCTCAAACATTTATCATCACGTTATCTAGTTTGTTTATGACTGTTAATAAAATAGGGATTGCTTATGTTTTTCAATAATTGCAAAGTTACGATCAGAAGAAAGATGCGTGTATCCCACTACCAGAAATATATGTTCTATTGTATCAAAGATACTTTCTGTAACTAGTTGTTGCCATAGCTATACAATGGTCCAATTTTTGTTTTGTCCAGCGCAATTATCGCTATATATAACAAGCTTCCTATGTTCAGTATGATTTTCTTTAAAATGCTTATATAATATACTAGCTATCTCGTCAGTTCCACATTTTGCCAAGTGTTCGGGCCACATATACATAGATCTTCAACGCAGTCATCTATTCCTAAGTTATAGGTCCAGATTTTCGGTAATTATCAATGACGGACAATTACCATAATTGTCAATGAAGGTACAGGTAGAGCTTGCTGTAGATCAAAACAAATGACAAGTGTTTCTTTTGTTCTCTTAGCATTTTCTACTTTATCTTTTAGGCTTTTTTGCAATGCTTCGGCTCTTTGATGGTGTAGCTCAAGTTAAGTCTTTAACCTGTCTGCTGATACTTCTGTATTGCCAACATTCCTAATTTGAATATTTAGAGAGCCACATGTTTTGCAGGTATCAGTTTTGGGTAATTTAAATCCAATGTTAAACTCCTTGCAAAAAACATTTCTGTAGCAGCTTGCTTTTACTGGATTAGCATTTATATTTCTACACCATTCCAGGTAATAATCGTGCTAAAGAGCAGATATCGATAAATCATGATCTATGTACCTTTGTTTTGATTTTTTTGCCTACTATAATGAATAGTGTATTTTGGGGACAAAGACACTTAGGGACAAACAGAACACAATCAAAATGACTAAACAGACATTAATTTAAAAATGTGGGCACTTAGTGGTACTCCATCATATAGTAGTTGCCAGATGATTTTTTTTAATTCCCTAGAATTATTGCCAAAATTTCCCTAGGTATCCCTAACAACTTGACAATCTTATCAAGCCGAGAATCCTAGTATCCAGAGGCTTCGCATTCCTTCCCCATCTTCAGCAGAACATCTTGATTTGTTACTCTTTCTGTCCATGATATTTTTCACATTCTCCTATAACACCACAACTGGAATGCCTCAATGTTTTTGACGTTTATCTTTTTCAGTGTCCAGGCTTCCATACCGTACAGTAGAACGGAGAAAACATAGCAACCTTGTTTCTATGAAGAGGTCTAAATTAACTGACTTACTGGATCTTAGATACTCACTGGAAAACTATTTTTAGAAAAGTTTACCTTATTTATATTTTAAGTAAACCAGAAACAGTCATTATCAATGTAGACAAATTTTGTAAATAGATTTAAAAAGAAATGATATTCTAATATAATATTTCGTTTTAGACCATTCTCCCCAAATAACATCGGTCTACTGAAACTAAAAACACCTCTAGATTTAGGAGACTCGGTTCAACCAGGAGTACTGCCAAAGCAAGGATCAGATGTATCACTCCACCATGTAACACACCTGGGATGGTCTATTATTTTCGATGGTCGCGGCTATCCCATGGGTGTTGAAAATTTGGAGACTGCAGAAACCGATATTATTGATTATGATTGTAAGTGTGCTTACAAAACTATTTAGGAAACTAAATCTTATACATTTATAACATTATCTGATTTTGCACTATTGAAGTAAACATAACGATGTCCAGGCACCAATGAGATACATTAAATTTATTAGGAACTCCTTGTTTTAATTATTCGTGTTATGCAAACTACGATGAACAGCTGCAGATACGTAAAAAAATTAGATAAGATTTAAAAAAAACCGCTTTTAGAACACCAAAATTAAATCATTCTCATTTTTAAAATATATATATATTAAACCGGTTTTATAGCGTTCTACGCCTTTCCGTTCCTAATCGCCACTCTTTTCTATTATGGCAGTGTTCATCTCTCAAATTTCGTTCCGACATTGCCTTGGAGATGCCTTTCATCCATGTGGTTACTGGTCTTCCTCGTTTTCGTTTTTCTGTGGGGGTCCATTCTAACACTTTCTTGGGGATTCTTCTTTCTTCCATTCGTCTTACGTGCCCGTACCATACTAGCTGTTGTCTTTCAATGTCATCTATGATTGTTCTTTCTATTTCCATTTGTTGTCTAATGTCGTCGTTTCTTATGTGTTCTAATCTAGATCTTCTTGCTGACCTTCTCCAAAAATCCATCTCAGTGGCTAGTAATTTATCCTTGTATTTCTTAGTTAATTGCCAGACTTCAGCTCCATAAGTTAACACTGGTTTTAATATTGTGTTGTAAATTCGTTTTTTATTTTCTGTTCTTATATTTTTTTGCCACAGTACCGAATTCAGGGCTCCTATCACCTGTCTTCCCTTTACTATTCTGTCTTTAATATTTTCTTCGGTTCGTCCTGTGCTCGTTAGTTTTATTCCCAGATATACATATTCCTTACAGCTTGTAATTGTCTCCTGTTCCAGGTTCAGGTTCTCTGTTTCTTCTCTGCCTACACATAGATATTGTGTTTTTTTGGTGTTTACCTCCAGACCCCATTTTCTGTATTCCTCTATCAGTTTCCTTGTCATATATTCAAGATCTTCTTTGTCCTGTGCAATTACAATTTGGTCATCTGCATAGTGTAGCGTATTTTTAAAATATCTTTTGTGTAATAATCATCCAAGTATGCTTAGAGTAAGGGAATGAAGAAGACAGACACTCGACAGGGAAGGATCTGTTTGAGACAGACCA
Organism: Diabrotica balteata; assembly: GCA_918026665.1. Classification (NCBI taxonomy): domain Eukaryota; kingdom Metazoa; phylum Arthropoda; class Insecta; order Coleoptera; family Chrysomelidae; genus Diabrotica; species Diabrotica balteata. Next base: position 149,805,199 of record OU898282.1, on the reverse strand, counting down.
GGGCCCACGAAAAGCTGTAGTGTCAACTGATGATGATGAATAATTATCCAAATAACTTTATAATTTAAATAAACTTAATTATTTCCTTTTTCTTTTAGTGTGTATGGCCGTCGTAGAACCATCGGTGGATTTCAAAGCTCCTGACTTTGCCCATACATTGTTTTGCACTGGAGATTTTACTGGACGCGAAGATTTATGTTTTATGAATGAAGGAAATCCAGTCCTTCAAGATGGAGTCGTAGTAGGTCTTTACTATTATACAACTTTAGGTTGCGGAAGAATGGGATCAACTATATTAACTCTCAAGACTGGACCTTATGTATCGTGGATTCAGGAAAATATTGACGAAGAAATATTAGACTAGCTTAAAAATATTGTATTTGAGAAATTTTAAATAAAATATAAAAAATTATATGTTGTTCTTCTATGTAAACGTAGGAAAAGCTAAAGATCTAGTACCTCACTGGTCTAGTTTTCCGAACTAAGATCATCAGCGTTGAAAAAAATATATTCTTGAAATCTTTGAAAGTGATTTAAAAATATTTTCGATTTATTATCAGGAGCGCAGAGAAGCAAAGAGGTTAATTTATACGAAGATTAATCTGTAACAGCATCAACTAAAAATAAATGAACTCTAATTTACTACCGGAGGAGTAGAATACTATATTAAATTGTCTATCAAAATAATGAGATTCAAAAAGTCCCAATGAGCCAAGATTGTTAAGATTTTAATATAGTTTGTGTGGCCACCATTTTGTGTCCAATACCCAGCACAAAATCATTTATGCTGTCAAGGTACAGTCTTACAATTTTTTTTTTGAACCTATTCTGTATCCTTCCATTGTTGGATATAGGTCTCCCCTAGTTTTCTCTATCTTTCCCTATCTTGAGCTGTTTTCTGCCATGTGGGACCTCCTTGTTTCCTGATGTCATCTTTTCACCTCATCTGTGGTCTGCCTCGTGATGCAGATGAAAGAGAAGCAGCGGAAGACCACAAATGAGATGGGCTGATGACATTAAGAAGATGGAAGACACAACTGAAAGCAAATGGCGCAAAATAGCAAATACTGGATTGATTTGGGGAAGGCCTAGATCCAAATTTGGATTACTTAGCGCTAAAGAAAAAGAAGAACCATGTCTTTATAACCAAAATATAAAATAGTCCCTCTTCGCCCATCAGGAAACTTCTTCCTCAAGTGCCATCTTCGTTCCTATCATCAGGGTTGGCGATCATCAGGGCTATACGTATTTTCGAAACTGCTAACCGAAACTATTCGTTGTTGCTACAGCTATACCATTCCCGTAGATTCTTTAGCCAGGAATTTCGCCTCCTTCCTATGGACCTTTTTTCTACTATTTTTCCTTACATAATTATTCGAAGCAGTTCATATCTTTCGCCTCTTGTAATGTGTCCCAAGTATTGCGGTTTTCGTTTTTTGATCGTAAATATGACTTTCTTTTCTTTATTAATTCTTCTCATAGAGTTGATGTAGAGCTGCCGACGAGTTAACATCGTGAGCGTTTCAGCATCGAATATATCGTTTAAAAACTGGTGTAGTGTGCCTGATGTGGTTTTTGTACGATAAGAACAATTAATACCTTTTTAATAAAAAGTGATTTGAAACATTATTGTATAAAAATAGTTAATACAAATAATTTGCCGGCCCTATAGGCCAGGCATTGAGAATTAAATTGTTTAGTTAATACCAACAATTGACGTGTAGCTTATGTGTACATGAGTAGCACAGGAAATAACATCAAACCAACTGTTCCTTCCACAACAATGTCTCAACAAGATTCATCAATCCGCAACAAACAAGATACATCAAACAACAACACTTCTACAATGTCGTATGTAACAGCAGCAAAAACAACACCGAAACCAACCTACCCAAAGAAAGAACAAGCAATCATACTCCATGCCGAAGACAGCCTCAAATTATTTGATTATGTAAAAGCAATTGGTGATATTATCGAACCCAGGAACATCTGTTTTGCCTCCAGAATCTCCAACAACAGGGTCTGTATATATTTAACTAATAAAAACATAGTAGATGAACTTGTAAAATCTCATCCTACCATACAAATCGGCTCCCTAACTTTAAACATACGTAAACTCGTTTCTCCTACAAAGAGAATCTTAATATCCAATGTCTCACCGTGTATCCCACATGAAATTATCGAAACCGCTGTTAAAAGCCTAGGTCTAAAAATTGCTTCCCCAGTATCATTTCTTAAAGCAGGTATTCCGGGGGATGAATTCTCACATATCCTTAGCTTTAGAAGACAAGTTTATGTATTTCCGCCCTCCGAAACCTTTGAGCTCCAAACCTCCCTTGTGCTCTCTTTCGAAGATAATGAAAACCGCATCTTCCTTTCTACTGACAAAATGGAATGTTTCGTTTGTAAAAGATCAGGGCATGTCGCTTCAAATTGCACAAATCCGCCAGAAAGTACCTCTTCTGACCAGACAATCGTTTCATCTCCTTTAAGAGCCGAATCCACGTCTACTGAAAAAAGCCCAGAAACCAACACTGTACCTTTTACACCAACAGAGACATCTCCTCCAGTCAATAATATACCACCTACGTCGTCAAATAACAACTCCTCATTAGAACAACCAAGTCAACATATTACAGATACACAAACACACTATAAACGCACACACTCAGAACTTTCATCTCCTAGTGACAGAACTAGCATAACTGAAGAATCCACTCATAGTGAACAAACTAATATTTATGCCGGGTTTTCCAAACCACAAAGCAAGAAAAAACTTAAACGGTCAAATTGTGACTCAACCCTATCCGAAATAGCAAAAACAATTATACGCGAACTTTATAAAGAAACCCCACAAATATTCATAATCCCAGCAGATAACATAATTTCTCTTCTTGAAAATTGTCACGGTAGTAGCGATCCATACACAGAAGCATTAAAATTTACACCGGACATCAAATCACTTATTTGTACGTTATACCAAATCTATCCCAACCTTAATGAAAAATCAACCAAAAATAGGCTAACTCGTCTTATAAAAAAATTTAAGGACAAAACCGAACTCTTAATGGGTGATTCTACAAAATTACCCAATCTTGACTTCTCACATGAAACAACTGACGATGAGTACATCTCTGATACATCTCAAAACTCACAGACATCTCAAAAATCCTCTCATTAACAAATTCATAATTATCCAATGGAACTGCGATGGATTCTATCCTCGCCTGGCACGCATACAACAACTTATTTCCGAAACCAATCCTGACTTTATTTGTTTACAAGAAACAAACTTTACAGAAACGCACAACCCTCATCTAAAAAACTTTATTGGTTATCACCATATCAGAACTACACACCGACGCGCTAGCGGAGGAACAACAATTTTCGCATCAACTGAAATTTTTCACCGTAAACTTCACCTAAACACTGCATTAGAAGCTGTTGCTATAACAGCATGGTGTCCAGAACAAATCACAATATGTAGCTTATATATTCCTCCTAATTATACATTGACAAGCACTGAATTAGAAAACCTAATATCTCAAATTTCTGGCCCATTTATTATGGTTGGAGATTTTAATGCACACAACACTATGTGGGGATCCAAAAATACATATGGTAGAGGTAAAATAATCGAAAATGTCATTAACAATACTGATATTAACTTATTAAACACAGGAAATAGTACATACTTTCATGTTCAGTCAGGAAGCTTCTCATCAATAGACTTAAGCTTATGTGATCCCAAAATACACCCGTTACTAACCTGGCATACTCTAGATAGCTTATTTGATAGCAATCATTTTCCCATTATTATTACTAACAATGCAGTCAAATCGGAATATATAAAAACGAGATGGAAAATCTCAAATGCTAATTGGGAACTCTTCAAACTAACTGTAAAAGAACGCACAGATGTACTCAAATATCAAAATAACATAGACGAAGACATAAAACAACTAAACCATTGCATAGTTTCATCCGCAGAGGAGTGTATCGGCAAATACAAAATTAACCCAAAACAAAAACACGTTCCCTGGTGGAATGACTCATGCAAAACAGCAATACAAGAAAGCAAAAGAGCTTTAAACAGATTCCGAAAATCTCGCACTCTAGCTGACTTAATAGATTTCAAAAGGCTCAGAGCAAAAACAAAACGAATAATAAAAAACAGTAAACAAAATTCTTGGAATCATTTTACCAGCTCTATTACCAAAGATACCCCACCGACTCAAGTATGGTCAAAAATAAAGAGAATGAAAGGACATTACACATCATACAAAATTCCAGCTCTCACCATTCAGGACAAAATAATTACAGATGACCAACAAATCAGTGATATGCTTTCCCAACATTTTCTCAATAAATCAAATAATTCTACTAATCCACATAACGAAATTGATGCTACTCAAAAAACGTACAATACTAATCATCCCATTAATATACCTTTCAGTTTCCAAGAACTAAATGATGCCCTTTTTTCAACAAAAAGCTCAGCTGCAGGTCCTGACGATATTCCCTCTATCTTTTTAAAAAACCTTCACCAAAATACATACGAGAAAATACTCCAACTGTTCAACAAAATTTGGTCTTCTCAAAAATTCCCGTCACTATGGAAACAATCCCTAGTCATTCCTATCAAAAAAGGCGATCAATCCCTAGACACGCTGAACTCATACAGGCCAATCTCTCTCACCTGTACATTATGTAAACTTTTGGAAAAAATGGTTAATAAAAGATTACTTTGGTACCTCGAACAAAATAAAATCCTCGACCAATTTCAATCAGGCTTCAGACCAAATCGATGCACCTTGGACAATCTTGTACTTCTGCAATCAACAATTGCGACTGCGCTATCTAACAAAAATGAAGTCATTGCAATTTCCCTTGACATCGAAAGCGCTTTTGACTCTATACCGATTTCTGTGATACTAAACAAACTAAGCCAGAACAAGCTATCCGGTAATATATATTCGTTTATAAAAAATTTTCTCACAGACCGATCCTTTAAAGTAATTACTAATGGCAAAACTTCCTCCCAGCACACAACCACAAACGGTGTCCCACAAGGGTGTGTTCTAAGCAGCACACTATTTCTCCTTAGTATTAACGAATTTAGCTCATTTATAAACGACCCTGTGCAATACGGAATATATGCCGACGACATAGTATTATTTTGTCATGGAAAGGTCACTTCCAGCACAAATGCTTTACTACAAAATACGCTAAGTAAAATAAACAACTGGGCCAGTCAATCCGGCCTAAACTTTTCCTCATCTAAATCCAAAGTTATTCATTTTACTAGAAGACAAAACACGCAATCTCCAACTATTACTCTGAATGGAAATTTTCTCCAAGTAGTAGACCAAATAAAGCTTCTCGGCATTATTTTCGATAAAAAACTTTCCTGGAGACCACACATTCGAGAACTTAAGGGTAGCTGCCTACAAAGAATGAATCTCCTTAAATCACTAGCCCATTATAGTTGGGGAGCCGATGAGGAAACACTACTAAAAATATATCGAGCTCTTATTCGCTCCAAACTTGACTATGGTAGTGTTCTCTACATGTCATCAAGTAAATCACTACTACGTTCACTTAATGTCGTCCACAATACTTCCCTTCGACTTTGTTTAGGAGCATTCCGATCCAGTCCGGTGGAAAGTATTCATGTAGAATGTTTCGAACCTTCGCTTCATCTAAGACGACAACAACTTCTACTGCTCTATTTCGCTAGAGTTTCAGCAAATCTCACAAATCCCACAAGAAACCTCATCTGTAATAGACAATTACCAGCTACTAATAATCCTAGAATGGTACCGTCCACTATACAGATGCTACTTCCTTATTCAGATATCAATCTGTTGTCGACCAGCCCTTTCACGGTCCCTCAAACCCCTCCATGGATATGTAAACTTCCAAATTTTAATATCGAATTATCCAAATATAATAAGAATGAAATATCACCTTCCATTATCAAACAAAGATTCTATGAAATAATACATCAATGCAACTTCGATAAGATCCTTTACTCAGACGCATCTAAGACTGAAGAAGGTGTTGGTTGTGCTGTTACAACGACTACAACCACCGTCAGCTTGTTTCGACTCTCCAGCAATTGCAGTATTTATACTGCTGAACTATATGGAATACTACAGGCGGTGAAATCTCCACTCAATGATGTAAAAACTGTAGCAATCTGTACAGACTCTCTGTCCTCCATGCAGTCCATAAGAAACGTACATTCTATCCACCCAATAGTTCAAGAAATCCAGAGCATATGTAATCGTCTTCAAACTAATGGAGTAGCAGTAACGATATTGTGGGTCCCATCACACGTTGGTATTCCAGGTAACGAAAAAGCCGATCAAGCAGCAAAACAAGCATGTTCTCTTAACGTTACAACAGATATTCAAACATCATTAGATCTAAAAAGAACAATCAAACATAAAATAATGGACCTTTGGAATGATCAATGGAAAAAAAGCAATACCAAGTTAAGCGTTCTACAACCAAACATTTTCTACCACAAGCTCTCATCAATGAAAAGAAAGGACAAATCAATCATTCGAAGATTGAGAATAGGACACACACGCCTTACACATGGACACCTAATGAATTCCAGTAATCCGATTTTGTGCCAGTATTGCAACACCACGACTTCCGTAGCACATGTACTTCTTGACTGTCAACACTACCTAGCGGCCAGAAGAAAATTTAATCTTGGTAACAACCTAAAAGACATTCTTACTTCAAACGACAGTAACTACGAAAATATATTAAACTTTTTAAAAAACACAAAGTTATACAATTTAATTTAAAACAAAATGTATTAAAAAAGTGTATTGTAACTAATTTGTACTACATGTAAAATATTAACCATGTAAATATAAATGTAAATTGTACCTGTGTCAATGACCATTAGCTGTCGAGACACATATGTTCGAAATAAAAAAAAAAAAAAAAAAAAAATTCTTCTCAAGACCTCGACATTTGTGACTCTCTCGGTCCATGATATTCTCAGGATTCTGCGATACATCCACAGTTCAAATGCCTCTAATTTTTTGGTATCAATCTTTTTTAGCGTACATGACTCCATTCCGTAGATCAGCACAGAAAGTACGTAACATCTCATCAGGCGAAGTTTCATTTAAAGGCTCAAATCTCTTCCGCAGAACACTCTCTTCATTTTAGTGAATATGGATCTGGCTTTTTCTAATCTTATTTTGATTTCTGCTGAGCTATCGTTATCTTTATTTATAAAAATGCCTAAATATTTGTATTTGCTAACTCGATTGATAATTTCATTGTGTAAGTATAAATTTTGGACATTTTGTTTTGATTTCGATATTACCATAAATTTAATTTTTTTTTCAAGTTTAAAGATAGTCCATATTGTTCGCTGCAGTCTGCTATCCTATTCACCAATGTCTGTAGCTCTTCAAGTGTTTCTGCAATCAGAACGGTGTCGTCGGCAAATTTCAGATTGTTTAATCTAACACCATTTATTTTACCTAATACCTACGAATTGCTCAGAGAGTGTTATATTTATTACTTCTTCGGAATAGAGATTAAACATGGTTGGTGACAGTATACACCCTTGTCTCACACCTTGCTTTATTTAAATTTGTTCAGTGGTATTATTCTTTACTCTTACTACTGCTTTCTGATTGTAGTACATATTTGCTATTAGTCGGATGTCTCGTTTATCTAAATTCTTTTCTGTCAGGAGTCTGATTAGGTGATCACGCCGCACTTTATCAAAGGCCTTGATCTTGAATTATGTCAAGACATCTTTGAGACATAACGTTCAGTGCAAACAACGCCTCTCTTGTTCCGAGTCCATTTCGGAATTCAAACTGGGTATTATTGATGTCCATTTCCAGTTTTCTGTGTACTCTAGAGTGTATAATTTTCAGGAATATTTTCAGTACATGGCTCATCAGACTGATTGTACGGTAATCACTACATTGTTTGGCATTCATCTTTTTTGGTAAAATAACAAAGGTGGATACCATCAGGAAACAACCAATACTTCAAGGTTTAGTAGCGAATCTAGCCCGTGTTTTAAAATCTTCAAGGAAGTCCTTTAATTTCGAAAGCTCCTTCATTGTTCTTGATCATAACGAGATAGTTTTGGGTTATCAAAGATTTTTTGTAGTTATCATTTCCGCCGTATACAATTTTAGTTTTAGTTTAAAAATATCATGTACTTAAAATGTTGAAAATTGTACTTTTAATGTGGTACTTATAAAATTTTATCAATAAAAAATGTTCGACACTTTAGATTTAATCTATGTATAAATATCTTAAACACAAACATATTATTTTGTATCTTGCCACCATACAATATGATCGCATTCATACTTTTAAGTTTATTTCTACAAATTTTAGGTGAGTATTAAATAAAATTACTGATAAATAAAATGCTAACTTTGATATTTTTGAATAGTTTATCACAACTTTAATAGAATTGTAAAACAAAAAATTCTATTTTGTTATTTGTTTTGCTTTTCTTTATATAAGTAATTATTTGCTAGTTTGTTTTTTAATATTATCGAATATTTAGCATCTTCTCCAACCTTGGGTCGAGACGCTGATCAAAATGAGTATCCATTTATCGTAGGAGTGGAATCATGCGATTTTCCAGTTTGTTATCCACAATGTGCTGGTGTGGTTCTTTCCAAGAATTGGATTCTCACACTTGGTGGCTGTGCTTATGGTGCGATTACCTACAATAATTTCAGGGTAAGTTATAAAAATAGCAGAGATATCAAAGAAATAAGGTCAGCGTTATAGCGTGGTAGAAATAGAGATAACAAATATCTTTTAGACCTAATCTAGTTTTCTTTACGCAAGTTTTTCTGCAATTATTATTTTAGCTGTACTTGTTTGGTTTTTATTATACCATTGGTATATAATAGGAATGCAAAATCTCTTTGTATACCAGAGAAATTTCATAACATCGTGAGAAAAATAAAAAGAATAGGTGTCAACATTCTCGGAGTCAGTGAAGTTAGGTGGATTGGATCTGGAGAGTCAAACATAGATAACAATTATATATTATGCTGGCAATGACGATCCTCATCATTACTCATAAATGTGTAATTACACATAAATGTGTAAAGAACTTTATACCTATATCTGATAGAGTAGCTATGCTACAAATTAAAACTCCTCGAAATTAACTCTATTCAAGTATATGCTCCTACAGGAGAAAAATCAGATTGAGAAGAAGGAGAATTCTACCACGAGATCAAATACCTAATGAAGATCGCAAAAAAAAATGCTGTAAACATTATTATGGCAGATTTTATTGCCAAAGTAGGTGACCGAAGTCGGAAACTTTGGTTTGGGCTAAAGAAATGATAGAGGAGAAATATTGGTCCAATTTTGCCAAAAAGAAAATCTAACGATCGCCAATACCTGGTTAAAACTACTAAAAAGAAGATTATATCCATAAAAAGCACCTGGGGATAATCAAAACCACATAATAAGAAACCAAATTGATTTTATATTAATTGACAAGCGTTATAGAAATGGAATCAGGCCAAATAAAACATAATCCGGGACGGACATCGGTTCCGACCAGAATCCTGTTATCGGTAATATCTTAATTAAACCGAAGAAAATCAAATGCAGAGAGAAGATAAAACCTAAGCCTCTAAAAACTTAAAGAACCTGCAGTAAAGACAGAGATAGAGAAAATACTCTCAAAGAAAAATTCAGTAATGCACCTGCAGCAGCAGAAAAATCAGTAAAAAGTATTTGGCATACTTTAAAACAACAAACACAACTATACAAACAGAACAACCATAAGAAAAGACAAGAAAAACAAAGAATAAATCATAGATTTATTAACAGGATATATTAACATCGGAAGTTACAAAAACAATCAATACAGCAAAGCCACGAAAGGCCTCAGGTCCAGATGAAATATATATAAAGATGATAAAACTTATCAATGAAGACAATTTTTAGTCCTTAACACTACTATTTAACAAAATTTTTACTACTGGAATCTTCCCAGAAGACTGGCTTAGATCGACATTTATACCTATACCTATGAAAAGTAAAGCAAATGGATGCTTACAGTTCAGATTAATAAGCACAAGGATCCATTTTCTGAAAATTTTACTCAAAATTGAACATCAACGTATAAACAGAGAATTTGGATTTCCTATGGGGCTTGGTACGAGAGAGGCATTATTTGGCATTCAGATATTACAAAAATGCCGAGATCAACGAAATAACGTGTTTGTCTTTTTTATCGACTACCAAAAAGCGTTTGATTAAGTAAAACACACAAAACTTATAGAAACCCTAACACAACATGGTATAGACCATAACACGGTGGTCCTTATTAAAAATCTATATTGGAATCAAATGGCGTCGATTAAAATTGACAATCGTATGACAGAAAAAATGTCAATAAAAAGGAGATTTTGTCAGGGCTATTTAATTTCTCCACTATTGTTTAATATATATTCCGAAAAGATCTTCCAAAACGCCCTTGAACATATTAAAGAAGAAATAAAAATTCACGGTGAATATGTAAACATTCGAAGGATGCTAAAGATCTCTTGGACAGAGCACGTAACCCACAACGAGGTGCTGAGAATAATGGGGACTGAGAGGGAACTTCTAAATATTGTAAAAAAATAGAAAACCGAGTTATCTGGGACATATTTACAGAGTAGAAAAGTACATCTTTCTACGACTGATAATGGAACGGAAAGTGAAAGAAAGAAGAGGTCCAAGAAGAAGAAAATGCTCGTGGCTGCTGCTAGCTGAAAAATATAAGAGACTGGACATGCATGGATACGCACCTTAAGAGAAGATAGGTATATGTTAAATTTTTATGCAGCTGTTTTTCTATAACAGTTGCTCTGATTAGATGTTTACTTAATAGGTATCACAACAGTATCTATTTTTTAATACCACTGTTAGCCCATTTGTTGCATCTATTATGAAACTCATCATTGATCTTTTTTATTTTCTCTAAATTTTTTTTGTGGATGTAAGATCGTCGGTTCCATAATTGGTATAATAATATTATTTGTCTTAAGGCGCTGTTGAACTTAGGCTGCCCTTTTTTACTCGCACTGTCTTTCTATTCATTGTTTTATATTCTATTTAGCATATGGTCGTGGTCTGTAAGAGTACTCTAGTAATATTTTTCATTTTTAATAATTATTCTTTATGAGTTTTTACATAACTCATCAAGCGACGTTTTCATCTCATTCTGTACTGTCAATCTCCACCTTGCAATAATCTTGTTTTCACGCCTTCCTCCGTTTTTTTTCGCTGCTTCATTGCTCTACCTTTTTTTGATCTTCATGTATACTATTCTGTCTTTATACAGTGGCTCTATCACGACTACAAAATTAATTATTTTTAATCCAACTTGTATTTTGTTGATGATTTTCAAGTTTTGTAACCGTAGGTTTCTGTGCTTTTTGTCATAGTGTTTCATTTTCATATTATGCTTTGTTTTTTTCTTTAATGATTATGTCCAATACCATGCTATAGATTAAGTTTTATTATGATTAAAATAAGGCTTATATTTTTTTAGGGGTTTGTAAACGGAAAAAAATGGTTATAAAGAAACAAACACAATTTAAAATTTTGTTTTAAATAAAGAAAAAGTTATTAACTACTTCATCTATTTCTACAGGTTGATCAACTGCTTAATATTCTCAATACTGACCTAGGGATGTGAATCTTGGACTCTGAGACAATCGGAGAGAAGAAAGATAGACGCCACTGAAATGTTCTGTTGGAAACGAATGTAACGAATTCCTTGGACCGACCGTAGAACAAATAATTCAATTTTAAGAGAGCTAAAAGTTAGCCAACGACTCTCTAGTAAAGTCCATCTCCAACAATTAAAATATTTTGGGCATGTTATGAGAGCAAACACAGAAAACATGGAAAGACTCATAATACAAGAAAAGGTAGAAGGCCGAAGATCACGAGGAAGATCCCCAACAAGATGGATAGATCAAATTACAGGAATATGCCAAAGACCTATGCATGAGTTAAAAGAAATGACCAGAAACAGAGATCTCTGGAGACGGACAATACACGACATTACGTCGACCACTACACTCCCTCTGGGGGGTCAGGATTGAAGAGAGAGAACTACTTCATGTAATGATTAATGATAATAAGAGTTGTATTGTATGTATACATGGCAGCATATGTGTTAAATTTATTGTCCAGTACCACTGAAATACCAATAAATAAGTACTTTTTCAAATATATCTTTGTATATTTACAGATCAATGCAGGAGTTGTCAATCTCACCAGTCCAGACGCACAAGTTCGAGATATTGAGAAAGCTGTACTACATCCAGAATTCGACTATTTTCAGTAAGTTAAACTATAGACTTCTATACAAAAAAAAAAGTTTAATTGAGTTTGGATTTTCTTCATAGAATCGTTTTTATGTTTGTGATTTTTATGATTACTGTCCATATGATACAATGCAATATCACCAACACTAAACATTCACATCAGTGTTGGTCTGATTTTATCATTTTTCTAAATCACATCCTTTTCAACCGGGCCATGTAGAGAGAATACCACATGACAGGATTCCGAAAGAGATTTTGACGTGGACACCACAATGGAGAAGGAAAAGAGGAAGGCCGAGAAAAATCTGGAGAAAGGGAATTAAAAAAAAACTAGAGGAAAGAGAAATCACTCCAGGCCTACGGTTAGATAAAGAAGAATGGCGGTTAGGAGTCGCAAGGCGTCGAAGAACGCTGTAAACCGATACTAGTAGTTAAATCTTGTAACACTTAATATTTCTAGCATAACTTATCCTCTATTTCTTTTGCTAGCAGTTATTTTTACAATATTTGTTTCCTTTTATATACTCTCATCGTTGGAACAAAACCACTTGTTTACTAGACAACGTACAACTCACTAATCAAATCATTGCCACAGTATAAACGTGCATTTATACTAAACCTGATATAACACTCATTTGGCAGTAATATTTTTCTTGATATCCTTTTCAAGTATTATTTTTCTCCAATGAGGGATAATGAAGCTTACTTAATAATGGAACAAAATCATATTCAGTTTTTACTTTTGGCATTGTTGCGTTTTTTTTATTTATTATTTAGATTCTAAAGGAATATTTCTTTTTAGACCCTTTTCCCCAAACAACATCGGTCTACTGAAACTAAAAACACCTCTAGATTTAGGAGACTCGGTTCAACCAGGAGTACTGCCAAAGCAAGGATCAGATGTACCACTCGGCAAAGTAACGCAACTAGGATGGTTTGTTAATAAAGAGAGTCACGGTAGACCAGTCAGTGTAGAAAACTTGGAGACAGCAGAAACGGGTATGATTGACTATGATGGTAAGTATGCTTAGAAAGTCCGTCCAAAATATTTTGAAAATAATAAATTATTTATTTATGACATTTACTGCTTTTACAACTTTCATGAACAACGGTGTGATCTTCAGACATCAGTTGAAGATCAAGTGCATATGCTTGCTGTAAGAAAAATCTTGTTAACTGCAGTTGCCCATCAACATCATTTTTTATAGCCCTTTTTCTATCCATATTGTCGATTAATGGCCTCTCCCATTTCTCGCCATTCATTCTTGTTGTGTGCTAGGCGTTTCTACATTGGTTCTGCGACTCTTTTGATATCGTAGCTCCAGACCATTTGAGGTCTTCCTCTTGGTCCCTTCGCATCGTACGGTCGCCAGTTTCCGACTTCTTTGTTCCATCTACCATCTTCGAGACGTTCGTTGTGTCCAGCCCATTTCCATTTTAGTTTAGCTGCTTGTTTCGCGGCGTCCTTTATTTTTGTTTTGTTCCGGATTGCTTCGTTCGTTTGCCGATCTATTAGTGAGATACCAAGCATCTGTCGTTCCATGGCTCGCTGAGTTTTTCGATCTTGTCCATGTTTTTTTTTGTGAATGTCCAGGTTTGAGCTCCGTAAGTGAGAACGGGAAGGATACAAGAATCAAACTTTGGTACTTTGGTTCGAAGGTTTTGGGGTATCTTTTTGTCTTTCAGTATGTATACGAGTTTTCCAAATGCGGCCCATCCCATTCTTACTCGTCTGATTATTTTGGTAGTTTGGTTTTCTTTGTTTACCTTGATATTCTGACCCAGATATATGTATTCTTCTACATGTTCCACTTTTGTTCCTTGGATGGTTATCGTCGGTTGATCATCTTTATTCGACATTAGCTTAGTTTTACTCAGATTCGTTTTCAGTCCTTTTTTTATGGATTCCGTATGAAGCTCATCGATCATCGTCTTCAGTTCTTTCCAGCTGTCGGCTATTAGTACTACGTCATCTGCATATCTTTGATGGTTTAATTACTTTCCGTTTATCGATACGGTAAACAAAATCATTTATTAACACGAATATGTATTTATTTCTCAGATTACTCAGATTTTCTCAGATTTAAAAATATTTATTTTGAAATAATGACCTAAACAACTCTTAAATTAATTATAGTTTTTCTTTCTTTCAGTGTGTATGGCCGTAGTGGAACCATCGATGGAATACAATTTTCCTGACTTTGCCCAAACATTGTTTTGCACTGCTGATTTTACTGGACGTGAAGATTTATGTTTTGTTAATGCCGGATCCCCAACCATCCAAGATGGAGTCGTAGTAGGTTTTCACTATTTTACAACATTAGGTTGTGGAGTGATGGGGTCAGCTATGTTAAGTCTGAAGACCGGACCTTATGTATCGTGGATTCAGGAAAATATTGATGATAATATAAGACTAGCCTAAAATGTATTCTCTATTTTTATTAAAATGTAATAAATATATTTTCCTGCTTTCAATAAACATAACTATTATAAGACCAGGCGTCAGCTTTTTTATTTTTATACATCCTAACAAATCCCCCCAAACAACCAGTGAGATTAGGGTTTCTGGTTTATGGTAAGTCACAAACATTAGAAGAGTAGAAAGGCGGCCTTTAAGTAAAATTTGATCAAAATCAAAAACCTTAAAATTTAGTATCAGGAATGCAGTAAAGAAAAAATCTAGACCCTGACTAGTCTAACTTTAGAGTGGAATAGGAAAATGATTCATCCACTGTTTACAGAATACCTCAAAAGTCAACAATTTTACAAATGCTGCATAAAGGGACTAGAAAATTAGATACTCCAAACATCTGAAAATTACATAGTTTGTAAAATTTAATCTTAGATACATCTGAAAATTAGATTTGCAAACAGCAAGAAAGATACTTTGACATCTTAAAAAAATATGTTATCAATTAAGTACCAGAAGAACAGAATATACCGCACACCTAGTTCAATAGTGCCACAAGTCCAAAATACAATAATTTCGAGAAATGAGCAAAACGTTCTGTAGCAAACGAGTTATGCCCTGTAAATAATTTATTTTTAGAATCACTGGCTTCAAAATTACAATTTAGTTAGAAAATTATACAGTTATTCGCTGGATCTTGTTACAATTTATTAAAAATAAAACGTTAATTGTATTTTGATAGTTATGGCGATATTGCATTGTGAAGAAAGTCATTTATAAAACGTTAAATAGGAGATACGGCGGCAACATAATAAAATAAATCAACTAGTTTTTACAAAAAATATTTTTATTATTATTATTACAAGTGTGTATGAACATTTTTTTCAATTACTATTAACCAAGTCCTTATAAAAATTGTGATGAACAGTTAATATTAAGTTTTTATTGCACAGTTCCAAAAGGTGTTGCTTGGTTTTTGCGGATATCGATGGAGGCTTTATGTACGCCTTTTTTAAATCGATTACTGCTTCCACAGTTGCTGAACGCCCCCTTGTGGATGCTTTAAAATGGACCTCTTCGAACTCATCGGCATTATAATCTGTTTTATAGAAGAAAGATCCAGGATTGCTTTTGACAACTTTAATAACTTGGATATCATTCCAAACTACCTTTTCATCTTTTGTATTCTTTGTAAAATTTCCTCCAATTTTTGAATTGAGATCTTTAAAGTCATAAAAGTCTTCTGTTGACATTTCTTTTACATTGTAAGGATTTCCTTTTTTTTGCAGATCTTATGATGACAGGCCATTGTGCAGGAACATAAATGATACCTGTTTTAAGTATTTTCTTCTTTTGCCTCTCAATAGTTGCGTGCATGGCGTCCCCTTCATTTTGGGTATGTCCCACTGTTAAAAATTTATGTATGATTGATTTAACATTAATTTTTCCAATTGCATAGAGATACATGGTAACTATAAATTTATTTTTATTTTGCCCAACACATTTGTCGCTATAAAATATAACGTCTTTATCATTACAATGATTTGAAAGATAATCAAACAGACATGTAGCTATTTCGTTTGAGCCGCGGTTAGCAATAGCCTCGTGCCAAAAGTAACAGTAACCAGTCTTTTGCAATATCTGAAAAATTGTAAAGTTGAAGCAGTTCAGGCGGCATTTATAGTAGAAGCTTGAAACGTCTCCACAAGGTGCAGGAAGGATCGCCTGCAAATCAAAACAAGCTACCAATACTTGAGAATCATCTTTTGCTCTTGCTAGATCTTGTGCTTTTTCGTCTCTGCTTCTAATTTTATTATGGATATGTTTATTATAAGTTTGATAAAGAGTAGCTTGCTGTTCAGCAGAAGAATTTTTATATGATTCACAAATTGCGCACTGATCTTTTTTTGGCTGAAACAAAGTTATGTTAAACTCAGTTTTGAAAATATGCTCGTAAGTGCATTTTTTAGCCACAGGCCTTCCTTCGCTCTCTTCCTGTAGTTTGTAGTAGCGAGACATTTGAGCTAAAGTAAGTGAACCATCTATGTATTCCTTTGTAGTTTGTGCTCTAAGATAATGTGATTCTACCCTTTGGAAAGTATTTATGTGTTCTCTTATTTTATTTTTCACCGGTCCAGTAACCGTTTCTCGTTTCATAAAATTTCCTCTCTTATCCTTGTCCACAGATCCTTTACCATCTGATTTTCTCCAAGTTGTTCCAATAAATTTGTCACCAATGTCCAAGGTATTCATGAAAAACTTTTTGCAGACTTTAACTTTTACTCCGTGTATTGTTAAAAAATACGCTAAATTCATACCGTGGTTACTGCCTTCAACCGTTTTTCTGTATTTAGTAACCAACTTTTCTAAATGGGAAGCAACAAATTGTCTTTGAAGAGCGTTGTCTTTCAAATTTCAGAAACGTGATTGTATATCATATCTATCAGCATTGCTCAATTTTTGGCTGCATTTTGTAGGACATTTTTCTCCACATGCAGGTTTTAAAGTCTTTCCACGTTTTTCTTTGTTGCCTTCTGTAATAAAAGATAGATAAGAGTTAACTCGCAGTTTCTGAATATTTCGTTTCCAGTCACTTGGTTGTGGTAAAACCTCACTGTGATTTTTCTTGAAATACAAACCTCCGTCAACACAAAGGAGATGTCATTCATAACATCAGAAACCTCTGAATTGTCACTCAGATTCTCATCATCTTTAAGATAGCTTTGCAAAGCTAGTCCAAGCATTTTTCTTGCCCTTGACATCGTGTTTGATAATAAAGTTAATAATAATATCACTATACATTATTTTCAGACTTTAAATCAAATAGTTGTACACTATACACGTGGATACCTCGTGAATAAATAATTGAGAACTGGTAAAATCGTACCAATAATCTAACAATTCTTGCAGTTGTGGCCGTATTGAATTACATCGGTTGTATTGTGGCGGAGTGTATTATCGCCACATCTTCTAGCTATGGCCATATTGCATTTCAAAACCCTACAGTGTAATACCGAAATATCTTACTTTATACTTATCCAAGACAATATTAGAGCCTTAACTCAAAATTGGAATTTTTGGAGTTGTGGCAGTATTGAACTAGATGTACGATACGTTTATGAGAACCAGGAAGATATTCTTTTCCAGTATTTTTTTTAATTTGTGATCAGTAGGACAAAATATCAAATGCTTTCTGCGTAAATTCTGGACTGAGATAGGGAGATCTGTTGTCCCCATTGTTGTTTAACCTGGCCTTAGAATATGTGATGCGAAAAGTAAATCCAAAAATCAAACCAGACATAACTGCACTCGTCTTTGCTGATGATGTAGACGCAGTAGCACAATCAACATTAGAAATTAAGGATATTTTCTCGAGCTTTGAAGAAGCTTCATTAAACATCAGTCTAAAAATAAATGAAGACAAAACAAAATACATGGTCGTCTTAAAACAAAAATGATGGCGAATAATG
Source organism: Diabrotica balteata (assembly GCA_918026665.1). NCBI lineage: Eukaryota > Metazoa > Arthropoda > Insecta > Coleoptera > Chrysomelidae > Diabrotica > Diabrotica balteata. The sequence goes on along the minus strand of OU898282.1, from coordinate 149,786,957 downwards.
CATAAAAATGATCACAACTTCGAAGTGGTTAAAGAATTTAAATATCTAGGAGCAATAATCACAAATAACAACATATTAGAGCGAGAAGTTGAAACGAGAATAATGGCAGGAAACAGATCTTTCTTTGCAGTGCAACATCTAATGCGACCAGCATGCGATATAATACGACCAGCAGTCGCGTATAAAAGCGAAACATGGACGCTAACAAAAAGAAGTAAATAAATTGCTGGTGTGTGAACGTAAAATTTTTCGAATGATATACGGCCTTTGCAGAGATAGCGTGACAAACGAATAAAGGGGCAGATACAATAACGACCTAGAGTCTCTATTCGGAAAAGAAATTCTAGTCAGATATATAAAGGTCAATAGACTTAGATGGGCAGGACATGTGATACGCAGTAACGACAGTCGCCTTATAAACAATGTGTTTTGGGAAAGGCCAGATGGAAGAAGGTCTGTAGGGCGGCCTAGAAACAGATCGAAAGATGAAGTTAACGAAGATCTATAGAAAATGGGAGTGCGACAATGAGAATTACTGGCACAGGACCGACAAACATGGAAGGCAATAGTAAACGCGACTCACGAAGAGGTAGTGCCATTGATGATGATGATGATGATCAATGACTGACCAATGATGACTGATGATCAGTAGGACCAGAAAAACGAGTAATCAATAAAAAAAAATAAAGGACTTAAAGTTCTTTCAGAGAAAGAACCATGAGAGCAGAAAATCTTGGGGAGGAGGGTCATCACCCCCATGACCCTCCACCCCTTGGATCCGCCACTGGTCAAAACGTCAAAATATCGCTGTTTTCATCCAAAATTATGGTTAGTTCGCACTAAAGACAGTAAATAATATTAAAATGTTACGAGAATAGCTTCAGAATAAAAAAAGATTGAATAAAATTCAAAAACAAGTGTGTCTTTGAAAGATTAATAGAAGAATTGAAACAAATAAATAGATAAATAAAGACACAAAAACGTACCAAAATGTACTGGTATTAAAATCAAGTTAAGCTTCCATACATCACGTAAACACTCAACAATTGATGGGTGTAATAAAAAGGAAAAATAATTTTTTTATTTTTGTCTCACATCTCTCTATTTTCAATTTCGATTTCAGCGATAAATCGATAAGGAATGTAGCAGTCTTTCCAATTAATTTTAATTATAACCCTTTGTAGGGATAACGGCACGTTTTACCATATATCAGATTACTGCCATAGCTGTTTAAAGAGCCCTGGGCTAGTGTAAATTTCCCTTTGTCAAAGTGAATATATATAATGAATTTGATATTATGATTTCGTTATATTTTGGGATCTTTTCAATTTTTCTTAGTTAGAGTTTACCAATATAAATAATTTTTTTAACTTAAAATGTTGGAGCTATACTATAATAGGAGATAGTTGGAGATAGTTTAGTTTTTTCACTCAATCTTCTAGTCGTAGTTATATTTCTTTAAAACAAATTTCGCGAAGATTTGTTTACAACTGCTTGTTATTGCAGAAAATATCGATTACCTAAGATAAAACTATTGGATATGAATAATTCAGTTTTTTGTGCTTGCTTTTATATTAGTTTATTGCACGATTTCTGCTGGAAAATTATATATCACATGATCACGTGAACGATACATCGAGGTTTCGCATTCGCATCATTTCGTTTGACAGCTAACTGAAAGGGCTTTAGTTCTCAAAACATTTCTAATTTTTTGCCTTATCGAAAATGGCTGTGAATAATATGAGGCTTCGTAAGTTGCTTTGCAAGATTTTAGTTAGACATGTTCTTCATTTGAGCTTGGTTTTTCATTGCTGTAGTAAATAGTTTGTGAATTTATGCTAGCAATATTGGGTAAAGAGCTAAAAATAGTTAAATATCAAAGATTGTTTACACTTGTAGTCGAATATTTTGCCTTCACCTGGTCCACCACATCAACAGCTCTTTTTGCTAACTTATAAAATGTTATATATTGACAGAACAGCAAGAGATACTTAGAAGATGGACAGAACATTTTAAGAAAAAGCTTAGGGTGAATAGGACGGAGATGAACCCTGATATACCATTAGACCAAGCAGACAACAGAGAAAAGAGTCCACCAACAATAGCAGAGATTAGAACAGCAGTGGACAAATTAAAGAACAATAAATCACCGGGATCGGATCAAATATCATCGGAGCTACTGAAAGAAGGAGGAGACGCATTACTTAAAGCCACACATGAGCTGATAAGAAAGATATGGTTGAATAAACAGCTACCAAAGAAGTGGAATAGCGGCATTATTGTACCACTACATAAAAAAGGAAACCAGTTAGAATGTGAAAACTACTGTGGAATCACGCTGTTGAATGCGGCATACAAAATAATGTCCAACGTAATGTATGAAAGACTTAGACCATATGCTGAAAAAATAGTTGGCAAATACCAATGTGGCTTCTGTAGACAGAAGTCAACAATAGACCAGATATTTGTTCTGCGACAGATCCTTAAAAAAACAAGTGAATATAACATCGACACACATCATCTCTTCATAGACTTCAAAAGCGCATATGACAATATAAACCGAGAATTCCTAACAAAAGCAATGAAAGAATTTAATATACCAACACAGCTAATAGAATTGATAAAAGAAACACTAAAAGTAGAAAGTAAAATCCGGATACAAAACGAATTAACGGAAACAATAGATGTGAAGAAGGGACTACGCCAGGAAGACGCTCTATCATGCGTATTATTAAACATCATACTTGAAAAAATAATAAGAGACACAACAGTTAATACCCGAGGAACAATAATTAATAAAAGCGTGCAAGTTGATAACAGATGATGTTGACATAATCGCAAGATCAAGAAGAGAAATGATAGAGGCATTTACTCAAATAGAACGAGCTGCAAAAAATAGTGGTCTTAAAATCAATCAGACAAAAACAAAATATATGCCTGCAAATAAAATCGCACAAATAAAGCAGCTGCCAAATTTAATAATAGGAGAATACAACATTGAGGCGGTAAAAAACTTTACATACTTAGGATCTCTAGTTACGTCTGATAACAACGTTGCAGAGGAAGTGAAGAGGAGAATATTTATTGCCAATAAATGTTACCATGGCTTAATTAGGCAACTAAGATCAGATATCGTCTCCAGAAAAACAAAATGCCAAATATACAAAACCTTAATAAGACCAGTACTCACATACGGTTCAGAAACCTGAACACTCTCTAAAAGGGAGGAAACGTTATTGGCCACCTTTGAAAGAAAAATCTTGCGACACATATATAAGGGCACAAAGGAAAACGGGATTTGGCGGAGAAAGTATAACTTTGAACTATACAACATATACCAGGATCCGGATATCATAACATTCATTAAAATAGGAAGGCTACGTTGGATTGGACATGTGGAAAGAATGGAAGAAGGCGAAATACCAAACAAAATATTCAAACAAGTGCCAGTAGGAAAAAGAACAAGAGGAAGACCGAAGCTGAGATACGTAGAACAAATAGAAAATGATATAACAACATTAAAAATTAAAAACTGGAAAAAAAAGCACGAAACAGGTCAGAATGGAGAAGAATCCTTGAACAGGCCAAGACCCAGAAAGGGTTGTCGAGCCAGTGATGATGATGATAAAATGTTATAACTAAAGGTTTTATTGCTTCACCCGTTTCTGAATTAATGTCATTATTTTATATGTAGATAGCATCCAAAAATATTTAATTGGTTTTGGTATGGTAGCAAAAAGTATTCGAGGGCTGTTTCGATGGTACTTCAAGGTTCTGAAGTATTTATATGTTATGCCCTATATGTATGTAATAAACTGAATGATTTGAATTGAAGAAAAAAATTTGCAACAATCCAAATGTTATCATTTTCTCTTATACGCCATTGAAAACAACAACAAAGTCCAGTTCATAAACAGTACTTTAATTTTTTTTTATTTTAAATACTATTTCAAATTCGTAACTACGTAATCGATACCATCTTAGATTTTTCACCAACATCTCAACACGGACGAGCTTCATAGCGCACTGAGCAAATAATATTCGTTAATTTCAATCCAACTTAGTGGTGGAGGTGACTAGACAAAGCGGTGAACAGGCCATAGCTGGTCAGAGATGAATCATCATCATCATCATCATCATGCAACCTCTTCTGTCTACTTCTGGACATAGGTATCTCCCATTTTTAGCCACTCTTCACGGTTCTGTGCTTCTTGTTGCCATTTCTTGGATATTCGTCTAATGTCGCGTGTTGGTGGTCTAGTGGCGTCATCCAGCGTGTTGGTGGTGATCCTCTGCTTCGTTTGTCTTCTCGTGAGCTCCAGGCATTTGCGTCTTTGTGCCACTCGCATTTTTATTGCTACTGTTTTTGTAAACGTGATGTATGTCATAATAGGAAGAACGCATTGGTCAAATATCTTCCGTTTCATAGCTATGGGGATGTTGTTCTTAAAGATGTCTCTTAGTAAACCATATGTCGTCCAAGCAAGTGTTATTCGTCGTTGAATTCGCACAGGTTTGATTATCTTTGCTTATTCTGATTTAATGACCGAGATATATGTACTTTTCTGTCAATTCTACCACTTGATTTTGGATGGTTAGGTGTTCGCTGGGAACTCAGCTAAAAATGTCACATAATTTCCAACAGCCGTACTGATTGCGAATTAAAATATCAGGAGGGGTGGTAATTAGAACACACAACATTAGTTTACTTTATAATCTAAATTGTCTTCTCATTTATTACATAATTGCTGCTAATAAATTTTATAATCAGTCTAATCAATTCTTAAATAATAAACTCTTTAGTATGCCAATGTATTATCTAAAATTGAAAACAAATTTAACAGTCCATCCTTAAGCGCGCATTTGGTATATAATGTTTCACATTCCACACCATATTCTCCTGCTTTTTGCGCATCCAGGTAGGAAGGGTCCAAATCGGGACTAACTTCTCCATCTCCATAATTAGGACTAAAAATTAATAATTATTACTAAACAACAAAAACCAATACTATTAATTTTTTCTTATTATCACTGCTATTTACAATCTACTCAATAGCAAAAGACTTTCTTATGGACGATAGAAGCGCGGTGATATCCGACGAGCATAAGCACGATTCAGGGTTGTATTTTATTTTCTCTTTCACGGAAATAAATTAAAATTATTGTTTTTTTACGTAACTGATCAGAAGTGCCCATCGGATACAATAGATGAAAAGTAGGGAAAGTGATTTTAATTAAATAAATATTATTTGCAGGAGATAATTTTATTTTATATTATTTTAATTACATCACCGACAGGTTAACTGTTCTTCGGTAAAAAAAAAACAATTATCATCATCATTATTGGCTCCACAACTCATAGTGGGTCTTGGCCTGCTCAAGAATAAGTCTTAATTCCGTCTTATTCTTCGTCTTAGCTTTCCAGTTTGATACTCCCAACATTCTCTTTCTCCACCTGATCCTTAAACCGTGCTCTGCGTCTACCTCTCCTTTTCACTCCATCTATTTTTTGGTTATAAATATGTTTTCGTGGTTCTCATTCATTCTCTCTATGCGACCTAACCACCGCAGCCAGTTTATTTTGATGGACATAATAATATCAAGTTATTCCTCCTCCTGTACTACTCCATAGATATGCCAGAGGATTTTACGTTCAAAGCATTTTAAACGTTCTTCATCACTCTTTGTCGTCGTCCATGTTTCCGACATCTGTTCTTCCCTGTTCTATTTCTAACGATTGATAATATAGGTTTGAATTCTTTCGTGTTCTGGTTAATCCTCTTGTAGAACTTTCGCGTTTCTGCTTGTGCCTTATAGTTCTCTAGTTCTTTTAAATGACTCTCTATAATCTCTTTCTTGTTTTTTTTTAAGTATTTGTTTTTCTTTTCGTCTCAGCTGCATATAATCTTTCTCTGTTTTGTCTCGTTCTTCGCCCTTGGAGTCTTCTATATGCCTGATTTTTTCTTTGGTTTGCTTGTGTGCATTCCTTATCGTACCAGTCTGACCTTAATTTTGTTACGTTTTTGCTTTCCGATATGTTCAGTTGCCATTTCTTCCAACGTGGCTCTACACTGCCTCCAATATTTGTTAATATATTCAACTATAACATCCGTGCAGCCTTCCAGCTTGCTTTCGAGACTTTCCTTGAATCTCTTAGCTATCTCTGGGTTCTTCAGCGCTTGTACTTTAAATGTTTCCCTTTTACCTCCTTTTTTTTTCATTGTCTATTTTGGCTCTTAGTTTAGCTTGTAGTAGGTAATGGTCCTAGTCTATGATTGCCACGCATCTTGTACGTACGTCCAGCATGTTCCCTTATCTATATATTCGTGCCTGAAGCATGCGCTGGAAATCACCATGTTCATTGAGGAGGCTAAGTGTATAAGTCAAGTTCCGTTGTTTTTTGACTCTTCATGTAAACTGTGAATTTCAATGGTTGGCATGTATTCCTTCTCCTTACCTATCTTTGCATTAAAATCTCTTATTAAGACCTTTACCTCATTTCTAGGACAATATTGTATGATATTTTCCAGTTGTTCATAAAATTGTTCTTTTTCTTCATCCTGCTTCTCCTCAGTTGGTGCATGGGCATTTATTATTGAATATTTAAAGAATTTACCTCTGATTCTTAGTGTGCATAATCTTTTGTTGAGAGGTTGGAAGTCTTTTATACGCTGCTTCACTCTTTTATTGACTATGAATCCCGTTCCTAGTTTGTGTTCCGTTGAATGGCAGCTATAATATATCATATAATTATTTTTCTCTAATATTTTATGTCCCAAACAACTCATTTCCTAAAGGGCAATTATAATAGTGGTCATCAAAAAATAATTATCTTCGTATCTCGTAGTTTAAATGATAATAAGGCTCTGTGGTTGTTTAGTATTTATTCTGACTTTATAAATTATTGCTCATCAGAGAGATCATCTCTCATCAATCGAGAAGCCACTTGGCATCAAATAAGCTACATCCAGATAGCACTGATGATGAAATAGTTATTCCGAAAACGTGCTGTGATGTAGTCCAATAGGGTTTTTACTATTATACCTTTTATTACGGAATTTTTTATATAATTTTAGAATCAGTACATGAAGGATAAAATGAAAAATCGAAAAAACCAGGAAGGGACAATATTTTTTTTTCTTGCTTAATTAGCAAGATCTTTACTACTTGTCATCGGTTTTCATTTCTCTGTTTCTAAATTTTTGTAATATTTTTCGACTTTTTGAGAATTATCGTTTGTACATGGTCACCTACGTGCAAAAATCCATCTGTCCGACTCTACAACTATATTGACACACAAATTTTTCTCAACGTATTTGACAAACAAAATAAATTTTTAAATAAATATTGATCTACGATCTTTAGCAATTTAAACGGAACCGTTTTTATAAGAAATAAATGGTAACGAGTCTAATAAGAAAAGTAAATACATTATTCTTACGTTAAAACGATGTTGAACAGTTTCCCGTACAGGCCGTTGGCCTCGTGGGCTAGTGAATCCATGGCATTTTCACAGATGCTTCGTAAGAGACACTGTCGCCCGTTTAGGCCTTCACTGAAATATAAGTCATAATAAATTATTATTTATTCAATCTATTATTTAATATTCATGTTCTACAATCATATTTTTTAGACTAAATGAAAAAAAAACAACTTCAAATCAGAATCAGTAAAAAGTTACAAAATTGTTAAAATTAACTCGCTTAAATAAACGCATCTACAAAGTTGGCGTAATAAAACCTAGATTTTATAGATTAGACACAATGTATACCATAAATTCCAGAGAGAATTGAAACAATGGCGTGCCTATTAAGCTTTGTGAATTTCAGACAGTAATTATGATTATATTATACATTTGTTAAAAAAATTTATACAGATGTGAATTACAGAAAATGACCAGACGTTACGAAAGGCTAAATAAACCATAGACAACTATTCTTTCCATTCGTTAACCAAATGATAAATGGGCCTGTTCGGGCCCATTATACCTATTTAGAAGTCACATATACAGGGTGAGTCAGGAGGAACTTTACATACTTCTACCATATGTAGAGTCCCTCAGGGAGAATATCATGTGGCCACTAAAAATGTCAACTCCTCTTCTTTATTAATTAACAGGGTGATTTGTGTAATTGACCATTTATTTCATTTTACTGTAGTGTTTATACGGCTCATTTGATTTTTTTAATTTTTGCATGATACAGTACACTACTATCAAGCATTCGACTGGTATTAGCTAAACTAAAAAATTCCAGGACTGGCTTTGGAAAAATTAATTTAGGGATTCGTATTAAATATTACACCCTGTATATATATTTTTTTAAATGCAATAAGTGATTTTTAAACTACATAAACAGCCAATGAAAACGACATAATGCGATAATGTTGTCGCACTTTTATTAAATTTTTAGTGAACGATCAAATCTTACCAAAAATAGAACAACCATAATGAAGTATCAAATTATAAGGCATTAATTTAAACAAATGTTATAAATTTCAAACAGTTTAATTAAGATGGGTCCCTACAACATAATCTAATACGTAGAAAATTAACATCTTTACTGTCACTTTGTATTATCTCTACGATAGAATCAATTGTGTTTCAATTTTAAATTTTTACTCATAGATCGTATTGGGGCATTATTTTCGATAAATAATAAATTAAATTGATTAAAAAGTGAAACCTCTTGTATGTGTTAGTTTTTGTTGATTGTAAATGATTAAAATTTTATGTTAAATAATAATACATTGCATCAACTGTACTAAATAAAATAAATCTAAAAAATCATGAATGTGTTGCTTGTGTGAGTCCATTTCAAATAGGTAAAGAAATAATAAATAAGACTTACTCACAGTCAATTTAATTTAACTATCAGACGACCGGTTTCGCTTTCTACAATATGCAAAGCATCTTCAGGTCTCGATACAAGGTTAAATAAATGCTGAAATGATAAAAACCCATATTAGGGTGTTGTCTAATGAAGATAAACAAAGTAGATGTTGTAAATTACAAAAATTATGCCAATATTATATGTCTGTGGTTTTATTTCAAAAAGAGTAAGTTGAATAAAAAGGTATAAAAGTTTTAAAAGTTTAAACAGACAAGGTAAGGTCCACAAATTGTTGTAAAATAGTCTATTAGATTGTAATAAATTAAAAAATGAGCAAATAAATAAACATTTCTTACATGCTGATACTCTATTAATCGATGGATGGTAGAACATGGTTGAAACTACTATGTATTGTTGAATGGAGAACTCAATTCTGCTATTGTAGTTGTTTGACAGTAAACGGGAAGTTCTTGAGGAGATAGATTTGATCCAATGAAGCAGAGATATGTGTGTGATTGTTTGTTAAATGAAAGCGATGTAATATACCATTGTATTATTAAAAGTTATTTATACTTATTCGAGAGATATATTTATGAAATGTGTGTTATTTATTGAGTAATTGTTTTATGAAGGTGACAGTTGTTACCATTATTGTATCTTTTCCTGTTCTAATTTATGGGTTTATCATATATATGTACATACTTTTAGTTTTTTTTTTTTAAATTGTTGTTCGTTATTGTTAGTAGTTACTGTTTTTTGTTGTGCAGTGACTCAGTTTATCATTTCAATTAAAATGTTTGAAATTTATAACATTTGTTAAAATTAATTACCTTGTAATTTGATACTTCATTATGGTTGTTCTATTTTTGGTAAGATTTGATCGTTCACTAAAAATTTAATAAAAGTGCGACAACATTGTCGCATATGTCGTTTTCATTGGCTATTTATGTAGTTTGAAAATCACTTATTGCATTAAAAAAAATATATATACAGGGTGTAATATTTAATACGAATCCCTAAATTATTTTTTTCAAAGCCAGTCCTGGAATTTTTTAGTTTAGCTAACACCAGTCGAATGCTTAATAGTAGTGTACTGTATCATGCAAAAATTAAAAAATCAAATGAGCTGTATAAACACTACAGTAAAATGAAATAAATGGTCAATTACACAAATCACCCTGTTAATTAATAAAGAAGAGGAATTGACATTTTTTAGTAGCCACATGATATGCTCCCTGAGGGACTCTACATATGATACAAGTATGTAAAGTTCCTCATGACTCACCCTGTATAGGTGAGAATCTATATTTTGGTTTCGGACAAGTAAAAACCGTTGGATTTTTACTTTTTCTTGATATTTTATAGTTCAAATTTTTCGTTTTCGATAAGTCATGATCAGTTACCCAAAGATCAGTTACCTATCTTTTAATTTGCTTCACACTTCGGGAAATCCCTTGTTGGTCAGCCAACCACCTAGAGAAGCTATACCAATGCTTCCTTCTGGAGCTCCAGTCAGGAACGACTCTTTAAATTACAATCGTGGTAAGATATAAATCACACTCGTCGAATAGCATTTCCATTCCTAATGATTATGCCAACAAACGTCACTTGTTCACCTCTCCCTGCTCCAACTGCTTGTCCCACTTGCTTAAATCCCTTATTTGCGACCACTTTTGGCGTTTGCAAAACTTCGCTTTCATCTACGTTCACGATTTTATCACTAGTAAATTTGTACGTTTTGTAAACAGTCTAGTCTAGTCTGTAAATCTATGTTTCTGGCTAGACTCGTACACTTCGGTTTTACAGAGCTAACCAGTAAGTAACCCTAACAAGTAAGAAACCAAATAGACTATGTGTTAGTTAGACAAAGATTCGGGAACGCAAATAAATCCGCAAAAACCTATCCAACTGCCGACATAGGATCACAAGCCAGTAGTGACCAAAATTAGACTCAAAATAAAAATATTAAAATGAAGAACAACAAATGCAAAAATCGATACAAGTACATTAAGGAACCCACTCATAATGTAACGCCTGGCAGATGAAATTAACAACGGATTAATGAATGTTAAAGAACAAATTCTACAAAATACTGCGACGGGTAAAAAAGATTATTAATAAAGTAAGCAATAAATAAAAGCCAAATGAAATTCTAATACCGACCAGATATAAAAAGAAGCAATGGATGACGAAAGAAATTCTACATTTAATGAAAGAAAGACGTCAATATAAAAACGAAGATAATCAGATGTACAAAAAAGTGGATAAACAAATAAAATTAAAGAATTAAGAAAGCGGAAGAACATTGGTTAAAAAAACATTGCGCAGAAATGGAAGAATACCAGAAAAGACATGATAGTTTTAACACACATAAAGAAATTAAAGGATTAACTCACAACAATAGAACAAGAAAACCGGGAATATTGAAAGATGCAAATGGAAAACTTGTTTTGAATACTAACGACAAATTAAAGAGATGGACAGAATACAACAATGAACTGTTCAAAGACAACAGAACAGAGTAGATGGAGATAGAAGTAGAAGAGGATATGGTTTTAACGATATTTTAAAAGAGAAGGAAACTAAAATGGTATTAAAAAATAGCAAAAATGGTAAAGCAGTAAGTCCAGACCAAATACCTATAGAAATCTTAAAATATATAAATGATGGAACCTTAGACATTATAGTAGACTTATTTAACTCAGTATATAAAACAGGACACATACCGAAACAATGGTTAGACTCCACCTTTTGAGCTATCCCTAAAAATACAAACGCTAAATATTGCAGTAAATACAGAACAATATCACTAATATGTCACATTCTCAAATTATTTTTAAAAATAATACATGGTCGTATAAATAAAACTGAAAGAAGGAATAGATGATAGTCAGTTTGGGTTCAGAAACGGACTAGGAACCAGAGAAGCGTTATTCGCTTTTAATGTGTTAGCTCAAAGATGCATGGATATGCATGTTGATGTGCATGTTTGTTACATTGATTTTAAAAAACCATTTGACAAAGTAAGACATGAAAAATTTATCCAAATTCCAAAGACAAAAAACATAGACCATAAGGACTTACGGATAAAACAAACCTCTACTGGAATCAAATAGCACAAATCGTAATAGATAACAAGCCCAGTCTAGAAATTGAAATCAGGAGAGGAGTTAGGCAGGGATGTATGATGTCCCCATTACTATTTAATGTCAATAATGAAGCCATTACTATAGAAGCATTACTATTTTAAAGTTACTAAATAATAATTAACGGAAGATCTATTAATAACATAAGATATGTAGATGACACCGTGATTATGGCAAGATCTGCAGAATAACTCCAATTACTGCTAAACAAAACAAACAGTTTCTGTGAACAATATAGACTAACAATGAATATAAAAAAGACCAAATACATGATAATAACAAAGAAAACAAATATACCAACAAACATACATTTGGGAAATGTGCCGATAGAAATGGTTGATAAATACAAATGTATCCTGGTAACCTGGATTTCAGACAATAATGATCAAACAACCAAAATAAGAGCCAAGATAGAAATAGTACCAAAAGAATTTCTAAACATGAAAACAATTCTCTACAAAAAAAAACCTTAAATTAGAATTAAGAGTAAGAGCACTGAGATGCTATGTGTTTTCGAAACTGCAATATGGACTTGAAAGCTGGACATTGAAGCAATAACACATAAATAAGTTACAGTCCTTTGAAATGGAGTGCTACAGGAGAATGTTTAGAACATCATGGACACAGAAGGAAACTAACATGGAAGTATTGCGAGAAATTGGCAAATATTGCGAAACAATAAACACAATAAAAATAAGAAAGTTACAATATCTGGGAGACGTAATGAGGGGACCGCGATATGAATTGCTAAGGATGATAATACAGGGAAAGATAAGAGAAGGAAGGAGTATAGGAAGAAGGAGAGTGTCACGGATAAATAATTTAAGGGACTAGTTTAAATGTAGTTTTATAGAACTCTTCAGAGTAGCAGTGGATAGAGTAAAGATGGTGTTGATGATATCCAACCTCCGTTTGGGAGATGGCACTTAAAGAAGAAGAAGACGTGATAAACTTGTGTGTTAAAGGTATTATTTGTCACGTTAAGTTCATCGTCTTTAAATTTAAAATGAAATGGTGATAAAATTAAATAGGGAAATTTACTTTTCGGCGACGTGCCACCCATGACTTGTATGTCAGTCCCATAAAACGCTTGCATTGTCTTAGTTACTACCCGGAAGCGTTAAACAACATTTTTATTTCAGAAATCCCTTTATTGGAGCTATCAATACCGGAGGTTGAATTAATTTTCAGTGTCTGCTGTCTGCTGCAGGTGTAATGTTGCTGAAAAGGGTCAGCAATTAAGCCAACGAGCGAATTTTGAAAATGAACAGATCACTAAAGACCGAACTCTTAGAGCAGATGGCACGAAATTAGTAAAAATGAGATCAACAGATGCGATATGGGGATGGCTTAATTTATTATTTTATTACAATAAGGACGGGGTAACTTTTTAGATTATTGCTTGTTTTCTGGAAAATTTCGAGGAAGTTTTAACAAAATTGTTATAATAAAAATAGTAGAATCAAACGTTTATCACACAAACAATAACTACTTATACGTGATTATCTACACTCAGATGCAAAAAAATCGACCGGTGGGTATTATTTGCTAAAAAAAGAAAACGTTTGAATATATTAGTTTTAAATCAGGTATATATGTAAAAGTATATGCTAGATTAAAATAATTTTTAGATGTTATCCAAAAAAATCATTTATTTATAGAGACATAGGCCAAAACTCGAAAATACAAAAATAATCAAAACTTTCTGAAATTAAGAAAAACATTGATAATAAATTAATATCTAGTGTTACCCTTCGGGCCTTTATAACAGCCTGTACATGTCTACTCATTGGGGTAATTAACCTCTGGATATCAAATTGATCCAATTGGTCCCATATTTCTTGAAGAGCCGCTGTAAGTTCAGCCAAGTTATTTGGACGGGATACTCGTGCTCGAAGACGTCTTCCCATCATATCTTATAAATAGTATATGGGATTAAGATCGAGACTGCAAGCTTGCCAGTTCATATGGACAATTTCCACCTCCTCTATATAATGGTTGACGATACAAGCACGGTGAGGATGCGCGTTGTCATCCATAAAAATAAAATTAGATCCAATGAAAGGAGCAAAAGGTACCGCATACTGATCCAAAATACTTGTTATGTATCTTGCAGCAGTCATAGAACCTCTATCTACAATAACTAAATCCGTATGGGCTTCAGAACTGATACCAGTCCAAACCCTAATGAACCTCCCCGATAACTTATTCTTTCCGCAATACTACATTGAAAATATCGCTCTCCGTGTCTTCTCTAAACCCTTTCTCGGCCGTCTGGTGACTTTAGACAAAATCTGGACTCATCTGAGAACAATACATTGCTCCAATGTGCATCAATCCAGTTTTTATGTTCTCTTGCAAAAGCAAGGCGAGCTCTGCGATGTTCTATGGTTAGTATTGGAGATAGGGCTGGCCATTCTGGATTATAAATTACCTTCTACAAGTCGTCGACGAACTGTCCATCTGCTTACATCCACATTTCTCACTTCGCTTAGACGATTTTCAAGTTCAACTGAAGTTAGATGCCGATTTCTTAAACATGATGAGACCAAAAATAGATCATTTCTTTCGGATGTTACCCTTCTACGACATGATCCTGGTCTTTTTGTAAAGTTACATCTTGAACTAAAGTCACTGCCCTTGCAGCATCTGTCGGAGTTAAAGACATTTAGGAAGGATAATTAAATAAAAATATAACACGTTTTAAAAATAAAATGACTACACTAGTATGGTTGTTGAATTAAAAATAACATTCAATAAATATCTATTTGCGTCAGACCCTTTTTGACAAAAACTTGAAATACCAATTTTTTTGGTTTTTCAAAACAGCTATAAATAAATACTAAAAAAATATTTTATTTCTCGTATGCGAGGGTACACCTAAATATACATACGTGATTTAATGTCTCTAAAATTATACAATTTCAAATAAATAAGAAATAAGGAATGGATCGATTTTCTTGCACCTGAGTATATATTAAAAGAACGTTAAAACTAAGAGATTTAAAAAAATGTTATGATTAAAAAATCTACAAGAAATAGAGCAAAACCAGGGTAAAACAAAAACAAAACAAAAATGGTAATTAAAACAAGAGGAAAATTATTAAGATCTACGTAATAGTATATAATAGCCAAAATCCTTAAAAGATTAAGTAAAATAGGTAAAACAGTAACCAGCAGCATTTAAAAAAATATATAAGAATTTACATACCTGTCAAAAAGTTCTTCAAAAGCTGAATACAAAATGGCTCTATCGCTTTTGGGAGCTGGTGGAAAGTCAACAGATCTCTTTCTCGTGTAAATTTGAGGATAAGTCTGTAATTGGGATACATTTTGAGCAACAGCATACTGCATTTGGAGGTTCCATCCAATTGCCATCGATTGTTTAGATCCAAGTTTTACTGGGATACCAATACCGATGACAATCTAGAAGAGACAAAAAAAACTTACACAAATATTTAAATTTGCTCAACAGTCGACACTGAACCTCTTAAAATTATACGAACAAGCTGAATTTTGCCGAGAATGTTAATTTTAGGACTAAAAAATATGCAAAAAAGTTTCACTAAACTAATCTAGAACGCATGCATGAAAATTAACGGAGAAGAAACATATCACATAAAAATACTACGTGGAGTTAGACAGGGATGTATCCTATCCACGTTGATATTTAATATGTACTCAGAGAAAATTTTTAACGAGGCTCTTTACGGAATAGACGAAGGTATACTTCTAAATGGTGAAGCAGTAAACAATGTTAGATATGCCGACGACACCATGGTGATAGCAGATAGTTTAGAGGGACTTCAGAGGCTAATGGACAGAATAAACGAGTACAGTCAACAGTGCGGTAAGAACGGTCTTTAACAAAATGAGCGCCATCTTCAAAAGTCACAACATATCCCTTGATACAAAAATGAGACATTTGAGATGCTATGTTTTCTCTGTGTTGTTGTACGAGGCGGTGGCATGGACGCTTACAGACGCCACTATTAAAAAACTTGAAGCATTTGAGATGTGGCTTTATAGAAGAATGCTGAGAATATCATGGACAGCAAGGATCACGAACATGGAAGTTCTAGGAAAAATGAAGAAGGAACCAGAGATTGTGTTTACGATCAAACGCATAAAATTTCAATATCTGGGACACGTTATGAGAAATCAGCACCGTTACTCCCTGCTACAGTCTATATTGCAAGGTAAAGTCAAAGGTAAGCGAGGACCCGGTAGAAGGAGAATATCATGGCTGCGGAATTTAAGAACATGGTTTAAGAAAACCTCAACGGAGCTGTTTCGAGCCGCAGCGAGCAAGGTTATGATTGCCAATATGATTTCCAACATCCGAAACGGATAGGAACTAGAAGAAGAAGAAGAATCTAGAACGCTAAAATAGAAACTGACGTCATTTGCAGTATAATACAAAAATTGTATACGAAAGCTACACTCTTCGCCTTTTTGATATTTGTCGATAGGACATCTGCTCAAAAGATATCGAATTTTTACCGTCGAGTTTATACAAATTTTATTTAACATTGATTTCTCGCGCGCAATACATTTAAAATCGACGGTCGCTTTAAGCGTTGTTTGTGAGAGAACAGTTTATTCTAAGCAAAAAAATACTAGTAAACAATTTTATTCAAAATTATCTCAGCTACATTTTGATTTTAAATATTTTTTTCCGTAGAGTACACATTCTTAACAAATCGATTTTTTTGCGTTTTTACAGTCCTACGAGAAAGGCTTTAAGGGGAATCCTGAAAGTTAAGATGGCAAACTTTGTCTTATCTTTCTTAAAGTCCCAAAATAATTAATATTCTCGACAAAATTCAGCTTGTTCGCATAAAAATATCCTCAAACTTTTTCCTACCTACTTTATAGCTTTTGTAAACCAGGAATTAAAAATAGAACATGAAAAGAATTTGCAGAAAAAGACAAAAAAGAAAAAAAGTTTGGTATTTCGAAAAACAAAAAGAGTAGGAAAGATCGACGAAAAAACGCAATTTTATTTTAATCACCTTTGATTTACTGGGCGTACTGGATATTCCAAGTAAACCTTTTAATGTCACATCATAAAAAACATTGCTTGCTGGTGTTTAAAGTAAAATGTCAACTTCAAGCACCAGCAAGGGGCATTACTACGTGTTTTGACAATAACAAGTGCGACTTTGTCAAAACGTCGTCAAAATAAATCATTCTAATAAATAATGGATTACTCACTGATATTCAATTTCAATCAACTTTAATAATATTTGCGGCAGATAAAATTCTTCCTCTTTTAGTAAAATAAATTGTTACTTTACTGCCGCAAATAATGCTAATAATGAATGACTTTAATGATGGATGGCGACAAAGAATATTTATTTTAAGATTTTTTTCATGTTCTAAAAGCAATAATAAAATAAATTCTAAAGAAACTTAATAAGAGGAAGATTATCTATGATACCGAGAGTGGGTATTTAGACAATTGTTTATAATTTGAAAACTAAAGTAATAATGATTATTTAAAGGGCACCCTTTCTGCTGGAGATCTATTACTTTAAATAATCTACTTAACACCGATTTACAAATTCTAATAAACTTAGACTTTGTCCAGTAAAGGCGTCTCTTATTTTCTTTTAGCTACTAACCATGAACTTCTACTAACCATTTAAAATAACCTGCCTTACACAATCTTACAATTCGGAAACTAGCTAGAAAGTATGAAAATCTTACCTTAAAACTGCCTCCAAATGGATAAACCAAATACCTTTTACTACGGTGTTTGTGTTTGAGACCATTTATATCGTAAAATTGTATTAAAAACATTAAAACTATAATGTAAAAGACACGCATCTAAAAATAAAAAAATCAATAAATTTTAAATGTAAAACAATAGTACATTGTTTACCGGGTAGGAAAAGCTTAACATTCCTGGACGACTGTGAAGATTGCTAAGTCGAGGCGCAAGCCGAGACTTAGCAACACAGAGTCCAGGAATGTGGCTTTTCCTACGAGGTAAACATACTATTTTTCCGCAAATCGTTTAAAATTCGACAGATATTGATTGATTTAAAAAAACGCGATAATTTTATTTCCAAATAAATGGTGCTTTGAAATTCCTAATAAAATGACTTGGGTTACTATGGAAACGTATTGAGGTTGAATTGTCAAACTTGACGCTTATAAATTTAATTGCTGGTGTTCTCGAAAGTAAAATGATAAGTGATGATGAAATTTCCATTCCTGGGACTCCTCCAGAGCTGGTTGAGGCAGTGAATACTGCTTCATTAGAATTATTGCCAAAGAAATCAAGAGAAAAGTACGAAAATGCATACAGACGTTTTATGGATTATCGCATGAGTAAAAATACGAGTTCTTTCTCAGAAAATGTTGTAATGGCATACTTCCTAGACCTTTGTTTAAAGATGAAATATTCAACATTATGGGCCAATTATTCAATGCTGAAGTCAACCCTTGCACTTAAACACAATGTAGATATATCTACATACTCAAAACTTCGTTCTTTATTAAAACGGCAAGCTCAAGGTTATAGGGCAAAGAAATCTAAGATTTTAACGAAGGAAAAAATTAAAAAATTTATCCAGGAAGCTCCAGATTAAGAAAATTTAATGACTAAGGTAATTTATAAGGTTTTAATTTCTATTTAGATTATAGCTTTATTTATTATTTAGGTGGCTGTAATATTTGGTATTTCTGGGGCCTGTAGAATGGATGAGTTAGTCCGAATGACTGTACACGATATAGAAGACTTTGAATCTTAGCTTTTAATCAGCATACCTGATTCGAAAACCAACAAACCAAGATCATTTGTAATTAATCAGATCTACTTGAATGTTTATCGAAAGTATGTTTCGTTAAGACCAGAAAATATGAACAGTGACCGATTTTTCTTTAAATATCAAAGCGGAAAGGGTTGTAGACAAGTGGTAGGAATTCATCAATTTAGAAAAATGCCCAAAATAATTGCTACTTATTTGAACTTGGTAAATCCGACAGAATATACTGGTCACTGCTTTCGTCGGTCTACTGCAACAATATTGGTTGACTCTGGTGCCGACATAACTAGTTTAAAGAGGCATGGCGGATGGAAGTCATCAAACGTTGCTGAAGGATATATCGAAGAATCGCTTAACAATAAGGTTGAGTGGCAAATAAAATTTTCACAGTACAAAATATTCAACAAAATGACACTTCCACCCTGCATGTTGTCCAAAATGTTTCTCATAGTTCTAAGAGTGTTCCTCCAATGTTCAATAATTGTACTAACTGTCAAATTACTGTAAATATAACAAATTGATCTTAAAAATGTATTCAGCAATGACTTGATGTTTTCAAAATATAAATTAATTCCTTATAAGCAATGTGTTTTCTATCATTTATGTAAAACACTAACAACTGTACGGAAATATCATTTCCTTACAGTAAGGAAATGACATTTCCTTACAGTAAGGAAGTCCTGACTTTTCTTCAAGAAATTTTGACAGGAATGTCAAAATTTTCTGGCGATTTGCGGAAAAAATATTTATGTTAGATTAAACAAATTTTTAAAATGAGGTACAAATATTTTAGGTCATATTAAGTATGTTGTATGGTGAAATTTTAATAATTATAGAACCCCCTAACTTGTAGATCTTGTGCTAGATCACTAAAACACACTAAACACGCTGAAAATCACTAACAAATACACCTAACCCGAATTATTGACAAAATAATAAACCTATTAATAACATAATTGAAATAAAACCAGTATGGACTAAATATATTGAAGATCTTTTCATGGATACAAGAACAGAACCAACACAAATTGATAATGAGAAAGCTCTAATAATATTAAAATCTGAAGTCCAACATGCTATAAACAACTCAAAATCTGGCAGAGCCTCTGGGCCAGATACTATACCCTTTAACAACATTATACAAATCTGATGAGATACCTACAGAATGGCTGCTATAGACCTTTGTTCCACTGTACTGTAATGACTGTAGATGAACACTGTAATGACTGTAGATGAATCAGCTTAATGTTACACTTTTTAAAACACATTTTTACACATTAAAAATATTTTTAAAGATTAAAGATACAACAATATTCACAAAGTGCGAACCGGATATGAATGATAGACAGTTTGGCTTTCGTAAAAGCTTCGGAACAGTGAAAGCTCTGTATAGTTTCACAACTCTTCACAACAGCATTTATAATAAATGTATAAACGTGTGCATGTTTCCGAATGATGCAAAGAAGTAAAAAAACGAAGAAGTAAATAGGAACTTTACACAGGAATAACTGTTATCTTACAGACAGAACCTACAAGGTTCATTGATTGGAGTTTAGGCTGAAATTTAAAAGATAATTTTTATTAAATATGTCTTCTAAAAAAAAATTTAAGTATTAGAAAAGGTAAGTGATTAAATGTAAAAAAAACTCACCATGTTATTTTTTTATTATTAATTTAATGTCAAAGATCTCATCAGATTTTAAGAAGTCTACTTTGATAATATGACGTTAATTTCGTATAGATATTTCGGTAAATAGATAAATACAACAATATACAGTTAACGGTTATGTACACAACGTTGTGCAAACAAAAATTTGTAACCAGGTAGATTAAAATAGGTAGGGAGCTAGTACACTTGAAACGTAAAAAATATAGATTTGTTGTTAGGATCATTAACACACAAATTCGATTTTGTTAATTCTTTGGTTGTTTATTTCCATTGCAAATGTACCACATTTCAGATTTTCAATATTCACCACAATACATGCATTCTTCTTCTATGTTACTGTTGGGATCATCGGAACTATGATCGTTGCAAATTTCCATTTCATGGTGGGATGAAGCACTTGAAGAACTATCGTCAAACTTGACTTTCCTCGTGGCGCGTTTTACCTTTTTGCTGACAGGAAGTTTTTGCTTTTCTTCCTTCTGTAATTTTCTATTCTATTTCTGCTCCAGTTCTATTTTTTCTGGAGTTGCCGTCAAAATCTTTGAAATGCCTAATTTTTAACCCCTCTTTTTTAATTTATTCTCATTCACTACGCACAACGGTGTCATTTGTTCAATAGATATATCTCCTTCTCTTCTTCATCAGATGCAAATCCACTACTGGATGTTAGCGATCACATTTTCCATTAATTCTCTATTTCTTGCAATATGTATCAGGGATTGTATGTCGTTAATCCCTGTCCATTGCCTTATGTCTCGATTATAAGTTGGAGAAACTGGTATTTTTCATTTCGCATGATGTGACCTAGATAAGCCGTTTTCCTTTTCTTGATGGTTTCGAAAAGTTGGCGTTCTTGGTTTATTCTTTTAAGGACATCTATATTTGTGATTTTCGCTGTCCATGGTATTTTTAGGATACGGCGATAAAGCCACATTTCGAAAGCTTCTAATCTGTTTATATCCCTCGTTTTGAGTGTCCAGCCCTCTACGCCATATAGCAGCACTGACCATACGTAGCACTTAGTAAACCTTAGTCTCAGTTGAAGATCAAACTCTGAACAAGTCAGTACTTTCTTGAATTTTACGAAAGCTTGTCGAGCTTGCTCAATGCGACATTTTACTTCCCTGTCCGATGCCCAGTCTTTAAAAAGCCATGATCCCAGGTATTTAAATTTACTCACTCTTTCAATGGACTTAGTATTCAGTGTTATGGTGGAGTTTTCAAGTGCATCTAAGTTTTTGGAGATGATCATAAATTTGGTCTTTTTGGTATTAATCTCTAATCCCATTCGCTTACTGTATTCTCCGATTATAGCGACAAGTTGTTGAAGATCGACTATGTTGTCACAAATTAAGACACCATCATCAGCATATCGTATGGTGTTGATAAATACTCTATTCACCTTAATTCCCAGCTCTTCATCCTTCAAAGACTCTTGAAATATGGCTTTCGAATAAATGTTAAATAAAAGAGGGGAAAGCACACATCCCTGTCGAACTATATATCTCCTTGTCTCTCGTTTATAAGCTCCGATTTTGATGATGAAGGAGCTACATCTGCCTGAGTTTCGATGACTTTTGATGTACTTGGAATAACATTAGGTTCATTTATTTCCAAGACTGCATCTTTTGAAGGTACTCGATTTTTTTTTGTATTCGATAAGCTACTCGAAGTATTTGTCACTAGATTAAAGAAATTTGTTAATATATGTTTGTAATTTTTTTTTTAGTTCTTGCAATTTTTTTTATGAAGAATGTTCTTAAATAGAGTTATAGATTATTTTGTTTATATGTTTCCAACTTATTGATTTCATACATAAATATATTCGCGTATGTATTATTTCAAGAAAATATTCCGCTGTAGCTACTTTTATTTGAATAGTAAATAAGTGTAACCAGTAAAACTAAAACTCAAACAGAAATTTGTGTCCCTTTGTTAACATAAAAGCTGTTGTGATTCAAAACTGGATTCAATCGAACAAATTGTAAGCTGGATCCGCAATCTGATAATTAAAACTCTGCACATCACTAGTTTTTCCTTGTATGTTTGTTAAATGGTAAATGATTTTCAGTACAGGATTTAAAATTTCTGTGTTACTCATTAGATATAGAGGAAAAAGTTGATTATTTTATAAAATTTATGAAAATAGAAATGAAATAAGAAAACCAAAAAATATAAAAAAAACAATATCAGAATAAAATTACATGTAAGAACCATTTTTCTAGTTCTGGTGTCACAATGCTGGCTTATAGGCATTCATGCTGATTGGATTAGGCGTAGGAATCCTTTTTGAGCTCTTTTTGTTATTGTACTGATATCAAGTTTATGGTACCAGTAGAAATGAAATATTCTGGGAATAAACGAAATGCGTTGGCTAGATTCAGGAACCGCAAATATCGGGGAACATCGCGTTTACTATTTTTCAACAGATAACGGCAAACATGAATTAGGTGTCTTCATTAAATTGATAAAAGAAGTGGCAAAATCTGTTGATAACTTCATCCAGATCTCAGCAAAAGTGATGCTCATACAACTAAAAGCAAGACCAATGGACATCAATATAATTCAAGTGACACCTACAACAGAAGGAACAAAATAAAAGATAGAGGAATTATACAATAGCATTAATCAAGTCGTAAAGAGGTTGAAAAACCAAGATCTAAAAATTGTCATGGGTGACTTTAACACCAAAGTTGGATAAGTTGGTCTAGAAGGAAACCGAAACGATCGGGGAGATACGTTGAAAATTTTTGCGAAAGCAAATCAATTAGTAATATTGAACACCTGGTTTTAGCTACTCCCAAAGAAACTGTAAATCTGGAAATTTCCACAGGATTCTGTGGAAAGGATTGTAATAAATCAGATTAATTACATGCTACTAAATAAGAGGTATAGGAACAGCTGTACATCTGTCAAAACATACCCAGGGGCAGACATAAGTTCTGATTATGTACCAGTTGTAGTCATGTACTAGTAATTTCATACAAAGTCAGAATGAAGAAGGGTACAAGTAAGTCGATGAAAAAGTATGATGTCAGAAACCTAAAAGATCCAGATGTTCGACTGAAGGTGAGTGAAAACATCAATACAAAGGTGTTAAAATGCAAAAATGCAGGAACAGCAGAAAAAATT
This sequence comes from Diabrotica balteata, assembly GCA_918026665.1. Taxonomy (NCBI): domain Eukaryota; kingdom Metazoa; phylum Arthropoda; class Insecta; order Coleoptera; family Chrysomelidae; genus Diabrotica; species Diabrotica balteata. The sequence continues at coordinate 149,763,403 of OU898282.1, read as the reverse complement.
CTGACCATCGTAAAAGAATCAGTGAGAGAAACAAAATAACAACACTTGAAGAAAAATACAAAGAAACGGAAATCGTGGATGACCGATGAAATAATTGAACTTATGGATCAGAGAAAAAAAAAAGAAAATCTCTAAAAATATAAGAGAATACATATCATCGTCATAAAAAAAATAAGAGAACAAGAGCTCACCATTGAAGAAATCCTACCAGAAGAAATAACGGTAGTCGTCAGACAAATGAAGGGTGGAAAGGCATCGGGACTTGAATAAATTCCTGCAGAACTATTGAAGCTAGTAGATGCAGAACAATTAAAAATTTTAACTGAAATATTTATTGAAATATACAAGGGAGAAAAAAATACCAGTATAGTGGCTCAAATAGGAGTTTGTACCATTGCCAAAAAACCAGGAACAAAAGTGTGTGAAGATTATAGCTTCCAAATGCTTCCGTTTTCGGCGTCATGAAACATCGAAATAACGCCTTTTGCTACAGTTTCTGACATTTGGATAAATTCTTATCTAGAAGTATCTTCTAGCTTGTTTCTTAGATTCAAAAGCATTTGTCCATTTATGTTATTATCAGTATCAACGTCAGTTAACCTTTGAGTTTCTATTGGTCCTGGACAAAATGCCATCACTTTTACACCAATTGCATTTTAAAAATAGTTACGGCTAAGGATTTGGAGAAACTTTTTAACTCAACTAAGAGAAGATTTGGCAAAATTGGTATTATAGTAAATAATGCGGGAATTTTAAGTAGCCAACATCAAAAGTAGATTGTTGAGGTTAATTTAAAAAGTTTGATAAATGGAACCTGTTTGGCATTTCAATATATGTCTGGCAAAGGAATAGTCATCATAAATAACGCATTACTCTAAGGACTACAGCCAATGTATACATGTTTCCTTTACTCTGGAGCTAGTCATTTCATAATCGGATTCACAAAATCCATGAGCCATAACTATTTTTATAATGTAACTGGTGTAAAATGATGGCATTTTGTCCAGGACCAGTAGAAACTTAAATGTTAATTGACGTTGATATTGATAATAACATAAATGAACAAATACTTTTGAATCTGAGAGATAAGCTAGAAGATACTTCTAGATAAGAATTTATCCAAAGGTCAGAAATTGTTGCAAAAGGCGTTATTTCGAGGTGGCATGACGCCGAAACCAAAAGCATTTGGATATCAAAAAATTGTCAAGTTTCACAAAATACAAGTACCAGATTTTAAAAATTTGACACCAACTGAAATCAAAATGTCTCAAACATCATCAACTAACAAAATCTCATCTGAGGTGACACCTAAATGTCAAACTAGAAGCTTAAGCTCAAATTCAAGTAAGACAGACACCTGTAGCAATCAAAACAAAAGTAATAACTGCAAATCTTTAAAAACAGATCCGAAAGTAGGGACACACTGCAAATATGAATCACAAAAGAAAAGTACTAGGTGAATTTGTGTAAAGTTTGGAATTGTTAATAAAAGTAAAATAATATGTAAAGTTGATAAACATATGTGCGAAAAGTTAAAAGATAGAAAAAAAAGTTAATAAAAAGTTGCCATGTGTACTAGATAAAACTTTAGCAGATTCTCATGACGAATCTGAAGTACCAAAATGTTTAGCAGCTGATAAGAATCAAAAGTGATCCGAAACCAAATCGTCAAAAAAAAAATACAAAAAAAAACAAATGTGGTGATGTGAATCCAAGCACATCGAAGAAAAGAAGTCAATGTATAACATTATTTAAAAAATGCTGTTCAGTAGAAACATTTTTTATATTTTGGCTAGTACGGTTCTGTTCAATTTAATTGCTTTTATTATATTCAGTTGTATAACTCTCCCGTTTTTGATATTATCTTTCTTTAATTTCATTCAACCATTGAATTTTAGCGTACGAACTAATGGATATTGTGTTTTTGGCAATAAAATTAAAATTTCTGTTGATTTGAAAACTATTTCGAATATAAAATGAACAAGTTTTTTTTTTAATTCAGATCAATTGTGTTGAATAAATAATTGATCGGTGGATTGGCAGAAAAAGCAATTCAGCTTTTTATTTATTCTTCGACGTATCACTAATAAGTTATAGTATTTTGTCTAAGGAATTGCCAAAAGATAATTCTATTATTTTGTTGATAATCAATAATATTATTGATCTTTGAACTTACTGTTTTCCTTGAATGTCATTACTTTTGTCAAAAAATCTATGTTCAACATCTTATTAGCAGCATCTTATGGCTATGTCTATTTTCTATTAATTCTAACGAACACGTCGGATTTATGGTAAACAAAAACACACAAGGAGTATACTTAAAATCGAAAGCATAAGATAGAATTGTACAGAGTTATAAATTTTATCTACAAAGTAAATAAACATATTCGATTATATATCATACAAGTTTATGCAGTTAAAAATTTAAAATCCTTTTAACCCTACAGCAGGCGCGCTAACTACCGTTGCATAACCGGGCGCGCTGTGTATTTTATACACAAAACACATTTTAGTTGATTTTACCAAATTTAGTGCGTTTTAACAAAATGACAACCACGATGTACAAAAATAGTTTATTGTTACATAAAATTATAAACATAAAACATGTACCTACGGGTTACTTTACTCGATTTCTTCTGATTGCTACCGTTCATAGTTCTTACATTTTACGCAGGTAATTGTGGTTTCTGAATGCATCATACATACAAATATTCTACATAGCCTACATCTAACTGTTGTGCTGGAATTTTTTGAGCCTGGACATATTGCACAATGTCCACGTTTTCTAGAGCATTGCACTTCTGTTCTAGTAGGTTCTTCACATGATTTATATTTCATTAGAAAACCTTGAATATCCTGAGGAAGATATCGCATTGTTGCTCTTTCTGACAGATGTACGTTCATTAATCTCAAGCTTAAATTCTTTAGAAAAATTCGGCGACATATTTTGGGATTTGTTTTATTGGCACAAAACAACATCTGCGCGTTGATACCCGCCATATCCATTAGAGAAAAAAATATAATTAGTGGCCATCTTCTGGTTATTCTTTTTACAGAATATTATGCACACATTTGGTCAATAGTATTCACACCGCCTTCTGTGTCATTTTAATCTAGAATAATTTCTGGTTTTTTATTTTTGACGTCTACGGTGGCAGTGTCCTGCATCGTGGATAAAAGTATGACTGACTTACTTTTTTTTGGAACAAATAAAACCAAAGTTTTTTTTTACTTTTTCATTTGTGGCAGTCGCCACATTGAAGTTTGTACACCGTAGAAACTTACATCGGTCAAACTGGTAGGAAATTTAATAAACGAATAGCAGAACATAAAAGGGCTTTCAATAATAGAAAAACAGATTCGACAGACGCACTTCACCTTCTAGATCATAATCATTCTTTTAATAACAAATTTAAAATTCTTCACATTCAAAATAAAGGCCTTAAGCTATCTTTGTTAGAATCTATGGAAATCAACAAATTAAAAAACACAGTTATATTTCTGAATGACCAACTTGAGACAAACAGTTCTCCCCTCCTTAACCTATTTCAGTAGAGACTATAAATTGTAAACGCGTGCCAAAAATAGATCACTTGAGAAAGACAATGAGCCGAAACAGCTGTAGTGATAAGAGTTAAAATAAATTTTGTGGAAGTTTGAAAACAAAGTTTTTAGTGTTTTATTGTTACATAAAATGAATTTCTATCAAGTAACGGTCGAATCCATCAAACTAGATTTACGCTGGTTTTATACGTTGGTGGATTTCATAAGACGAATTTATGCAAAAAGTTCAGTAACTCCTTAAAAGTGACTTGTTTTTCATGAAAGTTGTACAACAGATTAAAACATTATCTTAGCCTTAAATAGGGCAGTAAAAATCTTATTTTTATTTCTTTATTACTGGCACAACGATTCTCCATACCTTACAGAACATTCACTGTTCCAACTCATTTTGAAGGAATTATTAATAATTTTTACATACACTCTAATACGCAGAAACCATTTTTGAATGCATGGCTTAAAATTCAACGTTGCAACCGTAATATGTCTCTAATATTTCACTACAACGAGGTATTTTCCGCGATCGTTGACTATAAATTTCGAGAGACTTTCTTATGCAACAAACACACTACACACACTCGATGCGAGGTACATCAGATAATGTTGCAGGAAATTGTGTTTTCATTCCACTAATAACCTCTCAGGAAGGAAATAAGAGGAACAAGAACATGCAGTTTTGTTATTTGTGAAGGTTTTCCGGGTTTTACCTAATATCAGGAATATTTTACTATTTTAAAGTGTGCCGACTGAAGAGTTGATGCTGTATTTGTGCTGTATTTCAAAATATCCTTTAAACATTTTTTATTTGGCTAATACCCTACATTTGGTAAAAGTTTTACAAAAAGATGAAAATGTGCCATACCTCTTGTTTTCTTTTATTACGACTAGATTATGGAGTATGTAATGTAAAAAATGTTTATGACGAAACAAATGTATATCAAGAACGTATAGAATTTAAGATCATACAGGGTCAGTCAGTACCTAGTACTCCTTCAGAAGTTTTTTCCAATGCGGGAGTTATTGTGGCAACTGAAATAAATAATTATTTTTATGTAAAACAAGATGGTTTTACAGTCGATACCTTACTATACCTTTAAGCTCTTTTCCTACACTATCTAATGCCATCTGTAGTATCTTTTCCGATCTTGACGTCATAATTATAATAATTATAATTATTTTATATCACTTTTCATAAATCAAATGACAAGTTTGCAACTATCACTGTCAAATAACCTCAAAACGCAAAAGAAGCATGTGTTCACTTCACTCATTTGTAATTATTAATAATAATAATAATAATAATAGCGTTTATTGTCCAACAGTTAAATCCTAAAACAGTTGTCCTAAAGTTAAATGAAATATTAATAATTCATAGGTACTAACTAAATAACAAATTTTTCGAGTATTTTACCTTAACATAAAGAAACTACTTAATCACCTAGGTAGATCTCAGCCATCCTAGTAAGCTGCTTTAAACTGCAGTGAAATATATCGCAGTAAGCACTTAAGGAATTATAATAGTTGCACATGAGAAATAGAGGAGAATTTAACATAAGATTAGTTCTATCTTGTGTATTTCTGAACGTAATCGAATTTCTCACTGGATAAGATGGAACGTTAAAATTTATTTGTCAAAGAATATCAGGGCAGTCAATGAGATTATGTAGTAGCTTGTACAGGAATATTAGGGAGGCATTAATTCGTCTAGATTCTAATGATACTACGTCCAAACCGCTACACAACTCGCTATTGCTGATGCCCCTCCTGGGATATATGCCGTTAATTTTGAAAGACAAAATTTTTAAAAATTTACGCTGCACGTGCTCTATTATTTGGATGTGCACATCATAAAAAGGTGACCAAATGACAGAAGCATATTCCAGTTTACAGCGTACAAAAGTGTAATAAAGTAATTTAATTGCCTTAGTATTAGTGAGATTTCAACTATTTCTAATTACGAATCCATAAGATTTAAGTGCTTCTTTAACCTTTAAATTAACATGTTCAACAAAGGTCAGTTTATAATCAAATGTAACTCCAAGGTCTTTAATTTTATTCAAGCGTTCAAGTTCATTGCCATCGATAATATAAGGATGGTATATATTAGACAGTTTCCTAGAATAACTAACTACTTTGCACTTATTGGCATTAAGATTCAAATGATTTGCATTACACCATTCATGTACACGATTCAGTTCACTCTGCAGAAAATGACAATCATTAAGGTCGCTTATCAATGAATAAATCTTTAAATCATCGGCATAACATAAACATGGTGCAGAAATTGATTCACACAGATCGTTAATAAATAACAAGAACAGTAATAGAGCTAGATTAGAACCTTGTGGAACCCCTGAAGAAGCTAGGTACTTTTCCGATTTGTAACCATTATAAGCAACAAACTGCGTTCTATTTGACAAGTAAGACCTCTTAAAAAGTCACGGCATCCTCAGAAAGACCAAAGAGACCCAATTTAGAGAGTAATACGCCGTGGTGAATTCTGTCGAATGCCTTCGTAAAGTCAGTATATATGACGTCAACTTGATTTCTACTATCTAGGGCTGCTGAGATATATTGTGTGACCAATAATAAGTTTGTCACAGTGGACCGATTGGAGACAAAACCATGTTGATATTTTGACAGCTGATTACGAGTGCGTGAATAAATACGATTATACAAAACTATTTGAAAGACTTTAGATAGATTGCAAATAATGGAAATTGGTCTGTAGTTTTCTACCTGACCCTTTTCACCAGTTTTGAATATTGGGCACACTTTTGACTTCTTCCAGAGACTCGGATATTCCTTGTTAAGAAGACATAAATTAAAAATTTTTAATAGTGGCACAGTTAAGGCACCTATACAATTCTTAACCAAAAAGGATGGAATATTATCAGGTCCACACATTATTTTGTCTTTCAATTTCTTACTAGCATTATTATTGTACAAGAAACACAAAGGTACTAAGTGCTCTTCTAACCTTTGTGCTAGATTTCTACAATTTATTAGTACTTACCACTTTCTTTAGATGGCGTTAGCTAATTTAGAATTATAATTATTAGTTAGCTAGAGTGTGCATATGAAACTCCCTGCTAGTCTTCATTTTGGAATGCTTATTTTGTCAAAAAGTCACTTAACACCTGCGTGCGCTAGATCATCAAATATATACTAAAATTATCTGGATGGTGTATTATTTTCAAAAAAATTCTACATAGGATATTTGTCCATTTTTTTTCACTACAATGAACACCTCTACACGCAACTTTTTGCTGCAAACTAGCACTAGTAAGTGTTTTATCTTATTGTGTAAATTATACAATTTCACCATTTTATTAAACATTTAACTGTAATCTGCTTTTTACTATGTTCTATAAGATACATCGATCCTTCTTCTTAGGTGCAGTATATTCTGAGCTGATTTATTAAGGTATAAAAGGCTTATGTAAGTTCCTTGTCTTTGCAAAATTGAATTTATCAAACACTTTGTGAATATCTGATTCTCAGAAACGATCTAAACGCTACGGTCTCGAGAAAGGGATTTAACTATATATACAATATTGTATTTCGCAATATGACGATGGCGACGGAATATGTAGATCTGGAAATCTATAAAATGACGGGTCGTGAGTGCATACTGCTTTTAATAGAGGTGGGGTAGGTTAAAAGAATTCGTATTCTGATATTAATTTAAAGGAGATAAAGTACTTGATAATGGAAGCAGTTCAATTTTGCATAATTTTCACCAGTTTTTACCTATTTACAATTTTCTATAAGCAACATAAAACTTTACTTTACATTTTTAATATAAGTAAAATGTTTAACTAAGAATTGAGGAATTGCTGTAAGAAGGATGCAGCTTTATATTTGGTAATTGTTAAGAAATTGAAAAAAAACTATTTTTTAGTAACAGTTTTTATTTTAATCTGAAAGACATAATATCAATCAATGACAAACAGATTTAGTCAATACTTGAGACTATTTTTAACTAGATAATTTTTGAAAAAATGGGAAAAAAATGGACAAAAAACTGGACCTGCATCTTTCTTGTACCAAAAATGTAAAATAATGCTTCTTTACCATCATTTTTAAGAAACAAATTCCCAATAAAAACTATTTTATTCGGTTACAAAACTCAAACGTTCTCAAACTCAAAATGTTCTTCATAGTGACCACTTAACTTCAGGATCATATTTTTTTTACCAGAATGGAAATAAACTGTTTGGATGATTGTTTAACAAAATCAGCATAATGTTGGGGACTAAGAACGTAGTCCTTCTTCGTTAAAACATTCTCAATAACTCCAAAGCAGGGGTTTATGTTATTCATTAAGTAACATAGACTTCGCCTGATGGAACAACAAAAAATCAAATAGATCACATCCCAATAGAAACCAGACACTTTCCTAATTTAATGGATGTACGTACTTATCGTGGGCCTTATGTAGATTGAGACCCCTTCTTGGTAGGCGGAAAAATAAAAGTAAGAATTTCAAATTCAAAAAAAAATGGGAAGAAAAGCACTCACTACAATTTTAAATTCTTGAAAGAGTCTTGTATACTTGAAAGGTATCAAAATTACCTTGACAATAAAAATAGATGAAAATTTAATAGCTAGCGAGCATTGGGATACATGTAGAAGAAAAATTAAAGAAGCGGCAGATGACGTCCTAGAACCAGAATAACTCACTCTAGGCAACGCGCAACGGTTGGTTCGATAATGAATGTGAAGATATCAATAAACGAAAAACATGCGTATAAACTTAGGCAATAAAGAAAAACACGGAATAAGCAGCAAACATAAAAATCTCAGAAATGAGGAAAAACACGTGCATCGAAGAAAAAAGCTTACCTTGGGAAATTAGATCATGCAAGAACTTTAATTATTTAAAGGAAAAAATGAAACAAGAAAGTTCTGTAATATCCTAAGTGCAAATGTATTACAGTAGTTTTTTTCTTCTTCTTCCTTTCTTGGGTAATATCACAAGGGATAATTTGCCCAGCTAATTCATGGAATATATTCTCAACTTACTCTAGACAATCGAATATCCCCATATAACACTAAATTAAAATTATTTTATATGAAATTAACACTATGTTAAAACTTCTTCTTCTTGGGCCAAACAGCTAGAATATTCAAGACAGTACAACACAGGATAAAACTTTTCTCGCTGGGGGGTAGCAACCAAGCTAAACACATACCAGAAGTGCTACCAACGGATGATAGTCAGAGAACCCAGGTATAAAAAAGAGAGGAATTTGTAAAGTTATTGCAGTAGTCAGTCCATCTTGTATTATATGTCTATGGTTCTATATACTGGTCTTTAAATTTTTAGTTAACGGATAAATTGTTTTTTGTTAGCGCAGGAATAGAGGTCAATAAATTTAGACAAAGAAAGCAAAAATGTGTCCGTAATAGCAGTAATATAGTGAATCAGATCTATATGTCAAATATGACATTCGAGTCGTGTTATTTTTTGATTTGTAATAACAAAAATGCAATTTCAAATACTACACAATACATTTATCCTTATGTTTGTATTGATTGAAGTAAGAAACACCAACAGCAGTAGTAAAGAAAACATAAAAGCTAAGAACGAAAACATAGAACAGTCTTCTATTGCTAATAAATATGGTAATAATACTACACACATAAATACAGAAACTACAACCAAAGATGACATGAAATTGCTTTTAGAAAAACTTCAAAATATTGCTTATTACCTACGTAATTATAAGTTTAATGAATACGATAGAAGATACGAGACTGACCCAACTAATGCTAGCAGGTATAAGTTATCACATTATATTCCATTTAAAAAAGTCTGCTTCTAATGCTATCTTTTGTAGAGTTTTACTTTTTTAAGTAATTTTTTCTTTGTCGCTTTCAGTCTTAAGATTATATCTTTTGAATCTGGTTGGCAGAGCCAAGTTGCACACGAAAGATAAGTACTGTAGTTTAAGAGGCTATAACGTACCTTTTCTATGAATATTGTCAATAAGGTCTCTATTTTAAAGCCTATTTGATACAACATAGCTAGTTACTATATATTGTTAAATATTCTTTTTTAAACTTTAAAATCCCATTTTAGTCCAATATAAACATCCAAGAGTTGTTCCATAGAAGATACATTTTGAAATTTTTAAGTGTAATTTTCAAGTTCTATTAAGAAAAGAAGATTTATAACTCTTTTTTTCTTCTTAGATATAACTGAGTAATAAATTCTTTGAACCAGTTTAACCCAAATATTACGCCACAAAGAAATATTTCAATTCTTAAAGATCATATCGCAATTATAGTTTAGAGTTTATCAAATCATAGAGTCATAGATAGTTTATCAAATTCCTCTTTTGTTTTAGTTTATATTTTATTTGTAAGTTTTATTCTCTTATGGCACTAAATATGTTAAGATAATGTAATAAAGCACGAGAAAGAAAATATTGCATTGATCACTGTTTATTAGATTGTTGCGTCCATAAATATTTTAATCAAGATTTATAAATTTAACCAATTTTTGAATAATTTTTGTTTAAGGCCTTATTATAAATTCTTCCCCAAACCTCCACTTCGTTCCCTTCATTGGGAAGTTCATCAGTACTGTGAACCTTCATTTCGTGATTGTGTCGAATACTTGTCGAAAAAACTACAGTATGTTGCTCTAAGGCGATCCGACGATACAACTGTTGTGATGCTCGAGCAAAGATGGTCGTGGAGGAAAAACGAACAACAGATAGTACAAGTGGATGCTGAGTGTTTAAGGAACAAGCGTCTAGATGATACAGTTGCAGATCCTTTTGAAGGTATTATTAGTAGTGGTGTAGATAATTTACCAATATTTTTAGTTTCGAATTCCATTATTATTTTTTTTTTCAAAATATGTTTTAGAAAGTGTGCTTACATTATGCTTTGAAAACTATCCAATTTTGGAGAAAAAAGTGATTACTCCTCGTATATTTTTTATTTAGTTGTTTAATTTAAAAAAAAATTTAAACTCAACTTGTTAATTCTAATTAATGATACCAAATCATCTTCGATTGCTAATTTATACATTCAGTCATTGCTCAGCCGGATAGTAAAATGATTTCCGTTGCTTAGGCCCTCTGGAAAGATACCAATGGAGAGTAACAGCAAGTTATTATATGTGCTGGTATACTCTATTAAAGACACCGGAAATGAGACGTCTCTACGAGAAATGTGATAATTTTGCCAGCTGTCTGGATTATGATTACGGGGCAAGAAATGACGATGATAGAGTGGAGGATTGGAGACCTTTTAGGTAATTTATATTCAGTTTTAATGCAGTTTATATATATATATATATATATATGCTAATATATATATATATATATATATATATATATATATATATAAATATTAATTTGATATTCAAAGTTTGAGGTGCGCCAAGCCATTAATTAGCTAATTAATTAATCAATTAAACTTATTTAAATGATGCAATTATGATTCTATCACACTATTTAATTCTCTTATCTCAGGGTTATACTCGTGCTTTAATATCTATGCCTTAGATATTATAGGTAAGATCCAAATAATACCGGAATAATAAAAAACATATATGATAGAACATTATATATTTAAATAAAAATATATTGAAATAAAATTCACACTCAAATATCTTCAATAAAAATATCTCATATACTGATTATCAAAATTTTGTTCTACGTACGTGAACCTTCAAAAAATTAATGGTACATACAATATAAATTAAAATCTTAATTCAAAATGGTTGTTCTAAATTTTTTGATCAAAATATTCCTATCTTTTCTAAAGCAATTGTAAAAAAAATGTGTTGTTAATAAAGAAAAACTAATGAATAGTAAAACTATCTCTCTGATAATGAGTTCTAGTCCAAATCCTTGTTCCTTGTAGCCTACACTATCTATTCTTAGCAATCCCCTAGATAATCAGCAATCTTACAACAAATTGTTGCGAGCCTATCGTCTTTAATAATCTCATTCAAATGCACGTGTCGTTCAAATTATGCTAGCCACTTCTCCTCTCGATAAACTGAATCTCTCGTTCTGGCCTGAACAGTGACTATTGGAATATAAGTAGAAAAATATAACTTACAATATTTTACTGGATCAGCTTCTGTCAGATATACTCACTCCACGCAAACTCACAAACATTCACTTCTATTGCTTGCTATCTCTGGAGAACTACCAGAGAACAACGACTTTTCGCCTTGCACCCTTGGAAACCAACTGATTATCTTTGTTTCCTCAAAAATCTAGCTAAACTCTCCTTCTTACATAACTATCCCACATTTTTCAATCTCCTCCAATCAAACATTTGTTACAAACAAACAACAATTTTACCTACAGTTATAAATTTCCTAAAAACGATTAACATGCCAATAGGTTTTTACAAATTCTTAAGAACTAACGGAAACAATTACTGTACAAGTCCATTTGGAAAACCCGCTTACATTGTTCATGATTTCACTTAAGCTCACTCCTGTTACTTGAATATATTTTACAAAGAAAATAATTTATGCATATCTTTAAAATTTTGTTTACTACAGGTAATCCAGGATAATGGACTTTCATTTCTTCGAAATATCTTTTATAGTTTATTATTATTATATATTATTTATTTGAATTATTAACCAATATTATTTTCAATTTTACATAGCATAACATTATTTTCACTTAATCGACTAGTACCAAATATACTATACACCTGTTTGTTTATTATAGGATGTACTTTTGTTGTCCACTGCTACCAATCCTTGGCATTTTTTCCAGGAATACCAAACACCTTTTATATTTCTTATTTGACAACTCCGCTAACTTTCACTGGAGGATATGGAACAAAACATCTTGCTTCTTTCGACATTCAAGTCACCTTAATCCCTTCTTCTCCTTTTCACCAATTAAACACATACATCCTACATACCACGCCATTTATTTCGACCAATCAAATTCTGTGACTTTTCAAACACAATCTCAATGCTTTTATGAGAATACATAACCATGGTATTTACAAATTTTACATAAATAAGATCCTTTCTTTCTTTATAAGTTTCTAGAGACAATACAGCCAATACAACTTCGTAAATTTTGCTTATTAAAAAATGTGCAATACTTTTTTTTAAAAGATTTTTGCTTATTTTAGTTGCGCTTTGTACAGCTTTTGCCCAGATCCTTGTTGTCCCTTTAAACATTTAACAAGTCTCAAAGATTGTTGGGAATCTCCAGAAAATCCATGTTATCGACTCAACCCGAAGAAGAAGAGAACCTGTGAGTTTAATATGACGGCTAATACAAACTTTAAGTGAGTTCTCTAATAGTATATAATCAATATTAATAACATTATATTTGAACGGTTTGTGAAGTTTTTAATTTCATGGAAAAATATTTATTAGACCATGTAATTTTACCATTTTTAGAAACCTACTAAATTCCCACTTTTAAAATCACTTGTCACAATGAGTGTTTTTATTTCTTCACAAGGAGCATCTTGTATTCTTCTTCTTTAAGTTCCGTCTTATATCGAAGGTTGGAAATTATCATGTTATTCGGAACCTGTTGACTGTTCGCTGACCTTAAATCACGACAACAAAGAAACTTTTTTGCTCTCTTTTCTGTTTTTGGTGGCATAGATGACTTCTTCCTGTATCCTATGTAGTTTCTAACGATGGTTGTTAATGGACGCTGTCATGAGTACTAACTGAAGATAAATTTAAAGAAAACTAAATGCATGATCATGACTAAATCTGCACATGCAAATATCCAATTGACTATTGAAGATACTGCAATTAAGAGTGTGAATAACTATAAATACTTAAGAACATGGATAACATCAGATGTAGACCAAACCAAAGAAATTAAGACACGTATTGAAATAGCACGTGCTTCATTCATTAAACTTAAAAAGTTTCTTTGTTGTCGGGATATAAGGTTAGAACTACGCCTGAGAATGCTTCAATGTTACGTGTCCTTTACTCTTCTTTATGACTTGAAAGCGTGGACACTAAAACAAGTCCATCTGAATAAGTTGGCTGCCTTTGAATTTTGGTGTTACAGAAGAATCCTACGAATATCATGAATACACAGAATGTCAAACGTGGAAGTAATAATAGAAGGATAAGAAATGAGGCGGAAATAATATGAACTATTAAACAAAAACTTGAGTACTTAGGACATGTGATAAGAGGGCAAAAATACGCACTATTACAACTTATTATGCAAGGAAAAATCCGAGGAAAGCAAAATGTGGAAGAAGAAGAATATCCTGGCTTAAGAACTTAAGGGAATGGTTTGAACGCAGTAGTGCAGAACTTTTTAGAGCGGCAGTCAACAGAGTCCGCATAACCATGATGATTTCCAACCATCTATAGAAGATGTAACTTAAAGAAGAAAAGAAGTGACACAATCTTTCCTCCATATCAGTAATAATATTTCCTTTAATATTTTTAGGGATATTCGTTCATATGCTTTTTCTAGAACCTTCATTTCGTTGATTTTTTTTGTGTTAATTAAGATATTAAGATTTACCTTTTGTACAGATCTTCTCTTTCTTTGCATTTGTCGAAGAGATACCTCTCTTTTGCCTTCTGAATTTTCTTTACGATGTTTTTCTGAATTTCTTTGTATTTAGTTAGTTCTTTTGCTTAATGTTTTCTTTGTTCTACCATAAGTTCAAAAAGTTCTACTGTCATTCAAGGTTTTGTTTGTTCTCCAAGTGGTTTAGGTGTTTCTTTTTCAACCATTTTTGGTCAATAGTTAGAGTGTCTGCATGATCTTCTTTGTTTGAACCGCCTTGTATCCATGATTATCATGGAGCTAGGCTGCTTTACATTCTTAAGTTTTACTCTTATCGAGAAAACAAGAGGATTGTGATCGGAGAATGTCCGCTCTTGGATAAGTTTTGAATGATATTATAGAATTTCTATATCTTCTGTTGACGATAATAATAACCTATTTGATTTCTGATTATTTTGTTGTTATTGTCTTGCACTTATTGTATTTTTACCATCTTGTAGTGGTGCAGAATTATTAGCAAATAATCTCTTAATCTTATTTGATTAATATTTTCATTGACGTACTGAAAAACTTCATGATTTAAATAATAATTTTTGCTTGTAACTATTTCTTTAACTATTTCTGTCAGACATATTTTTACACTCTGTTATTTATACTACAGAATGACCAAATTAAAGTTTCTAATTATAAAAATATTTTTTTTATCTCAAATTAATAAGTACAAATATAAAACTTCGCGTTCCAACGAAAATAGACCAAACCCTGAACGAAATCTTTTCTATTTCATCAACGGCTTAATCAAGAGAGTAATTCGAGGCAATTTTCAGCGATATTATTCTGAATAGATGGAACGTTAGCTGTGGATGTCCCCGAGAAGGCTACGAATGGAATTCGCTTTACGGAATTTGTATAGACATGGATGAATGCGCATCGAAAACTCATAACTGCCACCGGGACTCCGAGAGTTGCCTTAATTTGCCGGGGAGTTTTAGGTGAGTAAGTGGGAAAGGGATAGATAATGTGATTAAGGTAGGTAGTAGAAGAAGGATGGTTTGGTAGGACAACGTGTTTTAGCGCATTCTTTTGTCGGGTTTAATGTAGAATGTGTAATAAAAAAGGTGCATTTATATAAAAAGACTATTAGGCAAAAGTGACCTTATAAGCACATATATTTATGTAATAATCATACTTTTTGTTAGGGATATGTGCTATATATATTGTTATTTTATATCTTACTTGAAGATAATTTTTTACTACCAAAATCCTAAAACCTATTTAACCAGTTATCGATGATTATAAAAAATATCAAATCGATTATTTCAGCTAAAGCCTTAATTCCTTTATACCCCTCAAACCTCTCCATTGCCTACTTCTTTTTACCCACTTTTTATTAATTACTATTTAACTAGGAATAAGCCACAATTAAAGATAAAAATACGTTTATTGACGTTTCAATTTTCATTGAACATAGGGTTCAATGGAATAATTCAAATGTAGTCCTAAAAGAAATAGATGGTAAAAAAAGAAGAATCAAAGAAGCGGCTCTAATTATGCTAAGTGAGGCCAATTGTGTCGCAAATTCCTCGGCAGAATGTAGTAGGATCTGGTTACCAATATTGAAAGAGGAAGTTATTAATAAGAAAATACCAGTATTAGTAAGTCAGTAACATATAGAGGATACATCATTTATGTTTTTTAAATAACGAAACATATAAAATCAGAATTTTGATGTTTGTTGAAGGTAAACTAAATGCACGAACAAATACTTACCATGTCGGGATAGTATTATGAGTTTTTTTTTCCTGGTTTTTCCCTCATAATTTACTATGGAATCACTAACAGAAGAATTTTACTGTCATCATGTCATGTGTTTGTCTTTTTAAAGACGAATTACATGCTATGATTTTTTTCTGACGGATATTCTCAAGTTAAAGTTGATTTCATGTAATCGAATGAACTATCTTATAAGTAAAGTCGTCTCAGGAGCGCAACTCAACAATATTGGCAATATCATTTTAAAGTCGTCTACTTTAAAATGCATAATGTATGTCTGAATTGTCAATATAAATGAGTCAGATAAAATTAAATTATTAGCAGAATTTTTCACTATGTAACAAAAACCAAAATTTGTTTAATTTACTGTTTGTATTTTGAGAACGATTTCCGAAGTGGAAATTGAAACGTCAATAAACGTATTTTTATCTTTAATTGTGGCTTATTCTCAGTTAAATAGTAATTAATTTAAAATGCCACAAGAAAATAGCTTCAGAACAATACTTTTTATTATACTGAATCTGTTTATCTTAATTGATATTTACTTTTCTTCATTTTGTTCTATTAGCTATGATATTCAGATATGTTTATTTATAGGTGCATTTGCAAATGGGGCTTCATTAAAGATGTGCAAACAGCAAATTGTCTTCCTAGCAACGCCTTGTCAGCCATAAAACTCAGCAAAAGAAAACAGTTACAAAAAATAGAAGAACTAACTATTTGGCAACGTGTTAAGAATATTATACTATTTAAAAAAAGTAGTGGTCAATGGATTAAATCGCAAATTGGTTTAATATTATTAATTATTTTAAATGCAATTTGTAATATTAATTAATGTTTTGGATTCACACTCATTCTCATAAAAAAGTACCTTTTGGTCATTATAACCGTTACGTTATTAAGATATTTTTAATAAGAAAAGTATTCCAATATTTACAAATATTTAGTAAAAATAGAAATACTTATTTTGTATATTGTCTTAATTTAGCTGTTAGGTAGGTGTGTGATTTTTAAATTATGGAATTCTGTAGATGCTTAAAACTTATTATTTGTTATATCCTGAGCATTGGTTTACAGCAGTAAAACAGTAATGAACTGTTCACATGGGAAAGTGTGTCCGATACCCGTCGGGCGAAAGGAATCCGGTTCCTATTCCGGAACCCGGCAGCGGAACCCAAAATCCTCACAAGAGAGTCCGTCGGGGTAACCCAAAAGGACCTGGAGACGCCGTCGAGAGATCCGGGACGAGTTTCCTTTTCTGTATAAGTGTTCGAGTTCCATGAAATCCTCTAGCAGAAGGACGCGAAGAGCCGATGTCTGGATCTTCCCCTCGGACCTTGAAAATCCAGGAGAGGGCCACGTAGAGGGTGAGCAGTCCAAGGTGAAGAGCCTCTAGTCGATAGAATAATGTAGATAAGAAAAGTCGGCGAATTGGATCCGTAACTTCGTGATAAGCATTGGCTTTGAGGATCGGTGTGTGTCGTGCTTGGCAAGGAAGCGGGTCACGGCTGACGGGCTGGGCCTGGACGAGGTGAAGTGGTCCTAATTCTTACAAGTTGGGTTTCATGGATCCGAGACAATTTACATCATTACAGAGTAGTAAGTAAGTATTAAATGTGTTAGATGTTTTAGACTTGAAGAAGAGACATCCAGTGATGTCTCATATTACTCTATTTTGGTTTAGTTTTGAAGTAGGGCTTGGGACAAGGTTCTATCTAGTTTTCTTGTGGCTGGACCATACTTGACTAATTCCCCTACTAGCTCATTTTCATTTTCGGTAAATTCTACGTTCATTTTGTGACTCTGCGGCTCAAAGAATTTCTTCTCTGATGAAAGAAATCTTTAAGTTGTAGTGAAGTGTTTGATTACTTACGTACCATGGTGCTTCTAATACCGATCTTAGCACTTTAGACTGAAATCTTTGGATAATATTCAGCGATGTTGGCTTTTCACAGTCACATAGGTATAGTCCGTAGAACCAGATAGGTTTAAGTATAGCTTTGTACTTGTTTTGGATGTTACGAAGTTTTGATTTACGTACAAGCAGCCAATACATTTGCCGGAATTTTAAGTCGAGCTGTCTTTTTTGGTCTGGATATATTCCTTCCCAGTAAGATGTTGGTCAAGATGGAGGCTAAGGTATCTAGCGTCTGTTTCTGTTGGTATTCTTACAAAGTCTATTCATACAGGTGGGTATATGTTGTGAAGGTTGGTAAATGTTATTTGAGTTGGTTTTGTTCTATTAACTTTTGTTCTTCAATCACTATGTATGTTCAGATAATGTTTCGGGTTTTGTGAGGCTTAAATGTGATCTTTATTTACAGCTAGTATTGCTGCGTCGCCAGCAAAGAAAGCGATTGTAGTATTATTAGTTTCTGGTATATCGGATGTAGCTGGATTGTTGGTCTTTGAATTTTACAGAGGAATATCGATTTGATTTGTTGGACTTGAATTGGAGGAACTAGTTACCAAATGGTGCTGTTTTTATTTTTTAAAGCAGATCTCTGTGCCAGACTTTGTCAAACGCTTGTGAGATGTCTAGAAATATAGCGTTGTAGTATTTTTTTTTTCTTCAAGAATTTTTGATATTTATTTTATTATTTGATGGACTTTTTGGGTAGTGGAGTGATTTTCCTGAAAATCATACTGATGTTTTCGAAGTAATGTTAGAAAATCATAATCTGCATATATGCTTTGCAAAAGCAATCTTTAAAAACATTGCTTACGGTTGAGAGTTGGCTGATGTGTAGATAATATGTTACTTCATTGAGCTTTTTCACTGGCTTTAGGATCGTAAAGATTTCAGCAAATTTTCATATTTTTGGAAAGTAAGATAAGCTTAGTATGCTGTTAAATATAACTGTTAGCAAAGTAATGGTCTCGCGAGGAAGTTGTTTTAGTACATGAACTTGCCTTTCGTGAGTTGAGTTTTTTCTTGATTTCTATAGAAGTAAAACTATTAATTGCGAGGGATATTTGACATGTTGTGCTAATTAGTTCTTCTACTTCTTTATTTCGGTCTGATGGCTCTGTTTGTGAGATGTTCAGCACAGGCGCTTTTCTTTGTTGGAACAGGCCCATTTGCCTTTTGCCATTTGGTTTACGGATAAGAGGGATATTTTTGTATAGTTTCTCAAGCTTCTTATTCGCCTTCCATAATGTTCTGTCATTTGCTGTAAGGTTTGTAATGTAATGTTCGAAGGTTTTGTTGTTTGCGGCTTTAATAGCTACTCCAAGTTGCCTACGTAGTCTATCGAATATAAGTAGATGTACGTTGTTTCTAAATCTTTGCCAGGTTCTCCTCGCACGACGTCTTTCAGCAATGAGTTGGCGAATGTGCAGGGGAATTTTGTAGTATGTGTTTGCATTAGTCTTGGTGGATTCCATGCCACTTTTTGCACAAGTGTGGTGAAGAGCATTTTTACAAAACATTTGTATTTGTTAAACCTATTTTTGATGAAAAACTGGATTTAACAATTGAGTTAGTTTTTTGTATAAAAACAACGTCTAAATAATGAACACATTTCATCTTTAAATATTCCTTAAATTTAACTGATGTTTTTTCTTAATTTTTTTTATATTCCATTGTATAAGAAATCTGGAATCAAACATTTTATCTAATTAACATAAATATTATTACCTTTTAGTAATATTATATTAAATTTTCCTAACAGCTTAATAACTCAAAAGCTTGTATGTGGGACTTGAAGCGACTTTACGTCTAATCTAATAAACAGCGAACAGGATCAAAGGGGTTGGTATTTTGTAGCTCCTCCAAATTATTTACAAAATTTCATTATTGTGTAAAATAGGTAAAAATTAAGAAGTAGAGAAGAGAAAATTTGTAAAACTAAAATTGTGGAAAGAGATAATTACAAGGAATAAGTGAATAGAATAAAATTGATGAACATAATCACCAATAGCATAAGAAGATATAAAGATAGATATAAAAACAAGTCTAATTAACTAACATCGATCTTGAAGTATTTCTGGTGTTTTATTTATTATTAGCATAAGTAAAATACAAAAAGTGATAAAGACATACAAAGGCATATACAAAATTACAATTACGTAATAATGTATACAATATACATTTTAATTACATAGGCCAACGAAAAAGAAGATTTAAAAAACTTTTCTTATAAATTTATGTGAATCCTATGTATGTTTTTGGCGCTAAAAAAGAATCTGAAATTAGATTTTATGTATCACCCACAGTTTTCCCACAATATGGCGCTGGCTTATTCTAAAATATAATAATTTAAATTACACAAAATACCGGAATACATTAAAATGATACATTATTAGAATAATGCCTTTTTCTAATGTTTATCTTCTCACAGTATAGGTCTGTAGAAGCATTTCAGGAGTCAATGCTTTGTATTTTCATTTTCTTTTTTTTTCTGTAAAACTTCTCAAGTAGCTTTCTCTCCTATGCGAGGCACTCTGTTGTTCCCGATGAAGTGACCAACAGTAATCACCCATCATTTTGGTGTTCCAACATCCCTCGTATGGTTGCTCCATCACCTTGATATCCTGGTAGAAGCGTTCGCCTCATTATTCACTGACTGCAGCCAGATTCTCAAGGAAATGATCAAGATGGTTATGCAAAAGTTGGATTTTGAGGCTCATTCGACATCCCAAATCTTAAATCTTATCTAAAATCTTAAAAAACTTATCTAATAAATTAGCTACTATAAGCTCGTAATTAGGTCTTTCATATTACCAAAAAACTTAGTTAAACTTTTTGGAATCCAATCCAGCTTCTTTTTTCTTAATAGTAATCTTGGCTTCAAAGGTAATTATGCAATTTTAAATGTTAAATTGTGAAAGAATGGTGGATGATACAGCATGTTTAACATGATTTTCGAAACTGAGCACACCAAAATGCATAAGATAGAGGTAATTTTATCAAAAAGTTTTTTCATCGTTGGCCTGTGTTATTGATGTATTGTATTAAATTTTATTTAAAAAGTTTATAGATTTTAAGAATTCTATCAAGTCAGCTACGTATTTAGATTCTCCTAAAGTTCTTTTAATGTATTCTGTCAACTGAGTATATTGGACAGTCGATCAAATATGCTCCACTGTCATTTTACATTCACAAACAGAACACACTGGGTCCTCTTCTCTCTTCAACGAGTATTAATGTATTGTAGAAGTGTGTCCTAATCTAAGACGTGTCATTAGGACTTGATGTTGTCGCTTTGAAGGCCAGAAATTCCATGGAAGGGCGAAAGATTTGCATTCGTGAGAGAGATTTGTCTATAGGATTCTACTTCAAATTGAAGTTTACCTGGTTTGTGTATTGGAACTATGATTAATGAGTGCCATATGTGTAGAAATACCTTCTTGGCCTACTTGTGGTAGATTATGTAGAAAAAGCATAGGTATATTATCTGGTCCTGGACTGGTATTTCTAACGGAGTTAAGGGTTTTAATAAGTTCAGTCAAGCTTATATGATTGTTTGTTGGTGAAGTGTCACTGATTAATAGTATTCATTTATTTTCATGAAATCATTATTGCTAGCTTTTATTACTAAAAGCGGAACAATATTGATTTGCCATTATTTCAGATATACTGCATTCGGACGTAAATGTCTGATTGTCTTTTATTAAGTACTTTATAGGGTGTTGTGAATTTTTTCCACATATACTTCTACTCATGTTCCAAATTTGATCAATTGGAGTAGATCTATTAATTTCTGAAACAAACTTTTGCCAGGACTCTTGCTTGCTTTTTTTAATAATAAATCTGCATTTAGCTTTTATTCTTTTAAAATACAGTAGGTTTATATCGTTTATATCTATTAAAGGCCGATTTAGATTTCCTTATTGCCTGTTTCCATGTATCGTTCCACCACGGTACAGGTGAATGTTTTGGATGAAAAGCTGATTTTACAATAGATTTATTAGCTGCATCAATTAAGCCTTTATTGAAAAAGGATGTTTTCTTGTTAATATCTTGTTCTGAGTCTAACATTTCTCTAAGATTTATAGCTGATGAAGAAATCAATGTTGAGAACAGTGTCCAGTTGATTTTATTTAAGGATCATTTGGTGATGTGTGTATTGTGGTTATGGTATAACAGATTGTTACCTAAGATGGGAAAGTAATCACTTCCATATAGATCATGTAAAGCGTCTCACGGTAAACTAGGTTGCAAGTTTGGTTCAGAAATTGACAAATCAATTGGAGAAAACTCTCCTGTTGCTGCATTGTATCGAATATTTCTGCCTTCATTAATTAGATTTAAATTGGGATTATCTGGGATAGTTTCTATTTTTCTCTTCAGTTTTGGCAATCATTTTGAGCCCCATAATGAATTATATGCATTAAAATCTCCCAGTATACTTCGAGGTGTTGTTATTTGTTGTCTTTTGCTAAATGTCAAGTTTACTTACGAGCACCTGTCAGTTCGCTAGATTCGACGTAAATATTAGTTTTATCTTGTAAAATATTGTTGACTAATATATAATTTCTAGCTACATTACATAAACTTCGATCTAATCTAAGTAAAAGTATTTCTATAATACCAAGGTATAGAGAGTTAAGATCTAAGTCATTTGTCATAATTATTATTTTTCTTTAAAAGTATATATATGATTATAATCTTTCACCATAGGTATAAATAAAAGTTTCTGGCTCATATTTCACCCCTATACTTAATGAAGTTACAGCACGTTTCATGAGATAATTACAAGTTGCAGTAGGCAGAGAAAAATAGCATAAATTATGATGCACGCGACCTAGTTATTTTAATAAAACAAAGAAAGAAGTTGTTAAAAAATTAGAATACTTGATTAGCACATTGTTTAATTTTATGTTGCGGTGTTGTACTTATAGATCTGTTTGATTTCGGTATAACTGGAAATATTTTTAAAACAATATAAAATTAAATTCAAAAATTATGTAATTGACATATTAACTCTTTCATTCACCGTATTCTTAATTGATGATAACTTAAGCTAATCAAAGGAGGTTATCTATATTGATTATATAAGTGATGAAGCCAACGACAGTGGTTAGGAAGAACAAGCAAATGAACTTAATGATGTCATGGAGCAGCTGACAAAACTGGAATTGCCAGATTATGTTAAAGAGGCACGAAGTTGAAGCATCTGAGAAGACAATAGACAAAGAGTCTATTTTAATATTTAATTACATTCTAAATAACTTTATTCTGCCGTGTAATGTATGTTAATGTGCCATGACCACATAAGGAACTTTTTATCTGAGTCTCTTGTTAATGGACATGGTGCTGGTATTTGTAGACTACCGTCTAGCATAATTTTCCAAAATTTTGTCTTCTTGATTATTGATGAATTGCAATCTTTTTCATAAGATCCAACACTGACGTATGCAAAGTGATAGTAAGTCTACGATCTCTATTAATAAAAAAATCTTTTTAATTAAAATACAGTGAGCCGCAGAGCCAAAACGTAGAACACCAACCAAAAGAAATAATAATGAAATTGATGCCAAAATAATGTTCCACATTTACTATCAGATAAAACCGAAGAAAATTTAGCAAGATGATTGCAATTTATCCTTTTTCAAAGGTACTTTGCCGTCCTTGGATTTGCTTGATGATGACCAAACTTTGCAATTCCAATCAGGGGTGATAAACCTACTAAAAAATATTAAACATGGGAGTTGGCCAGTCAACTTATGAGTGGTCAGCCTATACACAAATATCTGGTGCTAGTCACTATCAATGTCAGGGCTATTTTAGTAGATTACAGCCTACTGATTCTGCACTATCGCCAGTACAATCTGTAAACAGTGTTGCTGTAGCAGTAGATCTGTCTGATATCTGTCAGATACTTTTCCTCCATTGAGTATCTTGCTTTTTTAAATCTTCTTACAATTGTTTAAAAAGTGCATCAAAAGTAGACATTGACATATGAAAGTAATTGTAAAATTTCGATTCATCACGTAACTAACTCATAAATAAGAAAACTGTAAGCACCCTCTTTAGATATTTGGGCCATAAGTGGATGCTGCCAATAATGTCGAATCTTCCTTCTCCGACGATAGTACCAATACAACACGACAGCGTCCATCCTCATAGAATAGCGGTGCATACATTGCGAGTTTTTTATTCACATCGCATCCATACATCACACATATGTATACAGAGCATTACTATATGACTTGTCTGTTAAAAAGCAACCAGTAAAACGGACTCCCATGTATAAACGATCCGTTACCTTTTGAAATATGGTGTATTAATTATTATTGTAGCCAGTGGAGTTGTATCTGTCCGTCACGGCGTAAGCTGAGGCACAATAAAGGGACGTCACGATCAACTGGATGCGTTTTGTTTGATGTCTTGATAGAGAGTGTATTTTTATTACAAAATAGTCAAAATTTTGACTGAAATAGAAGAAGAAACAGAGCACAGAAATATGATACTTACAGTTGTTTCTGTGCTCTGTGCAACATAATTTCCAAATTACAAAGGAAAGTCAATATCTTTAAACTTAAAAACAGACTAAGTGTGCTAGCCAATTTGACAATGAGATTTTACTGAATAAAAGAAAATAATATCTTTTAAAGTAACTAAGTAGCTTAAATATACAATTAATAAGATCATAATATTATAGTACAGTTATAAGAGTAAAAAAAATATATATACTAAACACTTTCCAAACAAAGGATTTAGACCCAATGCATTAATTGTGTCTAAGAATTTAGGTTGATGTAATCATTATATCAGTTTGATTATGATTATTTCTGTAAAACGTTAAATTGCTTAACTCGTTTTAAGTAAGCTCGACATTCTTGTTCACCCTGTACTACCTCATTTTAAACGAAAAGCCCTAATTCAAGAAGATCTAAATTCTTACGATCGTAAATCATACTGGTACTTGTCTAATGATGTATGGCAGTCGTAGACAATGGAATTCCAAAGACGATGACAAATTTACTACAATAATCCGCAGTTACGGCCATCTCATTTCTACCTAAATTTTCTTGTTTTACAAAAAAGCTCATTTATTACGTTTTAAAATATATCTTTTCGTTTGCTTCTGAGCTCCAAAAGTTTCTTATATCTAACGGGTATGATTACGACATAAAAATATTGTTGCAGTAGTCATTTTTTATAAATACCGAGTTACTTGTGGAAGAAAAATACCTGATGTCACATAATGTCGTATTTTTGTACTATATTATGCTAGTTTATTGTAGATAGACCAGGAAATTAAGCATTTTGCTTCATTTCGAACTATTCCTATAGAACATTCATATCAATTTGGTCAACACACTATATAAACAAATAATAAATATATTAGGTATTACACTTACTTACCTATGAAACTTAATCAGCCTGATCATTCTACTGGTCAAAGGCATAATAATAATGTAAGGTAAAAAGCAAGTATTCAAAGTTACTATTTTATCAGGAAACTTGTTAGGAGCTGACAAATAAAATACATACATAAAACAATAACAATATATTCAACAACAAAATTGCTGCTGAATGCTACACAAGTAATAAAAGTACAACAACAACTATAAAATTGTGGTATACATACAAAAATAAGCAGTAATATAATTAGAAAATACCTTTGCAAAGATATATAATACCATCATGTACAAATAAGGTTTTGGCGTATCTCGAGATATTATCTACAACAACAACAATGAATAAAAGTTATAACCAACACAAAAGATAACAAAAATTATTCAATTCTAAATTTACAATAATACAAAAAGGTTACAGAAATAAAAACATAAGAATTTAACCAAACCGCACTTGGTTAAGTGGAATAACTATCTCGCACTATTATTTAATGAGAAACTGAGACTTAAATGTTCATAATTATTACTTATTGAGATTTCTTAAATCTATTGAAATGTTCTTTAAATTAAATGCAAAAATCAGCAATCTACAGGTAGCAAGACATGGAGGAACTTTAGATACGTCCAGATAATGGCAGATGATATGATACCATACCATATTACTCGTCCAGATAATTTAAAGATAATGATTACTTACAGTAAATCTTGACGACTGCGGCACTAGGTACTTCACTGAAGCTTTATACTGTAATAAATACTTTACTTGTATCCAACACTGACTTAAATTAACATTAAAGGTAATTTAGAACTATATCTAATCTAATATAGTATAAGAAAAGAAAACTCAAATATAAACTGTATACATACTTAGAAAACAATTCACAGACGGTAAGATAACAGATATGATGTGAGCGAAGCGTATTATGAGAAATCAGCCTTTACTCCTCAACGGCCCACCAAGAAGTATAAAAGGTTCTAAAATTTTACTAAACATAAATAAAAAAAGGAAGAAGGGATATCTCCCTCTTAAAAATCGTAGGCCAGCCTGTATCTAGTTCTGAGAAGGTAATATTCTAACGACATCGGAAAGTTTGAGGTATTTGCGGTAATAGTAATTGGACGTGATAAATATAAATCTTCTAGATTAGGTTTTTCCCGAAAAACATTACAACGGGCGTTCGACGACAATTACCGAATTTATGAAAAGAACCCGGAAAAGGATTAACTAAGAATAAGCCAAACCGGCGTCTTTACATAAATAGGTAGGTAGGTTCTTCAGTCATGTTTCGGTTGTCTCCCAATAAAAGTTTCTGATCGTAAACACTACCATCAGCGTATCATCACGGGATTAAAAGGAATTAAAAATAATTTAATATATTGGTTATAAAAAATGTTACAGAACTATTAAATTACTTACAAAAATTGCAATATTAAGGGTAAATTTTGAAGGTTGAAATATTATGATACTATATTCTCAATCATTGGAGAGGTTTAGTATTTTTTGACATATAGCTGATATATATTTGATGTGGTCCTTTCACGTTAAAGCTTGACCAAATATTAAACCTAGATATTTAATTGTATTAACATATTCAAGTGTCTGACCCCAAGTTTTAAAGTAGATATTCCTTTTATCTGATTTTGTCTCTTTGAGAATGTGATGCAGCGAGTTTTAGATGAAGAAAATTAAAAACCACTCCTTTTAGACCATGCAATAAATTTATCGAGTTGATCTTGTAGTAATTTGAGCATACTCTGTATATTGTTTCCATTTATAAATATTATAAGATCATCCGCATACAATCTCGCATACAAGTTTTCTAAAAGCTAAGAATTACACACGTGAGAGACACTGGACGATAAGAATCTGCTTTGTTTTGTGACTTATTAGATTTTAAGATGGGAATAGTTATAGCTCCTTTCCATAAATTGGGAAATTCATGTTTGGTTCATATACAATTATATATTTTTAATAATATTTTTACTGCTTCGTCAGGTAGGTGTTTCAAAAAAGAAGCTGGGATGTCATCGGGGCCAGAGGATGTGAGCTTTAACTGATCTACAATCTCTCTTAGTTTTCTGATTGTGATAAGTCCATTTCATATTCATCATCATCAATGGCGCTACAACTTTTCGTGAGTCTTTGCCGCGTTTACTATTGCCTTCCATGTTTGTCGGTCCTGTGCCAGTAATTCCCATTGTCGCACTCCCATCCTCTCTAGATATTCACTGACTGCATCTTTCCACCTTTTTCTAGGCCGTCCTCCAGACCTTCTTTCATCTGGCCTTGCCCAGATCACATTGTTTATAAGGCGATTTTCGTGATAAGTGCATTTATAGGTTCATTATTGTTTACTACGTTAATAGGAATGTTTTTTTTGTTCTTTGTATGTTAAGATAGAATTATTCCTTTGTTTTCAGATACATCTAATATGAATAAAATATTTTGTTTTATATTTTGTTTCGTTCACTTATACCTGTGTGTTATTCAATCAACAGTATCAAATTCATATTATAGATTTATAAAACTTCTGCTTTGCCAATTTTTAAAGATATAAATATATTGTAAATAGAAATCATAAAAGAATTTAGTTATAAATAAATATCAAATAATAAATTTCTACCTTTCGTTGAGAAAGTAAAAAAGACCAAGTAAAATGTATTGACCCAATCAATTTAGTGTACTTTGCGTGCAAGCATACAATCAGTAAAAAAGTAAGATAAAAGTGATTTTTTATTTACTTTCGCCCATAACGAAACGGTCAATTTCGTAATAATACTGCCTCTAGCGTGCACGTTTTTGGTCCCTTCCTTTTCCGATTACGATTATTGTCTAAAGAAATGGGATAAAAACTATTAAGTAATGGAAGAGTATGTTAGATTGGATTACAAAAGCCCAGGCTTATAATATATGAAGTTTATGTAAAAAAAAATATAAGAGGAGTTATTAAAACTCTTCAGTTGTTTAATATTTTGTATTATAATAGTCACAACATAAGATAATGTGGAAAATGTACCCCATCTTATCAACTTTTTATTGGAAAAATAAGAAAACCTGGATTAAAAAAATTAGAAAAAAGGATGTTTTTATTATAATCCTCCAAGCCTGTTGAAAAAAGTTTATAAAGGTAAATGTGTGTTTTAAGTTGAATAACTGGTCAATAGTAGATGTCTTATTCTGAAGATAGCTTGATGTTCTTCTATATTTTTCTTTATGAATTAACCCAATCATCACTTTATAATCTATGTAAATATCTCATACCTAACAGACATAGTAAGGATATGCCTCTGTAGTTTTAACAGGTTTATTGTCCAGGTTTTAGAGTGGAAATTGCTCATAAGTTAGAATAGCGATAAGCTGTGAACTAGTTGAAGAAATAGCATCAAAATGTGTATTAATTTTAGGACCAGTTTTAAGCTGTTTATTAGGCCCAGGTCTTATCTTATCCACTCTTTCCACGGATAAGATAAGATGCAAAACCGAAACAACAAACGCTGTCGAACATGCTTTAAAATTAAAATGGAAATGGGCTTGACATAATGAAAGATATCAGGATGGAAGATTAAATAAAGAAATTGGCCACTGGAGACTACATACTGCAAAAAGGTCAAAAGGTCGACTGCAAATGAGATGGAAAGATGACATGGAGCAAAGCACAGGTCCAATGTGAAATAGACAAACTAAAGACATAGACAAATGGAGACAAATGGGAGAGGCCTATATTCAACACATGAATAGATTTTGAGCTATAGATATAGATAGATAGATTAGGCTCAGGTGAAAGAGTTTGCGAATTTGATGATAAATTATTGTGGCTGGAACGACAATCTGGTGTGCTCTCAGAATTGATAGAGTTATCTCTATCGCAAATATAATAGTTAAAACGACGATTACCTTCATCATCTTCATTCCACGCATTATCAGGTGAGGCTGTCGAAAAATTTTCTGCTCCAATTTCAGCTTCCATAAAATCGACTTATATAATTATGTTTTTATTCAAGGATAAATTCCTGCAGCTCTAAATCCGCTAACGACAATCTCTCCAGTTTGGCATTTTAAAAGAGCTCTTCCAAAGAGTTCTGACATAATAAATGCACTTAGTGGACGATTATTGTGGCTCAACAAGACCCTGATCTCTTCGCTTTAGGAAACCTTAAGAACACTTATGTGAGGATGCGACATTTTCTTTGTTAAAGCCTCTTGCTTGTGAATATGATGTTCCCGTTGGTCGTCGTACTGATAGCTCTTTATAGCGTTGCAAGAAGAGTCTTAGCCAGGCTCTGCCTTTTCTGCATTAAATATTGTTCCTGGAAGCTAAGACAAAAACTTCCATTTTCAAAATATAATATAACGAACTAACTCCTCCTCAAGATCATTCATGTAGCTATATGCCATGAGCTTTAATTGTTCTGTCCTTCACAAGAGTCTGACCACAAAATTATCCTATTTACATGTGGTGGAAGATTCAATAGATGCTTCTGTAAACATGAAGCAATTTGGTTGCTTCCTCTTGCAGCTACTACTTTATTCCACATGGCCACAAGTTCAGCCCGGAAAATATCCTGGTCTAAATTAATAGGCAAACTGGCTTTAACGTTGCATCTATCTTTGCCTTATATTCGGCATAGCATTTTATTACAGTGCAATGCGATGGCCAATACTTTTTTCTGTGTCCAATACCAATATTAATTTTCTACAATGCAGCTCGTAATATCGTTTTACTCCTTTTATTTCTGAGGGTCTCCGCATCATGCTTTCCCTCTTATGTGATGATCTATTTTCCATTAATCCGCTATTTATTATGTTGTATTCCAATAATAGTTAATTAGCACCACACGCACGGTAGTCTAAGATTGTATACGTCTACAGAGATATACGACTACCCTCTAGAACCAGACTCGTTTCTTCTTGCCCTCTCCTCAATGAAGGTTGGCTACTACAATTTTAAACTCTTCTCTATCTTCAGCTGTTCTTATTAGCTGTTCAAAATTTAGCCCTGTCCATTGTCGGATATTTCTGAGCACGATAGTCTTTTCCTTCCTCGGTCTCTCTTTCCCTCGATTTTTCCTTTCACTATAAGTTGGGCATATTGGTACCTATTATTTCTCAGTATGTGGCTAGGTACTTCTTCTTCTTCAGGTGCCATCTCCGCTACGGAGGTTGGCAATCATCATAGCTATCTTAATTTTTGAGGCAGTAGCTCTAAATAGTTGTTTTGAGCTGCATCCAAACCATTCTCTCAGGTTCTTCAGCCATGAAATTCGTCTTCTTCCGATGCTTCTTCTGCCATCGTGGCTAGGTACGATGAACTTTTACTGTGTTAAAAAGTTCTCTTTCCTTGCCTATTCTATGCAGCTATTCTTCGTTTGAGGTATGCGATGTCCATGAAATTTTGTGTATTCTACGGTAGATCCACATTTCAAAGGCCTCCAATTTATTTACGGTTGATGTTTTAAGGGTCCACGTTTCAACTGCATATAGAAGAGTCGACCAGACGTAGCATTTTGATAAACGTAGTCGAATTTCGAGTTTTATTCGAGAATCACAAAGCAGTTTTTTTATTTTTTCGAAAGATTTTCTGGCCTGTTCTATTTTCGATCTTATTTCTAGATCAGAATTTAGGCTGCTATCGATCCAACATCCCAGGTAGGTACTTCAATCTATTGACCTGTTCTAAAATGTGCCCATTTATTATGCAAGGTTGAGGTATGTTTTTGTTTTTTTCGGATTGACATCACTTTGATTTTTTTAATGTTTATTTTCACACCAAATTGCTCACAGGTCGAGGGTGGTCTTGTCAATGAGTCGGTATAGACCTAAGTCGGAATCCGCAATTAACACTGTATCATCGGCGTATCTGATACTGTTGATATTTACGCCATTCACATTGACTCCATCCTTGGAATCCTCCAATGCTTCTTTAAATAGAAACTCGGAGTAAAGATTAAACAGCAGAGGCGACAGAACACATCCTTGTCTAACTCCCCTCCTAATTTCTACTTCTGCGGATGTAGAACCTTCGATCCTAACTCTGGCGTTTTGGTTCCAGTACAAGTTTTTTAAGAATTTGATGTCTTTTCCATCTAAACCGACTTCTTGCAAACGTTCTAGTAGTACGTCGTGTCTTAGGTTCTAGGGTCTAGAACCAGACTAGACCGGTAGAAATAAACAACAAAATTTTTTTTATTCTTCTTTTCTATTTTCAGACTCGAAAGAGGTGCGGCCTGGTATTGCCAGGCAATCAAATCGTCGTTGGGAGGTAGGTTTTCTGTAAGTGACCGTTCTTAAATACTCAACAAACGATAAAATAAAACGTGTTCGAGAGATTAATAAAATTAATTCAAACAAAATTTAATGAAATTACCGTTAATACATTTGAGTAAGTGAACGTAAGTCGTGATATCTTCATTCTTTCACATATAGATAAACACTTTGTCCACCGATGGAACAAAATTCTTATAAATTGGAGACCGTGGGAATATAAACGAAGCAAAGGAAGGCCCCAAATAAGATGGACAGAAAATATCAAAAAGCACGTGGGCTCTAGGTAGATGACTGTAGCGACAGACAGAGAAGAATGAAAAAGGATTAGGGAGGCGTATGTCCAAAGATGGACCGATGAAGGCTAGTTTACTGGCTAGAAGCCAGTAAACGAAATTATCTCTAGGTATCCCTTTTTACCAAAAGTAATTCTTGCATTTTGGTTCATATATAATTCAGGTAAAGAGAATTATCTGCTAATATAACATTTTACCCGAATTTATTTTGTAAATACATTTGGAAACTAAAGGATATATGGAATTATTCCTCTTTACTCCATTGTAAACGTTGATTTTGTTTAATGACTCTCTTTTTACATGCTAAAATCTAATGGAATTATTTAGACCAACGTTCGGCAACTGGCGGACCGCGGTCCAAAATAGAACCGAGGAAGGACGAAAACTGGACCGCCAAAAATATTTTAACATTTTAATCACATACATTTTAAAAATAACTACCAACAACTTTCAACTTTCCAACAACCTTGAACACAAGAAGAATTCTAAATCACAAATAGACGTTTCAAATTTTTAGACTTCATTGAAGGTCTTAAAAAGTAATTGGTAAGAAGATTGGAATATTTTACAGATGTATGAGATGAAAATGAAGTGATGTTGCTGCGAATTTGTTCTCCATTTCAAAGCCCTTGTTACAAATGGAGATTATTATCTTGCAGGAAGACATTTTGTTGCAAATGCATAAAGTTGCATTCACCCAAGAATTTTGGAGTAAACAAGTTTCAGAGAAATATGAAAACTGTATGAAATTGGCCTTTTACCTAGATACTATATTTAGCTTTACATTTCTTTGTGAAACTTTGTTTTCAAAAATGAATTTTTTGAAGGAACTTCAAAGTTCCTTCACTTTGAAAAATCTGGCTCAAAAACACAACTGAAATGGAATTTTCATACTATGTTTTGAGTGAAAATTAAAATAAGCTAACAATCCATACGAAGGCTTTTAGCAGAACTTCTTGATACGATCATACTTAACTCAGAACTACTATCGTGGGGTCAAATTGACCCCAGGACTTGAAATTTCGTGCGCCACTGGTAGACAGTTTGGCGAACGATCTTGTTATTCTATGTATTCTCCCAATTAAGTACGTAGTTTAGCATGCCGCTTAGTAGCAAACGATCAGTGTGATAGTGCACACGTGCTGCTGAGATCCGGTCGGATTTGACCCCACCATAGAAGTTACGTTATTATTATTTAAGATAATACATTAAAATAGCTTTATGAATTAGCGGAAGTACGGTGACAAGTGAAAATGTTTTTGACTTTCTCGAATCTCTGGAGGAACCAACCGAAAATATTGACACTTATAGTGACTCTAATAACATTGATACTGACACTGAAAGTGAACATTCGGTTCACGACACAGATTCAGAAATTGACGTAAGTGACTTATCAAGCGACGAATGTGAAACAGCATCTAATAATGAAACAAATTTTTACTATGGACGGAATAGATATAAGTGGGCTAAAAATGCTCCGGCCCCATTCCAGTCCACTTGAATCCTGGTCAATTCTTATAACTCCTGACATGTTGGCCTCTATTCTAGAGTACACAAATGAAAAATATTACCGAGCTCAGTGTAAATTATGGGGATACAGGTACATTTGTCGATCATCTAAACGAAGGTGAACTTTTTTTATACTTTTCAGGTGTACTAAAGTCTAATCATGAGAATGTCGATTCATTATTTTGGTGTTGTAGGTAGGCCAATTTTTCGTGCTATAATGTCAAAAAAACGCTTTTTATTTCTTCTCACAGCAATAAGAATTGACAATCATGAAATAAGAGAGCAAAAGAAGGCCAATGGAGATCGAATTGCAGCAGTGTCCTATTTATTTAAATGTTTCCTATCTAACAGTACAGCAAACTACACCTGTTCCGAATATGTTACAGTGGACGAGATGTTGGTTGGGTTTAGAGGTAGATGCCCTTTCAGAATGTACATGAAAGCCAAACCAGTCAAGTACGGCATCAAGATCATGTGTTTATGTGACGCAAAAACACATTATTTGGTAAATGCTTTTGTGTATACGGTAAAACAAATAATCCTAATGCCCAAAAGCTATCCATACCTACAAGATCAGTACTTGCTTTAGTGGAACCAGTTGCCAATAGTGACCGAAATGTCACTGGTGATAATTGGTTCACCTCAATAGAGCTAGTTGATGAACTAAAAAAACTTCGACTTACCTATGTAGGTACAATGCGTAAAAATAAGAGAGGGGCATCGAAAGGGGGCGTTGATGCACTTGATCAAAAGTAATGCACTTAGTAATTTGGTATTCCATAATGGATATTGCTATAGTAAACAGTCACATTATTTTTCACGCAGCTAATCCTAGGGTTAGAAAAAATCGATCGGATTTTATGCAAGAGCTGGGAATCAGTCTTATAAATGAACATTTAGAAGTAAGATTTGCAATGCCAAATTTGTCAAGAGAATTACGCTTGATAATTTCCAAAGCATTAGAAAATAAAATTACTCATCAAGATCAGACCAAACCAAAAAGGCCAATTTTAAGACGTAGATGCTACTTGTGTCCCAGAGGTAAGGATAACAAACATTCCACATTTTGCGCAGAATGTCATAGGACCATCTGCAAAACACATTCACTTCAGAGAGTTACCTGTACTATGTGCAAAGAATAGATAAACACTTACAATTTGTTCAAATATTTTTGTCGCCAGAATCTAACATTACGAAAAAAAAAACATAACTGTTATTTGTTTATATGGTTACTCTATTATGATTTTCTTTTGTATTAGCTTAAGACGTTACTATTATAAACTACTTTTCAGAAAATGAACCGTTAATTTCAATTTAAGATATATTTTTTTTGTTATAATAATGAGTTATGTTTTTGATCAAAATTTATTTTAAAGTTCTATAATTTTTATTACAGCATCTTAATTTTCTTGAAATACAATTTAAGTTTACAAAAAATCTCTTTTTTATATACACATTCATTTGTCAAAAATATAAAAAAAAATATTTAATAAAAAATATAATTTTTATATCTTGTTTATAGGTTTTTAAAATTCGGGTCATATATGACCCCACGATAGTAGTTATGTAGGTATAAATACACGATAGTAGCTCAGGGTTAATCTGATTTACTCGATGGAGGCATACAACGAAGTTCCGCCAATTTTTTCTTCCTGGACCTCTCCAAACTTATTCTAAAATATGTCTAGACCCCACCCAAAATTAGTAGCTGACTTCTGATTTAGACTGTAGGTAGATATATCCTTTTACCTAAATGAAGAGCAGACAATTTACTGTATTTTCATACTTTTAACTCATTTCGGGAAAAAATTCGAAATATGCCCTTTTACCCGAGAGCTACAGAATTATTATAAAAATAAATCAGTTGTCTGGTTAGTACATCTATTTGTTTTCTTTGTCGATTTGCCATCCTTCTATCCCATCTTGAACAACCCTCTTAAGAGTATTATTCTAAAATATACGACATGCCATCAAGTAAACTCCGCAGACATAACCTATAACAGCCCGCATAATTTCTCAAATAATAAGCTCCTTTCGCACATTTAGCGCTCACTTTTGTGTAAAATTCCTTCTAAAGTTGAACTTCGGCTCCCCAGAGGTATACCATTAATTATTCCAAAAACCACTTAAGCCTCTCCGCTATGTTGAATCAAATGTGTGTTTAATTTTCAATCCTATTTAATAAAATGGAAATGAGCGCCATCGAAGCGGTAGATCTTTCGGATTATTCCTGTATAAATTTATGTGCAGTGCATTTAATAAACTTTGGATCTAGTTCTGCATTCCGCTAAGGCCGTGCCTCAAATATCCGCAAAGTAATTAAAATGTTTATTTTAAATTCCATGCTTTGTCTCTATTGAGATTACGTTAAATTAAGATACTTCACTCAAGCTACGGTTTTCCACAAATTTTAAGATTCGTTGCATTCTTCAACTAAAGCAACCTAAGAAGATTTAGTTTCAATAATTACCATAAACATAAGGCAGAAGCGAAACTTACATAAAGAGTGGAAAGGAAATAAATCTGTTAGTCCAACTCTATATCTACCAACCCTTATATCTATTTGTATGTATCATCACTTACTATATCCCTTTACCGTATGAATTTTTGTTTTTTGTCAAAATAAATTCTCAGATAAGAATTTTAATTTTATTTTTACGTAAAAATATTAAAAAAATCTAGCCACGAGAAAAACTTTATTAACAAAAAAATTTGGTGGCAAATATATAACATGGAACATGCAACAATGTAATAATTTTGAAGCTACAGTATGAAACTGACAATAACAGTTTCGTTCTTTATGATAACATAACGGTATTGTGCATTTTGTGCACACTATATACAGTATTGTGCGAATTAATGGAATCACTGATTTTTTTTTTCATTTTTTCAATATTCACAGTTGGCAACACTACCTACAGAGTTGACAGCTAACCAAGCATTGAAAACATAACCTTACTGTGTGTATGTGTTGGTATGTTTGAGTGTGTTTTAGGTCATTTCTTACCAAGCTTGTGTTGTTTTGGGCGTTTTTGTACTATTTTGTGTTGTTTTTGGTTTTATTCCAACATGGATATTACGCTAGGAAGCGTGAAAAGATTGTCACGTTAAGTGAAAACACTAGTATGTCACAAAGAGAGATTGCTAAAACGTGTGGAGTAAGTCAGGAGGTAGTAAGCAAAATTTTGAAGCGTAAACGAGAAACGGGATCAGTGGATGTGAAAAGGTTAGGAAAATGTGGAAGAAAGAGAAAAACAACACCAGCAGATGATAGATTTTTATTTCAAAAGAGCAAATTGGACCCAAGAAAATCAAGCCAAGACCTACAACCAGATCTAGCAGTATCAGCTATAGTGATTCATGACTCAACTGTTCGTAGAAGACTTTTGGAGAATGGTAGAAGGGCAATTCGTCCACAGAAAAAACAGCTTCTAACTGAACGAATGAAGAAACAAAGACTACTGTGGACAAAAAAATACTCTAATTGGACTGTAGGCTACTGGAAAAAAGTCCTATTTACAGATGAAACCCACTTTATAGTTCAAGGATAGCGGTTGAAATTCATCAGGAAGTCTGACAATGAAAAGCTTACACCATCTCATATTGATCAAACTGTAAAACATTCAGTCAAGAAAATGTTTTGGGATGTTTTTCATACAGGGGGGTTGGATCTTTGGTCCCAATTGAAGGCATGATGAACAGCCAAAAATACAAATCCATGTTGGAAAAGTATTTGGACAAACAACTCCAAAAATGTCAACTCCAAGGTTGACATTTTTTCTTCATGGCGATTTTTCAACAGGACTCTGCTCCCTGTCACAAATCAAAGGAAATGATGGCATTTTTCAAAAATAAGAAGATTAATGTTTTAGATTGGCCCGGTAATTCCAGCATTTGAAAAACTGAGAGAAACTTTTAAAAGTGAGCTGCCCACATGCCTAAAGAGAAAGGTATTTGATCAGTGCGTCCTCCCAGTCTTGACGTACGGAGCAGAAACACTTACCTTAACAAAAGCAGCAGCTACTAAACTGAGTCACGCAGAGAAGAATGGAGCGGTCCATGTTAGGAATAACTCTCCGAGACAGAATAACAAACCAAGACATCAGGAGAAGAACCGGAGTGACTGATATCATCGAGAAGATAGCCAGACTAAAATGGAAATGGGCAGGACACATAGCCAGAATGACAGATGGGCGATTGGACACAGAGGTTATTGGAATGGAGGCCAAGGGACGACAAGAGAAGCGTCGGTCGACCACCTACAAGATGGACTGACGATTTAAGAAGACTCAATAAAAACTGGAGCGGCGCAAGATAGACGGGGTTGGAAACATGAGGAAGAGGCCTAAGTTCAGCAGTGGACTCTTGAGGCTGGATGATGATGATGACCGAGATGAAAGGATATCTGACAACTGCCATAAACTCATAGAATCTATGCCAAAACGGGTAAAAGCAGTAATTGCTGCCAAAAGGGACACATTTCCTACTGAATGATGTAAGTTTACCTTTATAGTTATGTCAAAATATAATTTTTTTACTAAAAAAACTGTTTTTTCATTAAAACAGCCTTCTTCTTCTTCTTCTTCTTCGTCTAGCCATTCACGTCCACATCTGAACATAAGCCTCTTCAAGTCTTCCTTTCCATTGTTTTTTATTGTACGCTACTTGTAGCCAATTTTTCCCGGCAGTCCTTTTCAGATCATCTGTCCAATCTCATAGGAGGTCTGCCTCTGGGTCTTTTGTGTTGGTATGGTCTCCAGGTTAAAATTGATCTGTGCCATTTGTTTAGATCGCTCCTAGCTACATGTCCAGCGTATTCCCGTTTCAGCTTTAATGCTTTTTGCACCACATCGGTGACTTTGGTTTTCTGTCTTATCCATGTGTTTGTTTTCTTGTCCTTAAGTGATATACCTAGCATTGCTCTTTCCATCGCGTGTTGAGTGACTCTAAGTATATTCATATTCTTTTTTGTGATTGTCCATGTTTGTGCCGCATAAGTTAATATCGGGATAATGCATGCATCAAAAACTTTAGATCTAAGATGTAATTGAATTTGTTGATTTCTGAGTATATAGTTCAGTTTACCGAATGCTGCCCAAGCTAACTTTCTTCTTCTTTTTATTTCTTCAGCCTATGATTCAATTAATTCGCATAATACTTTATGTTTTCCCTGTACAGCCTAGAAATTTGCATCTTGACTTAGTCCTCTCATCCCAATAGGGAAAAGGATCAAGCCCATCTTTACGGATGTCTTCTTGGTGTATTTCTTTAGTGGGTCTTTTTTTTTCGTTTGTTCGCGTACATCTGCTGAATGCTACTACTTGACGGTCTTCCAACTCTGTTCTGTTTAATTTATTTTCCGACTTTGCATGGAGCATCGGCTATTGCTAGTTTGGTATCCAAAAGGAGTAAATCAAATTTCTTCGCTCTTTTGGCTAATAACCGACAGCTGTCATGTCAATGACAGGACCTTCAAAATCAACTCACTCAGGCGTTTGGAAAGTTTTAAAATGTGGTTATTTCGAAGGATGCTGAAAGTCCCCTGGACAGCGCATATGAGCAACGAGCAGGTCCTACACAAGATGGGTACCGACAGAGAACTCTTAAAAATAATGAAAATACGGAAAACCTCATATTTGGGACACATATACAGAAACGAGAAATACCAGCTACTGCAGCTTCTTATAGAGGGGAAGGTAGAAGGAAAACGTGGTCCTGGTAGACGGCAGGCGTCCTGGTTGAAGAACATTCGTGAGTGGACTGGTTTGGATTCTCAATCCTTAATAAGAAAAGCCAGGGACAGAAATGATTTTGCTGAGGTTATCGCCAACCTTCATTGAAGACGGCACCCAAAGAAGAAGAATGTCAATGAAATGAAAAAATATTCGTTAATAATATTTCTTCGACCTGATTTTTTATACGCTAAAATCCTAACATGGGATCAAGAAGATCTACACCTCCCATGTACTTGTTATAGATTAGGACACTGTTAGGACGAGGTATCATTTTAAGTATACTGTCTTGTTTGGAAAATTCTCTTTTTTCTCCCTTTGGTTCACTTCCAGCATATGTTGACAATGTAGTAACGATTTTATTATCAAACCAACACACTACACTGACATCCACATTGTCTATATTGGCTATTTTCTCTACAATATGACGTCTGCCGCACTTCTTCATTTCTTCCTCAGCTGGCATCACAACTCCAGGAACACGTTTAAGTTTTACTGTTCCCAAAGGTAAAATGCCCTCTTTGGTCAGATACATCATAAGGGTATTATACTGGTGAACCAATTTTCAAAAAATGACTTGTAATGAATCTGCTAATTTGACAACCACATTGCTGGTCATACTAAGATTTGGTGCTCCTAGGTAGAGTATTACTCTGGGAACCAGCAAATAAACTAAAGTAATAGCTGAATCCTGAAATACCACTCAGCACAAAGTTTTTGAAGACCCACTTATGTGGCTTTTGGGTTATACTACTTTAGCTGGCTTCGCGCTTTTGTTGATATAATCTGTACTATCTGTACTATCTATATTTACAATTTAGACATACATTATACATTTTAAAGTAGACGACTTTAAAATGATATTGCCAATATTGTTGAGTTGCGCTCCTGGGACGACTTTACTTATAAGACAGTTCATTCGATTACATGAAATCAACTTTAACTTGAGAATATCCGTCAGAAAGAAATTAGAGTATGTAATTCTTCTTTAAAAAGACAAACACGTGCCATGATGACAGTAAAATTCTCCTGTTAGTGATTCCATAGTAAATTATGAGGGAAAAAACCAGGAGAAAAACCTCGTAATACTATCCCGACATGATAAGTATTTGGTTGTGCATTTAGTTTATCTTTAATAAACACCAAATTCTAATTTTATATGTTTGTTATTTAAAAAACATAAATAATGTATCCTGTATATGTTACTGACTTACTAATACTGGTATTTTCTTTGTAATAACTTCCTCTTTCAATATGGGTAACCAAATCCTATTACATTCTAGCAGAATGTAGTATTGTCTAGAATATAGTAGAATTCTCTATGGTTCTTGTTTCTTCTGTAGTACTCACGTCATCACAACGCAAACATACAAATGCTCTGTAACAAGAATATAAATCGCCTATGAGCCATAGTAGTTTTGAAAGAACTATTCGTCTTTTTCATCAGCAGCTCAAAATTCTTTCCAATTTCAGCGGATTACTTTAAAAATCCCAGTTCCAAGTACCTGTAGGTCAGTCTTTACTTGAATCTGCATAATCGTTTCTTAGTTTAAAAATAAATATACTTGTGTTCTATACAATGATTTCGAGAATATCATCATCAATAAAACATTCTAAAGGATCAACTACTTGACGAGCATTTCCTTTTAAACCTGGCAAGTATAAAATTAAATTAGAACTTCTTGCCCGAACATTTTTTGGAGGCGCCGAACATGTTTTCTTCAGGATACCCCATATGTTGCATAATAAAAAAACCGCCGTGTGGACATGTGGACGGAAAGGTACTGACGAAGGCAGCGCACTCCGACATAATATAAGCAGTGCTGTATTAGATATTTCTTGTCATCACTTCGATGGTGACAGAGGCCCCACCCGACTACTCAGTGGTTAAATAGGAGGCAAGTCAAAGCATCCCCTTGTCTATGTTTATTCTTTATATCGAAGGTTTGAGAATTCTCTCTTTTTATCCTAACACTGGTTTTAATTTAGATATGGTCATTCTCGTTGATGGGTACACCAAACTCACTCATTGATTGGTAAAGTACTGTCTTCTTGACACTGCGTCTTTGAATTCAACGAACAGGTGATGAGTTTCAATGCTTAATTCTAATGTTTTCTCGAGAATCTGTCTTGAATTGAATATTTCTACTCAATTGATTTTTCTGGAGTAAATCTGGTTAGTTTCCAACTATGCCCACTGTGTAAACTTGGAGGCTTTATATAGATATAATACATAATATAAAGATGTGTTAATATTGTCGAATAGTTTATAATGATTGCTTAATAATATTTATTACACCTTTTATCTCTTAAAAACCGTTTTCCCTTGGAGGTCAAACAACAAAACGACAAAAACATTACATTCGGTCTCAACTTACGATTATAAAGACAGTTATCTTCGTAATAAGATGTTCTGCAAGTAATTTATTGGAGGCGATAAGTCGAAACATACGGCGGGGCACAATCTGGAAATTTATAACTCGATCATTTTGGACGAATTCCAAACCACTTGCAGTCGCTGGAGTTAATTCAGACTTGTAGTGTTGCCTGTCGTACAAGTTGCATAATTTCTGGAGTTTGTGAATAACTAGTCTCGTTTATAGTTAGCAGCGCGTGTAAGACACTCGAGTGACTTCTTTGAATGATGCTTTGTTGTTTTTATAGATTGTTTACTGAAGGAAAGTTATTATGTACGAAACAAATATAATTCAATTTACTTTAAAATAATATTCTTTATAGAAAAATTTTCCGGAGCTACTATTAAACAATATTTCAAAAGAATTCTTTACATATTTGCATTTAGTTTTTTTTTATTTATTTAATTTTCTCCAAACCACTGAGTTTAGGTATAGACGACAACAATGGAAAATACATATTAAAACAAAGAAAGGTTATAATATTAATTACATACTAACCCATTAATTACCC
Source organism: Diabrotica balteata (assembly GCA_918026665.1). NCBI lineage: Eukaryota > Metazoa > Arthropoda > Insecta > Coleoptera > Chrysomelidae > Diabrotica > Diabrotica balteata. The sequence goes on along the minus strand of OU898282.1, from coordinate 149,721,528 downwards.
AGCATTGAAATAATAAGATTTTTTGCAATTCAAGTTTATATACTTTATAAATAAAGGCATAATAACAATATTTCACCTAAAATTATAAACAATAATAATTGCAATATACAAAAAATAGTACATTGTTTACCGGGTAGGAAAAGCTTAACATTCCTGGACGACTGTGAAGATTGCTAAGTCGAGGCGCAAGCCGAGACCTAGCAACACAGAGTCCAGGAATGTGGCTTTTCCTACGAGGTAAACATACTATTTTTCCGCAAATCGTTTAAAATTCGACAGATATTGATTGATTTAAAAAAAAACGCGATAATTTTATTCCCAAATAAATGGTGCTTTGAAATTCCTAATAAAATTACTTGGGTTACTATGGAAACGTATTGAGGTTGAATTGTCAAACTTGACGCTTATAAATTTAATTGCTGGTGTTCTCGAAAGTAAAATGATTAGTGATGATGAAATTTCCATTCCTGGGACTCCTATAGAGCTGGTTGAGGCAGTGAATACTGCTTCATTAGAATTATTGCCAAAGAAATCAAGAGAAAAGTACGAAAATGCATACAGACGTTTTATGGATAATCGCATGAGTAAAAATACGAGTTCTTTCTCAGAAAATGTTGTAATGGCATACTTCCTAGACCTTTGTTTAAAGATGAAATCTTCAACAATATGGGCCAATTATTCAATGCTGAAGTCAACCCTTGCACTTAAACACAATGTAGATATATCTACATACTCAAAACTTCGTTCTTTATTGAAACGGCAAGCTCAAGGTTATAGGGCAAAGAAATCTAAGATTTTAACGAAGGAAGAAATTGAAAAATTTATCCAGGAAGCTCCAGATAAAGAAAATTTAATGATTAATGTAATTTACAAGGTTTTAATTTTTATTTAGATTATAGCTTTATTTATTTTTTAGGTGGCTGTAATATTTGGTATTTCTGGGGCCTGTAGAATGGATGAGTTAGTCCGAATGACTGTACACGATATAGAAGACTTAGAATCTAAGCTTTTAATCAGCATACCTGATTCGAAAACCAACAAACCAAGATCATTTGTAATTAATCAGATCTACTTGAATGTTTATCGAAAGTATGTTTCGTTAAGACCAGAAAATATGAACAGTGACCGATTTTTCTTTAAATATCAAAGCGGAAAGGGTTGTAGACAAGTGGTAGGAATTCATCAATTTAGAAAAATGACCAAAATAATTGCTACTTATTTGAACTTGGTAAATCCGACAGAATATACTGGTCACTGCTTTCGTCGGTCTTCTGCAACAATATTGGTTGACTCTGGTGCCGACATAACTAGTTTAAAGAGGCATGGCGGATGGAAGTCATCAAACGTTGCTGAAGGATATATCGAAGAATCGCTTAACAATAAGGTTGAGGTGGCAAATAAAATTTTCACAGTACAAAATATTCAACAAAATGACACTTCCACCCTGCACGTTGTCCAAAATGTTTCTCATAGTTCTAAGAGTGTTCCTCCAATGTTCAATAATTGTACTAACTGTCAAATTACTGTAAATATAACAAATTGATCTTAAAAATGTATTCAGCAATGACTTGATGTTTTCAAAATATAAATTAATTCCTTACAAGCAATGTATTTTCTATCATTTATGTAGAACACTAACAACTGTACGGAAATATCATTTCCTTACAGTAAGGAAGTTCTGACTTTTTCTTCAAGAAATTTTGACAGGAGTGTCAAAATTTCCTGGCGATTTGCGGAAAATAATATTTCGTTAACGAAACTTGGGGATAATAGATGTAGTAAATTGAAAGTTATACATTTTATAGTGTGTAAATGAAATGTCTTAGTTTTATCAATTAAAAACTAAAGATACTGCTACAACAGTTAATTATATTACATAAAGTGATTACTTGGCAGTATGGTAGTATGGCAGTAGCGTCATTATGGCATCTCACTTTTTATAGACAGCACTAAAACAGTCACCGTGCAAGTGAACCTTGCTCTTTCCGCACATATGAACAGTGTTAGTTTTGCTCAGGATGCACCGCCGTCTACGCCCCGCCTCTTCGCTAACGATAGTATGACCACTCTGATCATATTGAATATCAGAAAGTAACCTTCCTTTAGAACGACGACCCCATGAAGGTGTGGATGCCGTTGGCTCTGGGTCTGATTTGGAGTCACTTTCATCATTAGTTGTTTTTACTGTAAATATTTTTTCGTTCTGTTCAGTGACAAAATCAACGAAGAACGGAATTGCAATTGGAAGATTCGAGAGTCATTTGCAATGTTGTAAATTCTCCATGAATTTACAATTATGCAATCTACAAGGTTCATAAATAAGAGCAACCACCACTTTTTGATACCGAATTATCTAGAAGATCAACACCTCCTATATGTCGGTTATAATCGTTAATCATATTGGGCCAATGTATTGAACTTTTCTTTCGTAGCTTTCCATTATATCTTTTAACTGTAACAATTGGCTGAACCGTTGCATTGTTGCTGGTTACAATCAGAACGGAATTATCGTTCCACCTTGCAATTAATAGTTCTGCCTTTTTGTCGAAAGCATGATCAAACTCGCACCTGTTCTTCTTTCCAAGAACTTTACTACTTTGTAGAGGACATCCTGGTAACCTATTTTTTCTCAGAATGCTAGTAAAGAAAATTCCTTTTTCACCTAGAATGTGGGATAGTGCATAAATCGAAAAGAAGTTGTCGAAGAAAACTCTGAAGGGTTTTGCATTATACGTAGAAGATCCAAAACTACTTGCATCCCTAATGTGTAATAAGATTTCTGCCTTTCTGGATTTGCGCCACCATAAGAAATGAATTCGTATAGATATCCCTCTGAGCTACACAAGGACCAGACTTTGAGGCCAAAGCACACTGGTTTACCCTTTATAAACATTTTTGTAGAATGACGGCCAAAATAAGGAACCATTTGTTCATCTGTAGATATATTATGTGCAAATAGAACGAACTGCATATATCAATATTCGATATTCTTTATTTTTCTCTTGAATAAATCTTTTTAGTATTATTAACTGTTGTTTTGGTTAAAGTGGAAGCAGCGATTTTGCGATTTTTTTCTTTTCTAGCAGTAACTGCTGCCTTCTTCTCCTGTGTTGCCTTTTTTCTTCTTCTAAAGCTCTTTTTATTATAGTGTCTATAAGAATTGCGGGAAAACGTCTTTTTCTCCTTACTTTGGTATTTGTTTTTCTGTCGCCAGCTTTATAAGTGGTCTTAGGTTTGTCAATAAATTGTTACTGGAGGTTTATGAAAGGGTAGAGGCACCAACGGAAAATAATTAAGCCAATGTATCGTTAACATATGACATACTCGTAGTGGCTGATACTGCACGGTAGAATTTGGTAGGTGGCATGGTATTGTATGTTAGTATTAACAAATGAGAATCATGATTCATCATCATCAATGGTACTACAGCCCTATGAAAGAGCCTCCACCTTCCCAAGTCTATTACGCCAGGCAGTCCTATCCATTGCCAACCGTTGCCAGTTTGCTGCGTCTATCTTTCTACCATCCTCATCTACACCATCCCTTCATTTGAGTTTTGGCCTACCCCTTTTTCTACTTCTCACGGGTTGTGACATAAGGATTCTTTTAGGAGAATCATGATTATCGAGCAATAATAACACTGGTTTTTTTTAACATCTTTCTTTTTTTTCCGCTGTTTCTTTGATGGTATCACCTACGGATAATATTACTATCTGTAGTTTATCTGTAAACGTGAGTGTATTATCATTTTCTATTTTAGTTATTTCGTATATATAACAGATAGAGCTTAATACAATATCCTCCCTTGAGTAACTCCTGCGTTGATGTCTTCTAGATCTTTGTACACGTTCTTCTTAAATCTTAAATATCTGTCAAACATGTATTACTGCACAATTTTTAAATATTGCTTAAACAATGCATAAGGGATTTGAGCTTGTGAAATAAACCTTTATGTTATACTTCAAGACCTTCTTCTTCTTCTTAGGGTACCTGTCCGTTCCGAACGTTGGCGATCATTCTGGATATGATGACTTTGTTGGTTGCTATACGAAATAGCTGTGTTAAGGTATTTTCATACCATACTCTTAGGTTAGCAAACCAAGATTATCTTCTTCGTCCTTAGGCTCTTTTTCCTTCAATTCTACAGTGCAAAATGTATTGGAGTAGCTCGTGTCTGCCTTGATTTCTCATTATATGTCCCAAGTACTCCAGCTTACAGCTCTTAACCATGTAGACCAAATCCGCGGTTGTGTTCATTATCCACAATAATTCTTCATTGGTAACTTTGTCTGTCCATGGTATCTTTAGGATTCTTCTGTATAACCATAGCTCAAAAGCCTGAAGTTTTGATAGGGTTTTCGCCTTCAATGTCAATTCAACTCCATTCAGAAGCACTAAGTACAAGTAACACTTAAGGAACCTTGGTTTTCTTTTCAGAGTGAGGTCGTGGTTTTGAACACAGAGCTCATAGTCAAGAATGCATTTTTGACTTTTCCGATGCGACATTTAATCCCTTGGGTATTCTCAAGCCCTTAACTATGTATAAAAATATTGTGTTTGTCTTGTAACCTTAGGTTTAGCGTAATTTTCTATTTGTGTTTGTCTTGTAACCTTAGGTTTAGCGTAATTTTAGATTTACATTTATATTTATAATTTTGTTTTCTAAACTGTGACTGATCCTATACAAATTGTATTTGTCAAAAAGGAAATAAAGTATTATTATTATTATTATTAAAAATATTGTAGAACATACTTTATTTTCTACTAACGATTTCTCAATTATTTTAGTAATTATATACGGAATTAACCGTAGAATGTTTATTTTTGAAGATTGGTGGTTTGAAATCAGTTTGCTCTCTTCTCTTATTAATTACAATCTTCTCAACAGGAGTTTGTTCTTCTTCTTAGGGTTCCATCTTCTAACGAAGGTTGGATATCAACATGGCAATTCTTATTTTACTTACAGCAGCTCTAAATAGTTGGCTAGAGCTCAGACTAAACCATTCCCTTAGATTTCGTAGCCAGGAGGTTCGTCTTCTTCCTACATCTCTTTTACCTTTTATTTTGCCCTCTATAATCAAACGTAGTAGCCCATAACGAGGACCTCTTAATATATGACCGAAATATTCAAGTTTCCGCCTCTTAATTGTCTGTACAATTTCTTCCCTCTTATTAACCCTATCAAGGACTTTAATATTGGTAATTTTGTCTACCCATGCTATTCGTAGTATCCTTTGATAACACCAACGCTCAAAGTTTGCAGGAGTTTGTTAAACACATTAAACGCCAACGTCACTGGTGAAAGTGATATTGGCTATGAGGAGACTACGTTTGATGATTTTCCTGGTTTTGGTATTGTTACAACGTTAAAGGAACATTATCTCAATCAAAATGTAGCAATAATTATGTTGGTTAATGTTACTATGGTTTTACGTGGCAGATTTTTTAGTAATTCTCCTCTTCTTTTTAACGTGCCCTATTAAGTCCCCTTGACGTTGGCGATTAACATGGCGAAAATGTCTCTGTCTCGAGCTATTCTAAATAGTTGCTCAGCTTTCTTTATTCCTGTAATTCTCCAGTAATAAGATTATATTCTGCTGATTTCTTCAGATTTATGTTTACTGTCATTACATCAGTTTCTTTATTCAACGATGTCCATCTGATTGTTTTTCCTGTGTGGTAGGCTCTAAAGATATTCGATCATCAATTTAGTTCTCATACGGTTTCAATAAATATTCTAAATATAAGTATAACAGATGTCCCTGCCTTTTGCTTATTCCTCCTAGCCCTACTTTCGTCTTCCAGTTTAAGGAATTGATTATTAGATCGTTTTAGCCTTTTTGTTGCTGTCCATAGACGTAATCAGTGTTGTGCTATCATCTATCAACTCTTTCAGGTGAGTACAAATTGACTCATTTTGTAAGCCTTATATCTCTGTTTAAAATTTGTGACTGGCATTATTCTAATTTTTGTTATATTGAGGGGCTATGGTTTGTTTCTACCCGTTCTTATCGTTTGCTCTTCTCTTTATTTAACTTTTTTGTTTTCTTCAGATAGTTGTTTTGATCTAAGAGCTGGAATGCTTTTCCATAATGATTTGTGTATATTTTGAACAATCAACTCTTGAAAATGAGATTTAAAGTTGTTGATTTTATATAATTTTAGCTTTTGGCTACTTTTAATATTATGACTTATAATACCTAAATAGATTTTTAGGAAATAACGTGATTATTATTTGTAGATTTACTACGAAAGGTTTTGTTTTTTTTTTTGATAAAATATCATTCCTAATCTTATTAACTGGTAATTTCCGCGTAACTTTTAATTTTTTAAGTCAAACAAAAATAAACTTTAAGAAAATAAAAAGAATGTTGTTAAAAATAAACTATACGATTCCCGAAACTCCTTTTTTATTCATAATATCGTATTTATTGATATTGGCAATTCTAAGTTGATAGTATTCTCGCAAAATATACAAAGAGGTTGTTTATAACAATCACTCATGACCTCTTTTATCAAAACTATCTTGTATATAATTCGAACAGATGTGCATAAATAACAAAGACGCAAACTAATTCAAAAACACAATTTGCAAATATTGTATGTACATTTTCAGTGAGAGTTAGTATGGGGACAGGATTGTTTTGTGTGGTGTTTTTATTTGTATTAGGTTGTGGTAAGTGAATTTTATGATTTTACGATATTTTTAAGTTAGATAACATTTTTTATTATTCTCTTGTGAGGTGAGATTCTAGACGTACGAATAATGTATCTGTGAAGTTACCCTGTATATTGTTATGTTTTAAACACTCCATAATAATCTTTTTTCTTGTCTGAGAAAAAAACTTTAAAAATATCCGTAGCAGGTCAATTCAAACCTAGGGATAGCTGGCGTGTGTTTGTTGGATTCAGGTTTTAGGAGTATATCCGAGATCATTTCCCCCTAGAAGGAGGTTTTGCAAATGGAAGCCTTTCTGTTATTCTGGCTACCGATTAAACCACCCTTTCCTACTTGAGAAAACCAACACATATACTGATATATGAACATAGAAATCATTTTACACTATTATATTTAAGAAAATATTATTACCTTACCTTAAATTATATATTTTAGGAAATGGCTCCAAAGAATACGAAAATGCTTATGTTGAAGTAACTGAGCCTCCAATTACTCAAAACTTCTATTTTGGTAAAACCGGGGTAAGCATAAGTTTTGTATAAAGTAACTATATATTTCTAAAACTATTTTTTGTATGGTTTAGTAGGTCACTTGATTTTTAAACTTCTATCCTTGACTTGTTTCAAGTAATTTAATCAAGTATCTTCCATAATAATTAACATATTCCTCAAAATGATTCTTCCGTATTCCAGGACATTTTTTTGCTACTTATGCCTTGGATAGACGTATATTTATATATTTTAATGTCCATCATTTGACTTTTTGAGATCCTTTTCAATATGTTGGTTACATAATTCGATTTTATGCACAAACAGCTTATGTTGTTTTGTATTAAGCCTTGCAGTAAAGCCAAAGACCTTTATTGTAAGGACTGCGATGTACCCCGATAAAATATTGCTCGTATTCCGCCACTAGAAGGCAGGTATTTTAATTGGATTACGAAATGCAAAATAAAATAATTGTCTCAAAAAGGATTTCTCATAGAGTTAAGCTTCTTTCTTTCTTTGAATTTTGTATATAGATGCTTAATTCCTTGTTGCTAGAACCTCAATTTTTAATTGTTATTTTATTTTGATTTATTATTTTATTAACTTATAAAATTAATAAAGATATGTGTTGAAAAATTATTTTATTAATGATTCCCGATTTCTCAAATTAAATTAGTGTACACCGAACAACACCCCTGAAGGGTTTCAAGGTGTAATGGCTGAGCTAGCCGTTACATAGTTTTATAATATACAAACAATTTTGGAATTAGAAATCGAAATGTCAAAAAAAAAAGTTAAAACTAAAATTATTTCCTATAAAAAATAGTAAATTATATGTACTATTACATTATAAGTCTCAAGAGTTCTAATACTTTAGGTATCTTATTATGAAGCCGTCCATACATGTCTAGAAAAATCCATGCAACTGGTTTCTATTGATGGTAGTAAGAAAAATAGGGACTTAGCTAAGATAATGAAGGATTCAGGTAATGAACATTCTATATTATTTTCGTTTAGTCTGATTTATTAATAATTGCTATAAGTAATTCATAGATCAACAACAGCAATAGAACATGTGTTGTTTATTTTTTTTGCACTAGGAAGAATCTTTACCCCTTAATAGACTAAGTGCGAATTTAATGTTGATGATAGCCGAAACTGAATAATTGTTTATAAGTCTCATATATTAAAAGTTATTATTTCCCATTTAAAATGAGCCCAACAATCACGTTTTTTTCCACAAAACTTAATTAAACCACTCAAAAACCTTTACTCCATGTTCAATCTTTTTTTATACAAAACTTGACAGCTCCTTCTTTATATTGTTCTGAAGCTATTTTCTTGTAGCATTGTAAATTAATTACTATTTACACAATTAAAGATAAAAATACGTTTATTGACGTTTCAATTTCCAATTCGGAAATCGTTCTCAAAATACAAACAGTAAATTAAACAAATTTTGTTTTTTGTTACATAGTGAAAAAAATTCTTCTAATAATTTAATTTTATCTGACTCATTTATATTGACAATTCAGACATACATTATGCATTTTAAAGTAGACGACTTTAAAATGATATTGCCAATATTGTTGAGTTGCGCTCCTGGGACGACTTTACTTATAAGATAGTTCATTCGATTACATGAAATCAACTTTAACTTAAGAATATCCGTCAGAAAAAAATCATAGCATGTAATTCGTCTTTAAAAAGACAAACACATGACATGATGACAGTAAAATTCTCCCGTTAGTGATTCCATAGTAAATTATGAGGGAAAAACCAGGAAAAAAAATAAAAGAAGCGGCTCTAATTATGCTAAATGAGGCCAATTGTGTCGCAAATTCCTTGGCAGAATGTAGTAGGATCTGGTTACCAATATTGAAAGAGGAAGTTATTAATAAGAAAATACCAGTATTAGTAAGTCAGTAACATATGGAGGATACATCATTTATGTTTTTTGAATAACGTATGTTTTTTAATAACATATAAAATCAGAATTTTGATGTTTGTTGAAGGTAAACTAAATTCACGAACAAATACTTACAATGTCGGGATAGTATTATGAGGTTTTTTTTCCTGGTTTTTTCCCTCATAATTTACTATGGAATCACTAACGGGAGAATTTTACTGTCATCATGTCATGTGTTTGTCTTTTTAAAGACGAATTACATGCTATGATTTTTTTCTGACGGATATTCTCAAGTTAAAGTTGATTTCATGTAATCGAATGAACTATCTTATAAGTAAAGTCGTCCCAGGAGCGCAACTCAACAATATTGGCAATATCATTTTAAAGTCGTCTACTTTTAAATGCATAATGTATGTCTGAATTGTCAATATAAATCAGTCAGATAAAATTAAATTATTAGAAGAATTTTTTTCACTATGTAACAAAAAACAAAATTTGTTTAATTTACTGTTTGTATTTTGAGAACGATTTCCGAATTGGAAATTGAAACGTCAATAAACGTATTTTTACCTTTAATTGTGGCTTACTCTCAGTTATAAATAGTAATTAAGCTCCTTCTTTAGCTAACCCTTAAAATTAGTTTTTGTTTTACAAAACTGCATAAATCCTCCGGCCTGCAGAACTACCCCTTTACTATTTTTGTTTGGTTTTAAAAGCATCCTCTAGAATTAGATGTCGATTCGTGAAACAAAATATAATATTCGTTAGTTCTAAAACTAATCACGAGTCGCACTGACAGTGTATTTGGCCTACAGTATTTAACGATGATATAAAAATGAATCTACAAGCAGTCTACATGACAGAGGGTAAAAAGAAACAAGAGTTTGTTTTGGTGAAATATATCTCTGCTTTTGAGCTCCAAAGAAGAAGGGGAAGTGGTGACTTCCCAAAGAAAATAGAGGTGGTTATCGACGAGAAGCTTTTTTCAGGGCCAAAAAGAAAGCAGTCCGTAAATTTTTTGGTAAACTAAATCTTATTATGGAAGACGAAAAAGTAAGAGCGTTTACCTTTCAGCAGAGTTAAGTGTAAATAAGTTATATAAAATGTTTAAGGATGCTCACACTGCCGATTTACACGTGAGCTATTCATATTTTCACCGTATTTTTGTAACCGATTTTAACATTGGAGTTTTCTCTCCACACACTAATGAAGGAAGTTCCAAGTGATACTTAAAGTTTTGTTTTTGATTTGCAACAAGTGCACTCACTCCCTAAAATTCCAATCGGCGATGCCTTTTATCGCCGACAAATTGCATTCTATGCATTTTGCTGTGTGTCTATTGACTCAAAGGCACCAACATTTCATACGTGGAATGAAACGCAGGAAAACAGAGAAGCAAATGAAATCGGACATGCACTCATCCATCACTTAAGACGCCAAGATATTTTGTCTTTTTCTGCAGTATCGTTGTTTTGTGATGGTTGCGCTGGCCAAAATAAAAATGCTCATATTGTTTATGTTTGATACCATTGGTCTGAAAATAAGGCTCCAGAGAATGTACAGAAAATTCAAGTAACACAGTTTTCTTCCAACTGATCGAGCTTTTGTCTGTGTGGAGAAGCTCTTGAAAAAAAAAACTGATACCATTATCTCGAGCGAAGAGTATGTTTCTATTTACGAGGAGTTTAACTTTGTACAGAAACTGCGACAAGACTGGGTGATATACGATATCAAAAGCCTTGAAATCATTTATCAAAAAGCAAAAGGAATCAGCCAAACCAAACGCCCCATTATCAAGAAAATCGAAACAAGGGACTGGCATACTTCAACCAAAATAAAATGCTTTGTCAACTATAGGTTCGATAATGGAACAAAAACTTTTAGAAGTATTGTAAAAAAATAAACATGATTTTCTTCGTGCTCTTCCCCAAATCCCACTATCTGTGACTGAAGACAAAAAAAAGATGCCATTTATTTATTGCATACCCACTTTGGACAAAATTGAGCGATCCCTAATCTTCATTGGTACATTAATGCTCTTTAACACAAAGTTATTAGTGATCCAGATCCAGAAACCCACAACTACCATGATGGCGAGTGTGATTGCTTGGAGGATTAGCCAAAAAATGTTCACATCTAAATTTTTTTACTACTGATTTTTTTTGTTTTAGTGGGTACCGTTTAATATTTTTTATTTCTAAGATATTGTAAATTTGACAAAAGTTAATATCTCCCATCTTTTGTACAAAACGCGATATCTCCAACATACATCTAAACCTCAATTGATTACGTTCTCTGAAATTTTGAAAATTTTAGTATAACACTGCAGCACGTTTTTACCCTGCTGAAGATTTTTATAAAGTAGATTTATGCAGTTTTGTAAAAAAGCTCTATTACAGAAAGTTTCTAAGGGAGTATCTAAAAATAAGTTAGTGTTTTTGTAGGTTATAGATAAGTCATCATCTTCTTTTTAGCCTTCTATCGTCCATATACAAGTGACGTCACTTTGTGTGAATCGTGACATATTGATATAGAAGATTGAACTGATGTATAAAAATGTATTTCTATATTTAAGGTGGCGTTGACCGATATTGGACATCCGGTAACAAAATATCCAAAGGGACGTGGTTTTGGGGAAAAGGCGAGCCTATTGATTACTACAACTGGACCCCTGATATACCAGTACATATGGCAAACTATAATCAAAAATGTATTAAAATAGCCAAAAGTGAAGATAAACTCTATTGGGAGCAGGCCTTTTGTAACGAGAAAAACTTGTACATCTGTGAAAAAACGCAGACAGTCTCCAAAAGGGACTGTGATGCTACAGAAAATTTGGTCCAAGGAAATAGTCATTTACATTTTAAATATCACATCGGTGAAGAGATTGTAAGTAAAACATTTCTAAATAAATCAATAAATATATTTTATAATTTTAAAAACTTCTTATGGCCTTTTATTATATATAATAACGGATTGAATACAGCTATCGCCACTTCTCTGCCCCCAATTTCCATATTTTTCTGTCATATGCAGTTGCCTCTTCTGAGTCTCTTGCCGCCATTGTTTCATCAAAATCATTGCGCCAACTTCTCTGTGGTCGTCCTCTCTTTCTTCTTTCATGAGGGATCCATTGCAGTACTCTTCTAGGCCATCTGTACTCTGGCATTCTTTTAACATGTCCGAACCAGATGAATTGTTTTCTTTCTATGTCATCATTGGTATTTCACTCCATTTTCATTTCTTTCTTATTTTTTTATATTTAATTCTCTCCAGGTTTGATCTAGCGCAGCTTTATTGCCAGAGAAGAGAGTTTAAGGCACGGGTCGCTGCTCTGCCATTGTTTATTCTTCCTTGATTTCATCTGCGCTATTACCCTTCTTGTTAATGACCCCAAATATTTGCAGGATTGCACGCCTTTGATTTTGTCATCTTCCAAGACTAAGGCACATATTTCATCTGTTTTGACTGAGAGATATTCACATTTTGTCATATTAATGTTTACACCTGCCACCTAATATTCCTCTTGCAGTTTTCTTACCATATAGCTAAAATCGTAGCTGTCTTCGGCAATTACTACCTGGTCATCTGCAAAGAAAAGTGTATATAGCGTGTTTTTTCCACCGTTATTCCCATGTTTCTACATTTTTTTACCCATTTCACTAAGGATCTGTCCAAATAGATTTTAAATAAGATGGGTGACAGACAGCAGCCTTGTCTTAGTCCCTTTGTTGTTTGAAAAGGAGAGGTGATTTCTTGTCCCATTTTAATTCTTGCAGTTTTGTTCACAGTATGTTTGAGTGGCATTAATAAGAATTGGGTTTATTTTCAAGTTACCCATTTATATCCATAGTTGGGAGATTGGTACACTGTCATAATATGCTTTTTCCAAATCTATTAAAGCTATATGGGTTTCTCTATTTCTCTGCACTCGTTTTACCATTGCAATTTTTAATGTGAAAATATTATCTATAGTGGAGCGTCCGGCCCAAAAAACTCGCTTGTTCTTCGGGTTGTTTGTCTTTAATATCATTTTGTATCAGGTTTCGTAGTACTTTTGAGTATAGTCGGCCTATAGTAGCAATCACTGCGATCCCTCTGTAGTGTTTAGGATCCGTCTTTGGGCCTTTCTTGTGTATTGGAGAGATATACGATTGTCTTCATTCGTCTGGAACTTCTTCTTTGTTTAAGTATCTTTTTCTATAAATTTTTGGATCATTTCAAACAGCTTTAATGATCCATACCTAATCAACTCTGAATCTATTCCGTGTGTACCTGAAAATTTTCTTAATTTCATTCCGTTAACTACTTCTTTCACTTGTTCTATTAATATTTCTATTCTTCCTTCTACTTCCACTTGTTCATTTGTCTGTTTAAACTTTTCTCATCTATTTGTTAATAAGTTCTCAAAATGCTTTACCCAAGTATTATCTGGTATTCTATTTATTATGACTTGGTTTTTTGTCGTTGGTCTTATCGTTTTTGTAGCTCCAGGATTCTCTTTGCGTGAGAGCTCTTTGTCCCTCCTAAATGGTTGTCTAGATATTGGCATTTTTGTTCCCATGCACTATTTTTCTTTTGAACCACTTCTCGTTTGACTTCTTTCTATTCTTCTCTATTCAAGTTTGTATATTGTTGTTTTGTTTGTTCGTCTCCCTGTTGTATGGCCTTTTCCTTATGACATTTTAAAATTAAAAATAAGAACAAACAAAAATTTTGAACATCTATTCCTGCTGTGTGAAATAATATATCAACATAGTGAGCTGTGCTTCGAAATACATTTTCAGCTCTTTCTGTAATATGTTTGGCACCCTTTTAGGACTTCTGACCGAATTATTTTTTATATTTTAATCAAAAGTTAAGCTATAGAATAACTAGTTTAGGCTTGTAGCATTGAATTTCTTTTCTTTTATTTTATATACCTACCTTACAGTGGTCTATTCAGTATTTATTTAAAAAATGTCCAGAACGACCCCAACCCTTGTCCTAATCCCAAAATGCTTATTATGAATAATCTTTCCAAAAAAAGTTGTTGAAAAAAACGTTTGTTTTAATTATAACAATTCGGTCTGTCAGATTAAGATCACAAAGACTGGAGTTAATACTTACTTCGTTTCTGGCTGCATCTCTTCTTAGAGTGCCGTCTCCCTACGGAGGTTGGCAATCAAATCAATCGATCTGTAGATTCATCCAGATAATAGCAATCCAGTAGATTCTTCAACCATGAGTTCTCCCTTTGGCCAACAGATCTTCTTCCTTGAGTCTTTCCCTGCATTACAAGTCTCAAATTTTTATGTTTTGGTCCCCTCATCACGTGGCCTAAGTATTCCATATTTCTGGTTTGTATAGTGGTGATTAGTTCCGCTTCTTTAACAACACTCTCCAGTACTTCCAGTACTTCGCATGTACTTCGTTTTGTAGCGTTTGTAGTAATTCACATCTTAGCACTATTCATACTTAAGCTTTCGATAAGATGTTGTAAATATTCTATACTTCTTGCTATGATCACAGTGTCGTCTGGATATCGTAAGTTGTTAATTAATTTTCTGTTAACGGTAATTCCTGATTTAATATTATTGAGCGTGTTTCTCGCTAATATCGTCTTTTAGCCTTTCGTATATTCCCTTATGTATTACTTTTAGCAGTACTTTTAAAGTATGACTCATAAGGCTAAGTGTTCGATAATTAGGGCACTATTTTGCTGCTTATTTATTTGGGGATGATAAATGCTGACTTCAGTAACTCTTGTAGTACTATTCACGTATCGTACACCGTGTTGAATAAATCTGATAATATTTTACTCTTCCCCTAGTTTGAACAGTTCTACTGGTATTTCATCTAATCCAGCTGCCCTATTGTCTTGGATTTGCCTCATCTTGGAAAAGTTGTCTAACGTACTACTCCCATCGTCTTAATTTTAGTGGTAAATCTATTAGTAGTACTCCTGTTTTGACTTTTATATGTCCTTGCTGTCTATTTCGACCTATTCCAGTCACTTCCTTTATTTTTTTGTGCATATTTCTCATATCATATTTGTTTCTATTTATTCTACATTGTTTCATCAAACAGATTTCCTTAGCTGTTTTGATTGTTTTCTTAATTATTTGAATTAATTATTTTCTTAATTATAATAGTATTTCTTTTGTCATCCACTATTCTTTAGCCTCTAACCTATGTTGTATCAAACTTTGTTGAGCTGGATTCGGTAATGTGTTTTTTTCTAGCTGCATGAACTAACTCTAAAGCAAAAAAAAATTCCTCGATGCATAGGAATCGCACTGACACTGTAAACTCATATTTTTAATTACATTTTCAGATCACATACCCTAAAGCGTTTGATGTATGCCGATCAATGTGCATGGAGTTAGTTAGTATTGAAAGCGAACAGAAAAACCAGGATATATTTCAAGCATTTGTGAACGCAAGTATGTCCTTTACTTCACACCAAAAAATATTTTATTTTTAAAGTACTCTTATCATTTTTAGATGTAACTAGGACAAACGATCCACTTTTTTGGTCTTCTGGCTACCACAAAAACAAATTGAGTGCTTGGAAGTGGTTAAATGGCGAAACGGCTAGCTTCTTTAGCTGGGCTCCAGGAGAACCCAACAACGGCAGGGGAGACGAATATTGTATTGAGTTTAAAAGAACTAATACGACTATGGTTTGGAATGATCAACCTTGCGAAGAAAAGAGAATGTTTGTATGTGAACGGGTTTTCAAGAGGATTCCCCATTATATACGGATATAATGATTTGACGATTTAGTACTTAAAATACTATTTGGTTGAGAATTATGTATAAACTATCTGTTCCTATTGGTAATATATTATATGTTGAGCAATAATCTCTATAACAAAAATATAAAATACAAAAATTACCGTAGATAAAATAAGAGAAAAATCTTGCTGTATTTTGTTATTTTATTGTAGGGCTGTAGTATTTATTTTTGTTTGTTGTTCCTGTTTCAGTTAGCTTTTACCTTATTTTGTGGCAAAAAAGCTGACAAAAATAGGTTATAAAAAACCTTCGCGTTCACAAATACTTAACAAAGACCACATTTCGACGATTAGCTTCAAGTCAGGAGCTTCATTGGTGGTGGGTAAGGATACAGATGATAAAAAAGTACAGATTAACGACATTATTTTGATGAAAGGTACTGAGTGTTGTTTTGTCATGATATCGCCAAACTAAATCTTGCTCTCACTAGACACACTCGCTCTTATACTGTGTAGCATAGAAAAAAACACCAGCCCCTGCCAAGACGGCGTATTTAGGAGATGCCTCAAACAACTTTTAGAAGCGATATTCCCGCTGTCAGCCAAAAATATCAACGCTGCCTACAGCTGTAATACTTTTCTACTCCCTGGAAGGTATCCAGCACAATCATGATTCCAAAACCAGTAAATTTACCAAGCAGTAATGAATCCTACAGACCAATGTCACTGCTTAACTTTAAAGAAGCTAAAGGAAATCTGAAGCTGAAACAAATTTTGGAAAAAAACATTGGATTATGGCATTGATACTCAGGACGTATTTATAGACTACAAAGCAGCCTACGAATCTGTGAATAGAAAAAGCAATAAAAGAGCTAGGAATACCAATTTACTTGGTAAATTTAACAAAACTAAATCTTGAAAAAGTTGAGTCTAGAGTACGAATTCAGGGAAACCGTTTGAACCTTTTAAAACAAAAAACGAGCTGCACCAGAGAGACCCTGGACATCTGGCTCTGTGGAAAGTAATACATTTGTCACAAATCACAACCACTGACTCATTATATAATAAATCAAAGCAAATCCTGGCCTCTGCTGATTGCTATATTTACAAACCATCAGAAAACTGGAGAAAAGACCACAGATTATAATGTACCTCTACTTTCGATAGTATTGACATTCGGTCCTTTTTGTCAGCCCTGAGAGATGCTCGAATAGACCCACGGTACACTACACTTAATAAAGGCATTTATAAACAGGCCACATTCCATATCAAAATCAATGAAGACGAAAAAACCGAAAAATGAGTGTTGGTAAAGGGTATTCGACAAAGTTCTACTATTTCACCAAAGCTTTTTACCTTAGCATTGGAAAATGAATTCAAACAGCTCGACTGGGAGCAAAAAGGTCTAAACATTGATGGTGTACGTTTGAATCATTTGAGGTTTGCGGACGAGATAGTATTATTTAGTACATATATCAAGGAACTGGAGCAAATGCTCAAAGAATTAAATCAGCAGTCAAATAAAATAAGTCTTAAAATGAACCTTCAGAAAACAAAAATAATGAGTAATTTACAAACTAGTATTGTTATTACATACCATTAAAATCGGCAAAGAAAACCAAATAGCCGAAATAAAAGGACGCATACAATTATCTTGGGTAGCTTTCGGTAAGTTAAGCTTTATCTTGAAGAATAAGGATATACCCATGTATCTAAAATATAGAGTTTATGACAAATGTATCTTGCCCATATACTACATATTAACTGGAGACCATGGTCTTTACAAAGAAAACCTTAGAGCAGCTCAGTACAACCCAAAGACCGATGGAGAGGGTTATGCTAGGGATTATTTTGGGAGACAGGATTGGTTCGAGTCTCAAGTAGTAATGGGTCGGATATGATGCCCGAGATAATCCCGGAAAATGAACACAGAGGTTAACAAACTGGAGACCAAGAGGGAACAGGCGAGGACTAAGCAGACCACAGAAGAGGTGGTCAGATAATATCAAACACATCGCGGGCAAGCAGTGAATGAGAATTGCCAATAGGAGAAATCAATGGAAGCAAATGGAAGAAAATATCAGCTAAAATAGGTGACAATGGAGAAGCCATCGCTAAACCTGTTGGTTGTTTATATATTTTTTGATTAAATTTAAAGAAGTTCTGATCAAAACAAAATTTAAGCGTAAGCAAGATGGCATCCCTCTTTTTTACTAATATGTTTGCAATCGCTTAAAATGTTTTATATTAAAGATAATTTTTCTATTTCGTCTACTGTACCTACTTTAAGAAAATATCGACATTATAAATTCAACATTTCTTGTAAGATTATATAACATCCACGCTTATTGTTTTTCTTCAATTCGTGAAGTAATAGTTTTCAATAAAATATTTAAAAGTTTAATTAAATTTTTGGCAGTTATCGATAATGTTTACATAAAAAATATCGCAGGTCAAACGTCTTGTCCTATCCAAACAATTCCCGATAATTAACGGCCCAAAGATAAACCTTATTATATAAAGTTATCTGCTGACGATTCGACAATTTTATTTGAATATTTCAAATAATTTTACGAAAATGTTGCCCCAATCGGCAATTTTAGTTTTGCTCGTTTCCGCTTTCACCTTCGCCGATGTAGCACCTAAAAGAGGTAAGTTGAATAGATCGGTGATACTTTAATTAAAAATACTACGAAAAAGTATTTTTACTATAGAAAATAGCCTTAAGATCGATTTTAGTGAAATAAGTTGTAACAAAATATTTTTCTGTTTGTAGCTTTGAGTCCAGGTCAAGTACTTCCTCTTGTAAACCATGGAAAATACAACTATTTTATTGGTACCACCTTTAAAGTAAGTAGTTGTACAAAATACTTTATTTAGTGATAATTATTATCTAGTTTTTGATCCCATAAAAGCATGGTACACTGTGTCGCAAGATGAATTACTACCTTCAATGTCGCAATATCATGTGGAACATAAAATAGTGACCTTGTTATTTTTGTATCATGACCAAATTATCAAAGGTATATCAGATCTTGTCGCTAATGTCATACTTAAAATAAGAAGAACATTAATTAAAATTATCCAGGTATATGCCGCCACGACAGCTTATGATGACAAAGATATTGAACTATTTTATGAAGATATATCAAAGGCTATGGAAGAATATCAAAATTGTCTTACACTAGTAATTGGAGATTTCAATGTCATACTGGGTAGAAAACAAAACAACGAAGAAACTAAAATAGTAGTTATGGTCAGAGAAATGATAGAGGTGCTACTTTGATGTACTACCTAGAAGAAAAGCATCTATACGCAATAAACTCCTTTTACAAAAAGAAAACCCAACGAAAACGGACATGGATCAGACCTAATGGATACACAAAAAATGGGATCGACTACATACTGTCCTCGGAATGATATATCATTAATGATGTAATAGTTCTTATCAGATTCAGAACAGGTAACGATCACAGGATAGTCAGAGCAAAAATAAGTATTGACGGTAACTATGAAATGAAAAGAAAAATAACTAGAAACTGTAATCTACTAGATAGAAACAAACTAGGGCAATATAAAGAGATATACAAAGACCTATGAAAAGAACAACTTACGCAAAAAATAGACAGTGATGATCAAGATATAGACGAAATAGACAACATACTTACAGCAACAATGATTACATCAGGAAAAAAATAGCAAAAAAGAATTAAAAAAAACAACTATATTATATCGACAGAAACAAAGAAGGTTATGGATAAAAGAAGGAAGCGGAACAAAGAAGGCAAAATAAATCTATACAATATGTAGAAATCAATAAAACCACAAGCCGAATGATAAAAAGAAAATGAGAGAAAAGAACGAGAAATAAAAATAGAAGAAGTAATACAAAACAACAAAAATATGAAATTTTTAAAACCGAAATTAGGTAAGTTTGAAATAAACCAAATAAAAGATGTAAACGAAGTGAAAACAATCATTAAAGATGACATCATAAATAGAATCTACCTCAGATGGATTTGAAGAAGAAGAAATTAAAAAGCTAAGGCTAAAATAAAAAATATCAACTCAGAGCTACAGCCAAAAGAGGCAAATCAGAAATAAAGTAGGCATTGAAAGAAATAAAAAACAACAAATCGCCTGGAAAAGATGGAATAACTGCAGAGATGTGAAATATATGGTGAGAAGATAGAAAAGAAAACGAATCCCAAACAATCGGAAGGAATCCGCAACCATTATTCTACACAAGAAAGGGGATAAAGCAGATATAAAAAACTACCGTCCTATAACACTTATCAATGTAATGAATAAGCTTCTAAGAAAAATTTTAACCAATAGATTGACGACAAAATTCGACGGATACCCGTTGAAAGAATAAGCTGGTTTTAAAAAGGGATTCAGCACAAGTGATCATTCACTAAGTATAAAAATACTTACAGAACCAGAACCAAATGAATACCACATTCCTCTATATATATAGCGTTGATAAATTTCGAAAAGGCTTTCGACAGTGTCGAACATTGGGCAGTAAAAAGTACTTTAATCAACAGCAGAATTGACCGCAGATATACGCCATAGGGCGATGGAGAGACAAATGTAGGGTGTATCACTTAGAGATAAAAAACGTAACCAGTGGATCATAACCAGAACAAAGACAGTAGATGCGATAGAACAAGCAGCAAAACTGAAATGGAAATGGGGTGGACACAATGAACGTCTCCAAGACGGACGATGGAACAATGCCATCGGAAAGTGGCGTCCATACAATGCAAAGAGATCAAGAGGCAGACCACAGATGAGGTGGAAAGATGACATCAGGAAACAAGGAGGTCCCACATGGCAGAGAACAGCTCAAGATAGGGAAAGATGGAGAGAACTGGGGGAGACCTATATCCAACAATGGAAGGATAGAGAATAGGTTCAAAAAAAAAATACGGAACTAATAGCTAATGTAAATAAGGAAGCCAAAACAACAATTCAATTAAAATATATGAAGGAACAAAATAAATACAAATAAATAAAGGCGTGAGACAGGGTGACACAATATCACCTAAACTTTTCAATCAAGCTCTGAAAAATATTTTTAATAGATTAGCGAGTTTCCTACAGCCTCTGCCACCCCTCGCATTTCGATCGCCATCGTTCTCTGTCCATCCATTCGTCTTCTTTGATAGCTCTATCTCTCATTAGGTGTCGTACATTTTCCTTCCAGGCAACTGAAGGCCTTCGCCTTCCTCTTCTTTGTTGTGGTATGCAATTTAAAGCTTTCCTTGGCCATCTATCTTCATTCATTCGCTTGACGTGACCATACCAATCCGAGATATTTATATTCATTGCATGTTTTTGTGTTTTTAATTTCTAACTCTGAATCTTCTTCATCATCTCCTATTTTAAAATACTCTGTCTTTGACATATTTATATTGAGGCCCCATTTTTCATATTCTTTCTTTAGTTTTCTAAACATGTAGTCCATGTCCTCATCATTCTCTACGACTACCTGATCATCTGCGAAAAATAAAGTTGTTAAATATTTACCGCCGCCTCTCTCTATTTTAATTCCGGATACTTGTTTCTCAACGTCATGAAACTAGCGTCAAGAGAATGCGTCACGAATACCGTCACGAAATAGTGGTCATTTTGATCAATTTGTTTCTAGTCATCACATAAATATATATTCTATGCATATTTAAAGAAAAAACTGCATAAAAGATAACTAAGAAAACATAATTATCTTTGTCAAAAAATATTTAAAATAATCTTTTTGGTAATTACAGGCAACTCAATTGCAAGCTCTCAGGTTTTGTAGAAATATCAACATGACTTTGCTGGACATCGAATCAGAAGCAGAAAACGAAGCCATATACAAATTTATAGAGAAAAGTAAGTACATATAAATTTAGACTAGAATAGGATATATGAATTTCGAATAGATAAAATGGCATATATATATTTTAAATTAACCGTCACTAAATAGCAATTGTAGCAATCTAAATTTGGGATTTCTCATTACGTGTCTAAAGTACTCCAGCTTTATCTTCTAGATCTTAAATTTAATAAGCCTTATCCCATCCATCCCTGGGTAGTTGTACAGAAAGTGCTCAGACCATTCCTATTTATATCTAGTAGATCTTTGGAACTCTTCTTCAAAAGTCTATGTGTCAAACCTATTGGATATTTAAGATTTTGTGATAAAGCCATTTGTTTGTACCAGTGGTAACGTTTCATCCGTTTCAATTAGTCGGTTATAGTTCTTTTAGCTGTGCTCCTTGATAGTATTCTAACGACAGATTCTGGGCTTGTGAATATTTGTGTTGTCCGTACTCTAGCAAGGTTTTCTTTTTCATTTCCTTCAATACCAGTATATTCAGGCACTTACACACTAAGAACTACATTTTGAATACTTGCTCTTCCGTAAGTGATATTAGATTCTCTGTCTTTATATATTAATTTCATTTTTCAATTTGTTTCAAGTACATTGGTCGAAATACATAGCGTTGTAATTTTATTGGATGTACTATGACATATCCACTTTTATTGCTTTTAAAAAGAGTGGCAACATCACTTTTAATCTTCCTCTTCTTCTTACTTCTTGTATATAGGCTTTAAAGCCTCAATAGCTTCAATAATAGCCTCATAAAATGTTTAAATTGTCGCACCATTTTTTCTTGGTCTTCCAATACTTCTTCGTCCATTGGGTGGACTCATCTAGTGCTATTCGTACTATAATATCCTCGTTTTAGATGTTTCAGCTCTTGTCTTTGCCGTGTATGTTAATATGGGTCTAATTGCTGCTTTACAGATTCTTGTTTTTGTGTCTTAGCTTAGGTTTGTGTTAGAAGTCCGTTGGTTATTTCGTCTGCTCCTAGTAATTTTCTATTTTTAAGTGAATTCATGGCTATTTCTACTTCTTTAAAACCGATTTTCATTTCGTGTCTTAATTCAATTTTAATTGAACAATTTATTTCTTATAGACGAAGGTGACAACTACTACTGGTCTTCGGGAAGCAGAATCATCGACGGGAAATCCTGGTTGTGGTTAAGTACCGGCAAAGAAATCGAGTACACTAACTGGGACAATGGCCAGCCCAACACCAATAACGAATACTGCTTGACTCTGAAGATCGATAACCGTAATAAGGTATTCTGGCATGACGATGTTTGTGGTGCTGAAAAATATTTTATATGCAAAGCAGCTGCAGACGAAAATGAAAACAGACAATCCAAAGGTATTTAAAATACATTTTTTATAATAATTTTTTTAAAATATTTTAATACATTTAACTTTATTATGACTAACAATGGGGTTGTGCAATTTTTATTCTTATAGTTCAGAGATAAAAAATTGGAAAAAGTATAATAGCGATGTATTAATCAACATAATATATATATATATATCAGTATCTTTGGTTATAGTTTGGTTTTTTCAATCTTTGTGTTAAGTTTATAGTTGATTGAAAAGTGCATTCTATCAACAAATTACCACATGCTAGTAAATTTGTTAACATTTAAATCATGTTCATGATTTAAATGTATTGCTTGTGCGAGTCCATTTCAAATAGCTAAAAGAAATAATAAATAAGACTTACTCACATTCAGTTTAATTTAACAGTTTCGCTTTCTACAAATTGCAAAGCATCTTCAGATCTGTCGATAAAATTCGATACCGGCATCATTTAATTAACTTTGTATTAACACTTTTATTATTTTTAGTGTGGTCGAACATTTTTGAAGGTACCAAAGGATTGATTTCTGACGAGTTTGTCTATGGAAACAAATACTACTATTTTGCAAGACAATTCAAGGTAATAATATTAAAGGACCTCTAAATTTATTTAATGTAAAATTAAATTTGTAGGGTAGTTTCGCCCAAGGTTTCCAGTTCTGTGACACCATTGGTATGTTACCCGTGTCTATATCCTCACAAGACGAAAATGACAGAATCTACAAGCATCTTAGAGATACAAGTAGGTACATCCAATACTTTCTTTGTATTTTCTTAGTTTTAATTAAGATTTTCTACTAGTTAAGTTACTACATTTGATTGATTTTCAGTTACATTTTAAAATAGTGTTTGTAAAACTTAAAATACTTTAACTAAATTTTTAATTGTGCACCAACGCTTTACCTATTATCTTATTTTCAGATGCTGAGAACAACTGGTGGTCCTCAGGTGCACGATCAACTGACACTGTCCACTGGTTTTGGTTATCCAACGGACAACTTGTTAATTATACAAACTGGGCAATTTCAGAACCTAACAACAGACTTAGTGAGCAATGCTTAGCTTTGGTTTTAAATAAGGACAAAGGACTTTACTTCTTTGATGTTGGATGCCATGTAGAACATCCAGTTATATGTGAAAGACCTGTCAAACAAAGTAAATTGAGTAAAAGGGAAATACGTAAGTATTTTTTTAATGAGTATTTTATAACATTACTCTAAGAAAGTATAAGTATATGTAAATATATTCTGATTGACAATTTTCAAGCTTATAATATTATTATAAAAGGAAGAATTAATGGGAACAACCCCGTAATTGGCTGTATACCATCGTTTAAAAAAAACACAGAAGTTAAAACACTTCACAAATGTGTATTTAGGTATAAAACAAACAAGTTAAAACTTTTTAAAAAAGTGTCGTCACATTTAAAGTTCTGGCAGAACGTTTTCGATCACTACGGATCATCTTCAGTGCCTAGTATTTGTTGCTAACTATATAAATATGGTGTCTATAAGACTTCCATGATTGAGTTGGTAAAGTGTCACATTTTACATTAGATAATGTTGATACTGTAGGTCGATGACAATGGATGTATTTAAAATTAAAAATTTTACTTTAGGGACTACATGTCTCCTAAGCTCGAGTACTTGCACGTTGTCAGTTGAAGCGACGACACAGACCAAATGGCTGATGTCACAGGAGATAACTTAAAAAAAGCTAAACTTGACAGGATTTCAGTATGTTCCGAAATTAATGTAATTTTTAATTTGTGAAATTATAAAATTTACACCGACAACTATTCCCTTAATTTTAATCAACGTTCCAGTTATTGCTTTTAAATTTCATCTAGTTATCTCCTCTTTTTCTCTTTTCCCAACCACCCTACTAGCATCTAACATTTTACAACTTCCTTATTAATCACCCACTAACTTTACCATACTCAACAATTTTCCACCCCCTCACTTTCAATTTTCTATTCATTATACTCCATGATAGTCACATACCAATTGATTTCTCACCCACTCATTTCCTTCTTTCTATCCATCATATGACCTGCTTTGATATCATCTTATCCCATGATAATTTCTTTCTTTTTGTCATCTTTTTGAATCTCTTTTGTGACTCTTCTTCTGACTTTTCACACCTTCTCTCCTCATGTCTCTCACTTCTTGGGGTCTCCTTACTTTTTGGTTACCTTTTCAATACTATTCATCATTATTAACTTCAAATATTAACTTTACACTCAAACTCCACAACCACATTCTTACTCCACCAGCCATCAACACACATCCCTCTGACACTTTCAGTCTGTGGATCCCACTACCACTCATAATTCATATTTCACTCAATCAACTCAGATATGCAGTCAATTTAATCGTCTTACAGCCAACCCTACATTAATCTCTATATTTCAATTTTCTCTAATACATATTCACACACATCTAACAGGTTACATTTTCTCTCCTACATTAAATTTCATTCACTTATTCTCAGCTTCATATATATATTTGTATATATGTATGTATATATATGTGTATATATATTCATTTTACTAATCAAAATAAAAAATAATTTTTTAAAATATCTGATAATTATACAGGTCTTTTACCATTGCTAGACAACCACCTTTACACAATATATAAATAACAATTCTCACTTCCATATCATTGGATTTTAACTTAATTTTTTCAGTTATAATAATTTTATACACTTTATATACTTACATTTGTACAGTACCACATCAATACCCTTCTTCTTCTTCTAATACATTCATCATTTTATCATCACTTACCTATGATGTCATAAATTTCAACCTTTTATACTAATCCCATTAAATTGTTAGTTCATTTTCAATAATATAGATTCACTGATCTAGGCAATAAATTTTATCATATAAGCAAATCTAATTGTTAACGTCAGGTTCATTAATAAGTTAAATTTCATTACTACAAGTAAACAAATTTCACAAATTAAAAATTACAATAATTTCGAAACATACTGAAATCCTGTCAAGTTTAGCTGTCTTTAAGTTATCTCCTGTGACATCAGCCATTTGGTCTGTGTCGTCGCTTCAACTGACAACGTGCAAGTACTCGAGCTTAGGAGACATGTAGTCCCTAAAGTAAAATTTTTAATTTTAAATACATCCATTGTCATCGACCTACAGTATCAACATTATCTAATGTAAAAGGTGACACTTTACCAACTCAATCATGGAAGTCTTATAGACACCATATTTATATAGTTAGCAACAAATACTAGGCACTGAAGATGATCCGTATGATCGAGAACGTTCTGCCAGAACTTTAAATGTGACGACACTTTTTTAAAAAGTTTTAACTTGTTTGTTTTATACCTAAATACACATTTGTGAAGTGTTTTAACTTCTGTGTTTTTTTAAAAGGAAGAATATTTAAGACTAAAGTTCCCAAAAATATTAATTGAACTTTGCTGCGTTTTGTTTTACATTTTAATATTGTTTTATAAACAAACAGGAAAACATTAAAAGAACAGCTTATAAACGACAAACGAGACAAAATAGCTAAGGAATATTTTTTGAAGAGACTGGACCAAAAATAACAGAAAGTGAAGTAAAACACATATTTAAAGAAATGAAGACTGGAAAAGCAGTAAGACCAGACGAAATACCGACAGAAATATTGCAGCTTATCGCCGACTGCTATATACATGTTATTGTCGAATTAAATATCATATACAGAGCTAATACAGAGATGTTTAGATGCAAACCAGGACATCTATGTCTACTTAATAGATTATAACAAGGCATTCGATACATTGAAATATAATCCGGTAATAAAACTACTAAGAATAAAGAACATAGACACACGGGATATAATAATAATAAATAATCTGTATTATGAACAAAAAGCTGTTATAAGAATAAATAATTTAAAAACTAATAAAATAAAATTTAAAAAAGGTGTTAGACAGAGCTGTGTCTTGTCCCCTACACTATTTAATGCATTCTCACAGAAAATATTTAAAAAAAGTATTGTAAGATGAAGTAGCAGGCATAAAAATAAATGACCTACCCATAGGTGAAATTAGATATGCTGGCGACACAATCCTGAAAATACATATTACAGATCTACAAAGAATTTTAAATAAGGGTGTTGCAGCTAGTGAAGAATTTGGTCTGTCAATAAACATAAAGAAAACAAAATTTATTGCTATATCAAAGAAAAATATTAGATATATCAATCTGCACGTAAATAATAAGACGATGGAACGAGTTCAGACTAATAATTAGTTAGAGCAAACATTATTGAAACAAACGATTATACAAAAGAAATTAGAGCTAGAATAGAAAAGGCTAGAAGTGCATTCAATAATATAAAAAAAATATTATGTTGTAGATACCTCAGCCTATATCTTAGAAAAACGAGTACTAAAGTGTTACAGATATAAATTCCTAAAACTAATATTGCAGGTAAACATTCAAGGAAAGCGCATCATTGGTAGAAGAGGAATGTCCTGGCTGAGAAACCTCAGAGAGTAGTTTAGATGTAGCTCAACTAAACTCTTTCGGGCTGTAGTGTCAAAATTTAGAATAGCAGTGATGATTGCCAACTTTTATCGCGGAGATGGCACGTAAAGATGAAGAAGAATAAGAACTTAAAGATAAGTTAACATAGTACCAGCTTTCACAGCAAACAGTAACTTTAACAAATATATTAAGAAAAAGAGCCAAAAAAAGCACTTATACAGTGAAGTAGGCTAACTTACAATATATGGTGACTGCCCAAAATCTTACATTGGTCAAACTGGTAGAACTTTCTATGTATGCACTTCACCTTCTAGATGATATTTTTATTAAGCGATATCAAATATTCTTTATTCAAAACAAAAGCATTACGATGTATCTTTATTTAAATCTACGGAAATTAATATCCTTAACTTATCCAGTTAAACACAGGTAAAGGGTAGAAGCATATTAGAAATACATTCCTTAAAAAATAGCGGTCGTGAAAGTAAATTGTAATAAATTTTGTGGAACTGTAAAAAACAAACATTTTCAACATTTTATTGTTATAGTGTATTTTTATGTATGAGAGAGTAATAAAACAATAAATTATGTATGCTAATCCCTAAACTGTTGATACGGGTGACTCAATGAAAAACAGATATTTGTCAACAAGTTTACAGAAGTATATAGGAAAACAATTTTAAATTGAGTATGACCACCAGGTATAAAGGTTGGAGCAGAATAGAATACAATAGTTGTGAGGGTTATTAATCCCTAAATAAGGTTGCCAGTGTCGGAGTGATGGAGGTTAACAGGTACTAATGAATTTGCAAGAAATGTAAGATGTTTATTTTATTGGTTATATATAACCAATAAAAGTTTAATAAGTACCTACCTATTTGCAAAATAAAGTTTAATTCTTTAGATAAAATAAAACGTTTTATTTTATCTGAAATGAGTGCATTTCACGAAGTAAGGGTTTCAACAATCAAACATTTAATTCTTTAATTCCAGGAATCTACGACAGTAATTGACTAGATAATTACCTTCTAAACTTATTCCACAGAAAATGTAATAGTGGGTTTTTCCATTTTGTAGGAAGGTCCAAGTGGCGTATTCAAAATTCTTAACAGTTCACTAAAAGTAGGTACTTCAGTTGCAAGGTGCAATTTATTGTGTATACTAGTGTTATGGAAAATTTGGAAGTGCCGTGTAAACGCCGAAAAATTGGTCCTTTAACAGTTAATAAAGAAACATTAATATTTAATTGTTTTAAACCATTTACAGACAAACGTTTATGATGAGACCGTTGATTCGGTCTCAATCGGTCTCATCAAACACGTGAAAGTGTTGATGAGACCGTTGAGTTAGTTAGCAGTACACTTGGTGTTGGGAAATCTACGATTTACAGAGTTATTAAAGAAGAGAAATGTGGTAGTTTTCAAATGCCACGTAATGCTCCAGGGAAACCAAAATTTCAAATAGAATATTATTTTAAAGAAGTACTTCGACGGAAAGTGCATGAATTCTTCTTTAGACAAGAATTTCCAACATTGGATAAAGTTCTTGTCTCAGTTCGAGATGATAAGGATTACCCAGAAATGAGTCGAAGTACGTTATGGAAACTTTTAAAAGAAATAGGCTTCCGCTGGAAAAAGAATCCAGAAAGTCTATTTTATTAGAAAGAAGCGATATTGTCATATGGAGAAGACATTTTCTAAGAACCATAAAGGAAATGAGAAACCAAAAAAGAAAAATATTTTATCTTGATGAAACATGGATCAACGAGGGTCATACACCAAATAAATTTTGGCAGGATGAAACTGTTACAAGTCAAAGGCACGCTTTTGTAAATAAACTTATCTACTGGTTTAAATCCACCACCAGGAAAGGGACGCAGGCTGATAATAGTACACATTGGCAGTTCAAACGGTTTTGTTGAAGGTGGTTTATTAACTTTTGAATCAACTCGTACCGGTGACTACCATGAAGACATGAACGCTGATGTCTTTCAAGAATGGTTCGAACAAATGATAGATCTTCTTCCTAAGAACTGTGTAATAGTAATGGATAATGCAAGTTATCACTTCAGACTTATAGAAGGACTGCCCACAACCAAGTGGTTAAAAAAAGACTTGCAGAATTGGCTGAGTTCAAAAAATATTACGTACCATCCCGGATCTATAAGAAAGGAACTTTATTCGTTGTGTGCCCTTCATAAAGAAAAATTTAAAAATACGAAATTGATGTAATTGCCAAAAATCGTGGAATGACAGTACTTAGATCCCCACCATATCATTGTGAGATAAACCCGATTGAACTGGTATGGGCACAGATAAAGAGTGAAGTTTCAAGAAAAAATACCACTTTTAAAATTCATGATGTTAAACAGTTGTTTTTGGCGGCCGTAAATAATGTAAAACCTGAAAACTGGGAAAAGGCAGTAAATCACACTATTAAAGAAGAGGAAAAAATGTGGAAGCTGGACAATATTACTGATAAAATGATCGAGCCAGTTATTATAAATCTTGGTTCTGAAAGTTCATCCTCTGAATCTGATTTGGATTTATAACAAGTAGCTGTAAGTTTTATATTAATATTTTTATTCATCTATTTAACATACCTTAGACGGTTTTAAAAACTCTTTTTCTCTTTTGTAATTTTTAAAAATTAAAAAAAATGTGAATTTTTTAAAACCCTTTTTAATGTAGGCCAGTCAGTTCTGATATAGTGTGTGATAAAAGAGGTCACTTTTGTTTACATACACATAACACTTTATAACACTGAAATAATTCATTTATTTTTTTTTAATTATTCAAAGTAATTTTTCAATTAATCTTGAGCACGCCCATGGAGTGGTCGGAGGTACCAGTTAAAATTATGCTAATTACTCTCTCGTTCATAAAAATAAACTATAGATAAAATGAGATTTCATCATGTAAGTAACGGTCTAATCCATTAATTAATCAGATAAAAAATGTAGCAAATGAAAAAGCGCTGTTATAACAAATTCACTGAGATGTAAGTTATTTCTAAAAAGGAATTCTACAAATTAAACTATGTGTTGTCCTTATGTTTGTATATTAACTTTGATCACTTTGCTGTTTTATTTTTAGAAAAGCCTTGGTTAAAACGTGCCCAAGCTGTCAAGAAGCAAAAATCTCTTGGAAAATATTATATAGAACAAGATTTCGAGGTATGTACTTGTCTGTTGACATGTTTTGTTATTTACGTAGCACAAAAAATAGTCCACAATTTTT
The DNA here is from genome assembly GCA_918026665.1 of Diabrotica balteata. Lineage (NCBI taxonomy): Eukaryota > Metazoa > Arthropoda > Insecta > Coleoptera > Chrysomelidae > Diabrotica > Diabrotica balteata. The sequence goes on along the minus strand of OU898282.1, from coordinate 149,690,765 downwards.
TAAATAGTTTAATTTACATGATCTTTCGATTCCTTTTCATCATTATATTCACCACAAGTCGAAACTTCTTCAAAAAGTGCTAAGAATCTTTTTTTTTTTCATAAGTCACAATATCTGAAAATAAAAAGTTTTATTTTAAAACAATTGTTTACAAGTCGCAAAATTCCATTGCTTCTCTAAACGCAAAGAGTCCACTACAATAGTTTTGCATATTACAAACTTACAGTTTGAGCATGAACACTCCAATGGTACACAGTCGATAAATTTAACTATCAAAAGAAGGTACAGAGCCGGAGAAACTTCAAAGCTTCCGATTGGCTTTAGAATTGAGCGTCATTGACTCCCACTGGTCTCTTATACAGGCTTCCCACGGTCGGCGATATTACGGACGTAAGCGAACCAGCACGCACCACGCACCGTGGGAAGGGTCTCGTCCGTGGTAGCGCAGGCACGTCTGTGCTGGTCCGTCCTATCCATCTAGAGTCGGTAACATCAAAGGTGCGGTATATGCTCGTGCGACGCGATCCTAGCGCGTCTGTGTTTTAACAGACGACAAATGCAAGTCAGAAGTTTTTTATTCGCTCTTACGAGTAGTTGTCTGTAGTGTTGTCAAAGTTGTTTTGCAGTTTTTTGCTAAAAAATGGAATGGACAAACGAAGTTATTTTGGATTTTTTAAATTTGTAAATAAATCGTAAGAAATCGTGAGATTTCGCTACAGTTGAATTTTGAAAGAAATGGGAGTTTTTAAATGATATATAATTATACAAAACTATTTTAAATACTTTGTATTGTTATATATTAATTAATGTATAAGTACATACTTAAAAATTAGTGTACTAGAAAAGGGTCTACTTTAGGGGAACCACCAGTATAAGATATAACTTTAGGAAATTACCTACCTACCTATATCTATATACTGCAAGCTATGGATTTATCGATTCAATATTAGGCAATGATTATAAACATTCTTTATAGTTTAAACTTCAATGAAAATTATAAACCTATTTTACCCAAGAATATTAAGTATAATAGGTATATATTAGGTAAACATAAACATTTTGTTTTCTGAAGATTTAACATTTTATCGGTACTTGTAGGATTTCAAAGTTATTGAAGATGGAATATAAAGTTATTGTTATATGCAATTGCTGATTTGTTTCATATCTCGAACACACACTTAAATCATTTTGGTCTGTTGATCCTTTAATACAAAATTCCGGCTATTCTTGATATTTATTGATAAAATATACATAAACTTCAGTTGTTTATGGACCGATATTTACACTTTCAAAGCAATAAAGAACCTTTTAAGCTTTGTTTATATTATTTTGTGTATACTAATTGGAGTAGTGCAAGCATTTTTGTATAAAAATATAGTTGATATATGAATATTTCAAGGTGACAATCTAAGAGCACTTTAAAAATGCTGATTTTCTCGTATAAATTTTATTAGGTACCCATTATTTATCTTTATATTTAGTAACAGCCTAAAAAATTTAGAAATCGTAAGATATAAGACGTCAATCGTGAGATCGTGAGATTTGTCTTCAATTCGTGAGATCTAACGATAAATCGTGAGGAGTGGCATCACTGCGTTAAATCAAATACTACTGTCACGGACCTACACAGACTGTCACGGACCGTAGAAGAGCTGTGTCTGCGGTGCGTTGCCGTCCGTGCTGATCGGCTGTCCGCGAAGATCTGTAGAATCGCCGACCGTGGGAAGCCACTGTTAGGGAAGCTGAGTCTACTAAAAGGTTCCTGGTGAAATAGTTTGGCAACTAAAAACCTGAAATTAAAAATCACAATGTTTATTTCAGGTTAAAAGTTGTAACAGGGTTGGTGAAATAGGAATTTGCCAAGGTAGCTGTAAACAACTGGAAGAAACTGTGCAAACATACTATCAAGGTCAAACATAAGTACTTGAAAAAAGAACGTCATCGAAACGTTCTTACTGAAGAGTTATGGAATGATTTAAATGATTCCAGACACGATGGCACTGAATCTGATCATGGAAGTAAATAACATAATGCCATTTTAATTTAAATATTCTAAGCAATAACGGCATTTGACCTATTATAAAGTATTTCTAGAATGCAATTGATTCGTTAGGTCAAGCACAAAATCAGCTTGTTCATCTACAACATAATTTTTTAGTAATAAATATAGATTGTTTAATATTGAAAATAAAGTTATTAAATTTTATTTTTAAATACACCGTTAGTTACATATATTCATACTTTCAGGCGACTCACGATGACGCTGTTGAATATTGTAAGTTCTTAAATATGCAACTTTCTGAGATTAACTCTCTACAGAAAATAGATAGAATTACCAGAGAACTAATACTTGTCGGTAAGTACTTATTATTATTAATTATTGTTTTATTATAAATATTGTCCAATTTTTTACATGCGAAAAACCATGTCATATTTTTGGCTATAGTAATTAATATCCTCTCACCTCAATGTTAAAATCATTACCGTACTCCAACCCTTTCTACCCCCATATTACCCACTCCTTTAGAAATACAGCTTTAAAATATTATTCGAAACAGACTCTCTTTTGATTGTTGACTGCCACCAGCAACGGACCGGACGTCCTCTCTCTGGACTGTTGACTGCAACTGGCAACAGGCGTATCCTCTTGACTGTTGAATTCGCCAGCAACAGACGTCCTCTCTCTCTCTCTACTGTTGACTGCCGCTAGTAACAGACATTCTCTCTCTTTGATAGTTATTCGAAAAATACCGCGAATACTCTTTTAAATCGTAGAGAAAACACACGCAAATGTGCTCTATCTCTTGATCTTAGTGATAGTACCGGGAGACATGTGTTAGAAACCGAAAAAAAAAAGACAGGTCCCCTCGTACGAATTACAACAATGGGTGAAAGCTTATAAAAACCCGCAAGCATGAATTTACCTCTGTAGCATAGATTTTTTCCTAAATATACAACCAAACTGCGTAGTCCAAAGGGTTAAAATCGCATGACCGAGGAGGCCAATGAATCGGAGCTTCTGCACCTCTACCAATCCATCGATTCGGAAAACGAGTATTCAACCAATTACGACACCTTCTATCAAAGTGTGGTGGAGCTCCATCGTGCATAAAAAATAAAGATCTTTGCTCGTTTAGCGTTAAATATTCTAATATCTCGAATAAGGAATTGTTAAGAAAATCAAGATACATCATCATTTAAATTTCCAGGTATAATATGATAACCTATTAATTTGTTACCTAAAGTTGCTGCCCAAACATTAACTTTAAATGAGTGTTGGTAATGTGATACCCTTTTGACTTGTGGATTCTCATCACACCAGTAGTGTGCATTAAGGGAGTTAAACATACCTTGTCGCGTAAAGGTGGCCTCGTCCGTAAAAAGAATGCATTTTAAAAAAATTTGGATTGTAGGCTGTCCTTTGTTGCAATGTTTCACAAAAATCCACTCTAACCGGTAGATCATCTGGCAAAAGCTTTTGGACTTGTCTGTAATGATAAGGCTGTAATTGCTGTTCTTTCAGTATCCGCCAAGTACTTGAAGAAAAATTATTTGTTTGTCTTGCTATATTACTTATGCTAACTGTTGGATCTTCATCAAGTAAATTTAAAATATTATTTTCTTTATTAATTGTTCTTGTTATTCTTGGTCTACCAGAATTTATTTTATTTGGTTTCACATTCCCAGTTTCTTGACAACGTCGTTCAACGGCTCTTAATGTTTTTTTACTTGGTAAGTTTCTTCTAGGAAACTTTTCTGCATAACGTGTCACAGCTGCACTAGAACATCCTAAACATTCGCCCAATGTTAATAACATGTCAGTGTATTCAACATTTGAGTACATTTGGATTTGATTTTGCAAATAACAAGGTTTCAAAACTCTAATTATTGTTGATTTATCGTCATAACAATCAATAAATGTCAGATTTGAATGGCACACTTGGAGAAAATAGAGGTATACCTATTAGAACTTTATTATTATTACCAGCAACAATTATTGCTTCAGAATTTTGAAATCAAAATATTTCGAAAACAGTACACAGTATCGAGTTTTACCAAGAGTACCTTTTTCGTGTAAAATTGAATGATGTTTAAGTTTACGTGAAATTTTGATTAATAATAATTATGCTCTTAAAAAAGTTATATTGACTAATATTTAGTACGATCCGTGTAACTAGCGCCCTCTATGAGAATCAGATATAAAAGCAAATTCATGGGATGTATCAGCTTCCAAAACATATTCGTATAAAATTTCATTACAATGTTGCCAGTAGTTTCGACAAAATCGTAAAAAATGCGTAAAATTTTTTATCTTCAACGCCCTGTATCTTGAAAACGGATGGCGGGACAAACATTTTTTACTAAGCAAACCCCAAGTATTTTTCAGTTTTTTACCTACCCTAGAGACGAAGTTACCTTTTTTTGAAACACTCTGTATAATATGTAACCAAACCCCATTGTAAATAAAATTATAGATTTCATCAAGTCGTTCATCTCAGGCAAAGTTTCGCTTACATCGCGAAAATAAATAGTTTAGGTTCATTGCATGCTTGGGTCCTAAATACACCAACATATGCTAAATATGCAAAAGGAAGCGATTATACTAAAATTTTAATATAGTAGTTGTAGTTAAGTAGTGTTTGATCAGTGTATGTTCATAAATAGGCGATAAATGTTCTCTAAAGATGAGATTAATACATATGTCGAGCAGATAAAATAAAATTCAGTATTAAATAATTAGACATTCAAGTCTAATTATTCAGTACGATAGTACAAAAGTACAACAAAATTCAGTATTAATAAGATTAGACATACAAGTATTGGGCCTTTTAGAAGTTCGATGACCAAATTCTGGAAACTCCACCAAGAATATTAATACTATTATCATTTGATGAAAAACCCTTTCCGCGCACGAATTCTTTAGGTATTTAAACAGATGGAAGTCGATACAAATCGAAACAAATCGAAATTTAATTCATGTGTTGTAGCCTCTACCAAAATGCTTATACGGCACGGTGCATTGTCCTGATAAAAAATGATGAAGGACAAAATTTGTGAAAAAAGACCTGGTTTATAGAAGAAAACTCCTTTTTTATCAGGAAAATGCACCGTGCCGGATAAGCATTTTGGTAGTGGCTACAACACATGAATTAAATTAATACTATTTTCTACTCAGACAAAAGCACTGAAGAACACAGCCATGGTGTTGGTATTATTATCAACAATAATTTAAAAGAGTTTGTGACAAATTTCGTTCCCTTTAACGAACGTATGAAGTTACTTCAGCTGAAAGCTAAACCTCTAAACCTAAATCTAATCAAAGTGTATGCTCCAACATTTGATAGCAATGATGCTTAGGTCGAAAAATTCTACGCGGAGTTAGAGCTGTTAACAAAAAACATAAAGAAGCAGGAGGTAAAAGTAATTATGGGCGACTTTATTGCTAAAGTCAGTCGAGGAAAAACTGGAAATATTGTAGGAAATTTTGGGTTAGGTAAAAGAAACGAAAGAGGTGATAGACTAGTCCAGTGCTGCCAGGAGAAAGAATTAGTCATAACAAAAACATACTACGACTACCAACAATATAATCAGAAACCAAATAGATTTTTTAACGATTAATGAAAGGTTTCTTTCGTAATGGAGTACTAAGTGCAAAAACCTATCCAAACGTCAACATTAAACTTAGAAAACCAGAGAAACAAGTTAAAACCACCAAAATAAACATCAAAAACCTAACAGATGATTGCCAGAAGCATTAGTGATTTTTGTATGTATTTTGAGAACGATTTCGGAAGTGGAAATTGAAACGTCAATAAACTTACTTTAACCTTTAATTATTGTGGCTTATTCCCATTTCAATAGTAATTAGTATTTATTTTATTTCCGTATTGAGAAATAATAAAAACCTTTATTACAATTTTAACATACCACAACATTTTCGTAACACACATTATAAAACCATCTATTATTTATTTTACTAACTGTATTTTTTATTTTCAGCTGACAAAGGTCCTTTCCATATTTCTGGTAAGAGGTCTAAAGCTGATTGGGTATTTGACAGTAACAACCAAAAAATGGAATATACTAATTGGCAGCCAGGAAAGCCTGAAGAAGCATTGAAATATGGTTGCATTCAAATGACTGATCAAGGAAAATGGGTAGATGTAAATTGTGATAAAGAATCTCTTTTCATTTGTGAACAACGTAAGTATTTAAATTATGGGATAATATTGTTCTAGCCAATCCAAAAGAAAATTAAGCAGCACTTCAAATATTTTCCTCAGATCCTCTTTCCCCCTTTTTGTAGATCTACAATGTGGTAAGAGTATATTTCAGGAAGATATTTCTGAATTACTATTATAAGTCAGTAACTTTTTTTCAGTTACATTCACCAATATCTTCATTTTTTTATGTTCTTTTTTTATAATTCTACTATACATTCTCCCAATGTCAATTCTCATAGTTTTTATTACTCCCAAAATGCTCCCTATCGTCTACAAAATGTGTAGCTCTTCCATAAACTTCTGTAACATTACAGCCTTTATTCCATGTAACTCGCAACACGCCTAAATCGCTATTGGTCGGTTTTTGTCAGTAATTATTTTTAACAGTAAATTCTCATTCAAACTTTCAACCAACTGACCGTTGATGCTATAGCAAAATTAATCGTTAACTCTTTTCTTAGCTAATATAATAAATTTTGTAACAAAATATATCGCTACTTTGAAAGAAAACCGTTATATTTCGAAAAAAGTAAACAATGTACATACTATGGAATGTTAAATATGTTTTTATGTATATTTATGTATATATAATATTATGTATTTAGTATATTTTTGTGTGATAACGTTATAAAGTTCATTTATACCTAAAGCCGTCAGATAGTAGAAGTGTCGTTAATGTTAATCAAACATTTGTTCCGACGTTTCATAAAATACTGTCATATTTTAAAATATGACAGACTTTTTACAGAAACATAATAAGGTAATTAAATACTTAATGTTAGGAATAAAAACAAGAAAAATAATGCGATATTTTGAGATGTGTCAGTCTTGTACAGAATTTGAGGTTATGTGTAAAGTGATTTGAGTATTATTATAATAATAATAAGTTACGTCAGTATTTTAGAAAATTGTCAGACTTTTTAAGTTTTTCAACTATCTACAAATTATTTCGACTTACGACGTTCTTAAAAAAACCAAACCAATTTGAATTACTTCAGATTATAAAAAAAGTATTTAGGGATAGACCCCTGCTTAAGTTGACTACTCTCAAAAACAATTTTCAAATAAAGGCAAATATTTTTAACTATAATGTACTTAAAAATGACAGTAGTTTTCAGTTTTTACACTATAGCAACTTTGTTCTTATTTGTATGTGACATATCTTCACTTGCAAAAAATCACTTAAAACAATTTTAATAAGGAACTGAATTATCTCCAAACATCGAACATATTTTTTTTTAACAAGAACGTCAGAACTCAAAATTGTAATGCCTTAAAGTAGAATCAAAAAGTATGGAATTTACTATAGCTTTTTACAGGATAGTACACACGAAAGCTAAAATATAAGACTATTCGCAGTTATGACATTTTTAATCGTCCATTTTTTAAATGAACATTTTTGAAAATTGTCACATTTTGACATATGACGGTCTCGTTCCAAAGTAGCGATATATTTATTAAATGTACTATCGTGTTTAATCTGATATTCATATTTATTTATTACAGCCGGTGCTGACGCTGATCTAGGTGACGACTGTCCACAACCCGTAATCAACGTATATATCAACAACAACATGCCTGTTTCAGAACATCAAACATTTATTCCTATCAGAGTAGATGATCAATCAGCTGGAGACGAACATTCGGTTCTTGTCCAGAACAAATGGGATACTTGCAGTAATTAATAAATTGTAAATAAAAATTATAAAATCTGCTTATCAATAAAGTGTGTTTTTATTTTGGTGGGGTTAAAATATGAAATTTATAGTTTGAGTTAACAAGAGAAGATAGAAATTTACAACAAAAAAATTGCATGTAGCAAACTTTATAGAGAATATTAAGCTAGATATGTTTAAATATAATTATTCCATGTACAGTAATTGCGTCCCAGTAGAAGCAAATTGGCAACCAGCGAATAAATTGTCTTATAGGATAATCCGATGTGGGGTAATATTGAACCTATATTCTTAAAACAAAAATCAGGCACTAAATAGCCAAGACTCTTTTTAGACTGTTTTTTATAAAAAGATCTTCTCTTTTTCTTCTTAACATGTCATACACCAAAGTGCATAGGCGACTATCTCATTACTAGAATTCTGATCTTGGCCGCGTGACACAGCTCGCCTCCATTGTGTATTCCTGTCCATTTTTTAATATTCCTTAACCTGATAATTGTTTGCGGCCGGCTCTTCTCCTACCTTTGATCTTCCCTTGTAGGATTAACTGTGGTATTTTATATTTTGCTCCTCTCAATATGTGCCCAAGGTACATATTGAGAGGAGCAAGAGGATCGAAGGTAGGTTCTCCTACCTTCGATCTTCCCTTGTCGGAATAACTGTGGTATTTCATATTTTGCTCCTCTCAATATGTGCCCAAGGTAACCAATCTTGCGTTTTTTAATTAATTCAAGTTCTCTTTCCACGCCGGCTCTCTTAAGGACGTCATCGTTTCGAACTCTATCCACCCAAGGTATGCGCATCATTCTTCTCAATGACCACATTTCAAATGCTTCAAGTTTGTTGATAGATGTTTTTTTTTTCAAATTTCCAATGTTTCAATGTTTCCATGTCATAAAGCAAGATGGCCCATATGTAGCACTTGACCATTCTGTAGCGTATTTCGAAATTTAGGTGTTAATTACATAGGAGCGGTCTGAATTTCACAAAAGTTTGTCTTGCCATTTGTACTCAGGTTTTTATCTCGTGTTGTGGATCCGATTGGTCATTGGTTGCCTCTTTCATTTCTAACTTTAAGGCCGTACTCTCCAATTATGTCTTCATATCTTCCTTTACCCACTTTGGCGTTAAAGTCGCCCATTATTATGTTTATGTCCTCTTTCTTTGTTAGTCTTATTGCTTTTTCCAGATCTTTATAGAACTTAGTTATTTCTTCTTCTGACTTATCTGCTGTTGGTGCATATGCTTTTGTCACATTTATGTTTTCTTGTTTGCCTGTCCTTTTTGATCAACATGATTCGTTTGGAAATTGGAACAAAATCTGTCACCAATATACTGGTCTTCCTGTCAAGAGCAATAGCCACTCCATGTCGGTGATGTCTATCTGTTGGGTCACTACACGAGTAATACATAGTAATCTTATCTTTCGTAAACTGTCCAGATCCAGTCCATCAGACTTCACTGACTCCCATTTATTTTCAGCCGATTCATTTCCTTTATAAGGTTGTGTAATTTTTCTGGTTCGTAAAGACTATTAACATTTCATGTGGAAATTCTTTGGATTTTATCTATTTGGCACCGGGAGATTATTCGCAACCTCTGATCATCTAAGGCCTGCCCAGGACTGAGGGCCATTGTTTTGTTTTTGTTCTGCCATAATAAAATAAGTTATCCTGGGGAAAATGTAGTATTCACAGCCATTCAAACTGTCCTAGTCATGCCTGTGGAATTCCAATAACAAGGCGGTCCAAGATAATTTCTTTTGCGCCTTGCGTTGGTACTGGTGATCGCTGCTGCCCTTCACCAGCGTTAAGGACTAGGAGGAATAACTATGGAGGATGTAAGATAAAGGTTATAAGACATGAGATTCCACGGTGTGGGATGGTGGAATATCATAAGCTAGCATGGGCAGGGTCGCTAGTCCCTGAAGTTGGTCTGTTTCCACCGGGATCGTGAAAAGTACACACCCGCTACCCTAAGATCTTCTCTAACTACATCAAAAATTAGATAGAAATGACATCTTTTGAGGTAAAATACTTCAACAGTAAACACAAAATAAGTAGGATCCTGGAATCTTAGAAGTTACAGGTAAGAGAATATGCTGGTAGACGCATTTAATAGAAAATGAGTTACTGAATGAATTGCTTGCATTCAGGAGAGAAGGTAAAAATGAAAATATATAAAAGAAATAGATATATGGATTTAGAAATGAATTAAGGGTAGCACTACTCTTTCAAAGTTAAGATAATTTAAAATGCATGCTGCACCAATTTAATTCAGCCGACAGAAAATTTAACACGTTAACATGTAAATTGGAGCTGAAAGGTCATATAATAGAACAAGTGATGGAGTTTAAATATCTAGGCATAATATTATCTAGCTACAGAAAGCTCAAGACCGAAGTGGAAGATCAAGTAAATAGAGCAAACACAGTCACAAACTGCCTAAATGAAAATATTGGGAAAGAAACGAAAGGCAGAATTTACAAAACAGTCATCAGACCAATAATGACATCCGCGGCAGAAACAAGACCTGAAACAGAGAGAATAAAAAGGATGTGGGAAATAGCAGAAATGAAAACACTTAGAAAAATTGATAGTAAGACACTACAGACCTAGATGTACCGATATACGATGTAGATGCGAGGTGGAAAACATCAAAAACTGCGTAAGAAATAAAAAACTAGAATGGAACGATCATATAAGCTGAATGACAACAAATAGAGTAGTAAGAACGGCAAATCACGGTTCTCCAATAGGAAGACAATAAGTAGGAAGACCACAAAAACAATGGAATGACAACTTACTGGAGGCACATTGAACAACAGACAGAGTCATGTCTATATAAAAGGAAAAAAAAGAAAAGAAGAAGAAAAAAATCATATCACATACAAGCTATTTTTCTGTTTTAGGTTTAATGGTCAATTATAGGCTACAACAAACGTGAATGAAAATATTTCGCATTAGTTAATTAAACAATTAGAAATAAAATCACGTTAACTAAAATAAGAAAGTTAAAACAAAACTACAGTTTGCTCTTTTTCCTGTTATGTTAAAGTCTTTTTCTGAAGGTTAGAGATCATTATGATTATTTGTATTTTAGTTCAGCTGCTATAAAAAGTTGATATTATAGAGAACACTTACACAATTTTCTTAAACTTACAGAACAAAGGCATTCGTTCTGCTCCAACGCTACATTTTCCTAGAATCTTTCCCTAAATGATAACTTGCAGAAGCTATATTTGGTTCTCTCATCACATTACTTATAAGTGACTTTAGGCAGTATATTCTGGTCGGAGTTTATCGTATCCTATTCTCTATTTCTTCATTTTATGTATACCTTTTTTAGTGAGGTCTCTTTTTTCCATTGCTGCTTTTATTTGCCCATTTCTCGTTATCTGGAACGTCTCCTTTTAGTTCTTTTATTTGACTTCTATTTCCAAGTTTTCAGCGGTATTCTTGTCTGGAATATCCTTCGTATATTGTCCACACACAAGAGCAATTTTTGATTTTTGTTTCTCTATTTAGTATATCCTTCACATACAACGATTCTCTAATTCTTTTATTTCTAATATTGTATATTAGTGATAATCTGAAGCTTCTTCTCCAAGACATTCGACATTCTATCATGGCATCTATTCTGTTTTTCATACTTGTATCTTCACCCAACTCTCTTGTAAAAATATATTGCGTGTTATGATAAATAATTTCCAATTACCAGCTTCCAAATTCATCTTCGAACTTTCTATTATGCAGACCTTCTCGTCTTTGTCTTCTGCCAAAATTATTTGATCTTCGGCAACCAGAAGGCTATGGTTGTAATAATGTAGTATGTAAGGGTAATGATGTAGAAAACTTTCAAAAATTTATTTAAAAGAGGAGAAAATCGAGATGCTCCTAACCAAGATTTAGAGGATGAACCGGACACAGATCCGGAAGATCAACCAACGGATAAATGAGTTGGTGACTCTGTTACTAATTTTACTGAGAAGAGAGTGGGAGAGGGGAAGAACCAGATTGACACGACCATTTATTTAACTTTGGAAAAGATAAAGAAGAAGCGACGCATTGATTGACATAACCTGGTTACACGTTTCCCAGGAGTAATACATGAAGAACGACTAGCTAAGTTGTATAATATATAATATTGGGGTCAGAGATTTTCTAATAAAAGTCCACAAAAAATAGTTAAGTCACAAACCAGTACATTTATCTTGAACTAAGAGATCGCTTTGACCGACAAAGTGATGCAACTGACACGGACATGACAGACTGAGATCAGACCTTTTATATGTTAGCGGATCTCTGGGGTATAGATGGACACGGCGTGGAAATATTTCGACTGGTTATGAGTCTTAAAAGGTTTAAGGTTCTTATGAGATGCCTGTGTTTTGATGACTGCATCACAAGGCCTGAAAAGAAAGCTGTTGACAACGTTGCGCAGATTTTTTAACTGTTTGAAAATTTTTTTCATAATTTTAAACATAGCTATTTACTAGGACAGTGTGTGACTATAGGCCAGAAACTGATGACTTTTAGTGGACGTTGCAAGTTCAAACAATATATACCTTCAAAGCCATCCATATAAGGAGTACAAATTTATGATTTGTGTGATGCAGCTACTCTTTATAAGTATAGCCTGAAAATATATACTAAAAAGCAACTCTTGAGGCCATGAACAAAATAATAAACTATCTGATGTCATTAGAAGATTGACACAACCTATTTATGAAACGGGTGCAATATAACGGCAGATAATTGGTTTACAGATGTGCAACTTGTTACTCGAAATGTTGTTGTTATATCTTCTCAGCATTACGACAATTCTATAGATTAGACATCAGGACAAGCTATGAAACCAGACATGATCATTATAATAAAACCAAGTCAGGTGTCGACGTTTCCGATAAGCTTCGCGCTTTCTACAACGTTGCTTGAAACACACGTCGTTGGCTCATGGTAGTCTGTTTTACCATGCTGAAAGTTGCAGGCATTAATGCTTAAGTGGTTTTAATCGGAAATGGACGGGAGAATATGCGGCGTCGCCTTTTTGTGACACAATGTATACCACGTTCTCTTTCTGAAGCGCTCAGCAAATTAAGACCAACGGAAGAGCCCGATAAAGAAGGTGGACTAGTGGCTGCAGAAGATGTAGCTCAAACAAAGCGTCGTCGCTGTACTTTATGTTACATATCACGAAGGACTAGATTGTCATACCATGAGTTAAAACAGCTCGTTTCATATTATAATTTAAGAAAAAATATTGCTAAGAGGAAGTGGTATGAATTAGCAGCCTAATATTTTTTTCATATAATACAAAACTTGTGATTATTATTAATATGATTATGCTTTATAATTTTCATACAATTAATAAGACAAAAAAATACGAAACTGAATATTTTAATAGCTGAGTTTCACTACAAAATACACATTTTAATATCAGTTTTTGGTATTAGCTATTTCTTATCAAATCCCCAAAAGCACAAATAATTAGATAATAAAAACTACCGATAAAAAAATTACGTAAAAATCCAATTTGAAATCAATTTTTGTTAAAATTTATAATGAGTTTACGAATATGTGGATAACAGGGGTCAATTTGGACTAGTATTTTAAACAACAAGAGATAACTGTTACCTAAAAGATAACCTCGAAATATAAATTAATATAATATAGAAAAAAATAATTTAGTAACACCAATTTTTGTCAAAATGTTAAGTAGAGGGGTTTTGTTACTTTTTGCCATAGCAGCGTATGTACAGGGAACACCAGGTAAGGTATTTTTGCATAAAACACTTTTTAGTAGTAATAATTGGCATTATACTAACGATAGTCACGGCATTGCTAAAAAATGAAAATCAATTTCTGTAGAGGACGATTAAGACGGAAGGAGAGGGGAGAAAGCCAAATATGTACTAAGTTAATAATTAGTATGAAAATTAGTGACAATAAATACCATAAGAAGAATATTTAGTGGCCTTAAAAGTATATTATACAATAACTGTATTAAAAAACTTTCATATGACTTAAAAATATAGTTAGAATAATTTAGCAATCAACCTTTTATTCAGTATTGCGCAAGAATCGGATAGAAAAATATTGGAAAAGGGAATAAAAAGTTATATAAGCCCAAGAACGTTTTTGCATCTGCATCAAAAATAATTTTAAAACTATCTTTAAAAAATAAATTTTAGCTTTTCAGAAACTCAAATAAATATAAGCAATCAATGAGATTATTATAACAATTTTGGGAAACACAGATTTTTTTTATTTATTAACACAGACAATTTTTTTAACATTTATCAATACAAATTTTTTATCTATTAACATAGACCATTTTTAACATTTATCAATACTTTTCCTTCCCCATCACATTTTCACACATTAACAAACATTTTATGGTTAATTTTTTTGTTAAACTATTAACAAATTAAAAGGTACAAATTAATCTTGTCTTTATTTTGTAACATCTGCTGGGAAGGGAAGTAGTTCTGTTAAACAATAAATTCTAATACAGTCCTGAAAAAAGACAACAATTTTAAGTTATAAAAAGTCATCTTGTCAAGATCAATATGGCAAATTTCTCACTGTTCTGGCTTGATAAATTAATTCATTTCCTCTTGTGTGGGTCGAATCTCTGATGTTTCGTAGTCAAGATTTTTTCTTTCATTCTATGCCCATTCTAACTTTAATCTTTCCTTCTAATATTATCTGGAGCTGCTCAAATTCTCTATGGCGCAATATGTGTCCTAGATATGACGTCTTTCTAATTTTAAAAGCATTGACCAGATAAGTGAGTGTGTTCATTACTCTCGGTACTTCTTTATTCATAGTTCTGCTGGTCCACCTTATTCTCAACATTCGGCGGTACATCGACATTTCAAATGAATTTAATTTGTTGACGTCATCAACTTGTTCATGGGGATTATTGTGGATTACCAGAATTTTGGTTTTGGAAATGTTAATGTCTAAGCCCAGCCTGCCACTTTCTTCTGGTAATATGTTTATCAATATTTTGAGTTAGTCTTCTGTTTCTGCTAATACTACGGTGTCATTGGCATATCTTATATTGTTAATGATGATTCAATTGACTCTGGCACCTTCCGGACGATCTTCCAAAGAAGCTCTAATTATATGTTCGGCATATACAATAAATAATAGGGGGGACCAAATGCACCCTCAACGCACTCCTCGTTCTATGTTGATGTACTTGGTGTTTCCGTTCTCTGTTTCTCGCATGCTGTGTGGTTCTAGTATGTATTACTTATGATAGCTATGTCATGTCCGTCCAACCCTAATTCTTTTAGCACCTCAATCAATTTTTCGTGTTTGATGCGGTCGAAGGCCTTTTTATAATCGACAAAGCACACATACATCCCTTTTTGAACCTCAAGATACCTTTCTGCAATCAGTGTCAATCCCATAATTGCTTCTTTAGTATATGTACCCTTTCTAAACCATATTGAGAACGACTCAGGTATTCTTCACACTTATTATGCATTCACGAACTTTGAAAATAAGGCTATTATCGAGCACAAGTTAATTAAATCTAGCCCAAGTACTTTCGCTTAAAATAGCATCTTCAGGGGCATTTCGTCAAAATGTAAACTATCCGGCAAGCGTAGAATGTGGAAACATTAATAATGACATAAAATTGTACAAAACACTACACTAAAACGAGGACAAACAGTTTCAAATTACTCAAAGATTCTACGCTACATTCTCTGTCAGTATCTGGAGGGATAATTATCCCTCCAGGGTCCATAATTATCACTCCAAAATGCCAGGGCATTTCGTCAAAATGTAAACTATCCGGCAAGCGTAGAATATGGAAACAATTATAGTGACATAAAATTGTACAAAACACTACACTAAAACGAGGACAAACAGTTTAAAATTACTTAGATTATTATCTCTCTAGATACTGACAGAGAATGTAGCGTAGAATCTTTAAGTAATTTTAAACTGTTTGTCCTTGTTTTAGTGTAGTGTTTTGTAC
This sequence comes from Diabrotica balteata, assembly GCA_918026665.1. Lineage (NCBI taxonomy): Eukaryota > Metazoa > Arthropoda > Insecta > Coleoptera > Chrysomelidae > Diabrotica > Diabrotica balteata. The sequence goes on along the minus strand of OU898282.1, from coordinate 149,674,867 downwards.
AATTTTATGTCACTATTAATGTTTCCACATTCTACGCTTGCCAGATAGTTTACATTTTGACGAAATGCCCTGAAGATGCTATTTTAAGCGAAAGTACTTGGGCTAGATTTAATTAACATGTGCTCAATAATAGCCTTATTTTCAAAGTTCGTGAATTTATAATAAGTGAATTCATAATAAACTGGCATTTTGGAGTGATAATTATGGACCCTGGAGGGATAATTATCCCTCCAGATACTGACAGAGAATGTAGCGTAGAATCTTTAAGTAATTTTAAACTGTTTGTCCTCGTTTTAGTGTAGTGTTTTGTACAATTTTAGGTCACTATTAAAGTTTCCACATTCTACGCTTGCCGGATAGTTAACATTTTGACGAAATGCCCCTGAAGATGCTATTTTAAGCGAAAGTGCTTGGGCTAGATTTAATTAACTTGTGCTCGATAATAGCCTTATTTTCAAAGTTCATTTATTCGAGCATTCAACCTCATTTCAATTATTATGAATTCGGTTATAAATTATTCGCATAAAAATCTTAGCGGCATGACTCATTAGGAATACAGTTCACTTGCTTTTTGTTTCTTGAGAAGAGTGTGGGCTTTTAGCCAGTTATGCGGTATTATGACATGTTCATATATAATTTTGTAGAGCTATCTTAATTTCCCGACAGCCAGGCTGACCTGACAAAATACTGATACTCACTTCCCAAACTGTGCACATCACTTACACTAGCTTCTGTTACTTGATGCACTTCCTTCTTGTGCTCTTTCATTGCCTTTCTTGTAATTTCTGGGATCCTTCTCACATTGCTCGTACTAGGTTTATGCTCTTCTCTAAAATTTTGCAAAATGGTTATGGCCTTGACACTTAGCACATGTTTTACATCAGCAGGACATCGATTGTCTCTAAAATAATTATATCCACATCTGGTATATACCCGATTACAACTTGGTTCTCTTTGTTGAACTGCATTTATTAATGACTTATTTTGTAACACTTTAGACTGGTCTTTACTTATTTCTATCGCTCTTTATCTATTTTATCTCTAATCATCTGGTCTTGTTGGCTGTACTTTGTTGTTTTAATTGCTTTCTGTAGTTCTGTAACAAACGAATCAAATGGCTGCCCTTCTTTACTAATACTATTAAACTTAAATCTTCCAAAAATGACATTTTCTTTAATGAACAATACTCTTTAAACTTTTTTTTACGCAAGTTACTATTCTGTCTTCATTTTGGTCAAATGTGAAGATATTGTACAGCTCTAATGCCTCCTCATCCACCAGATTTAAAAAAACTGTCAGCTTTTTACATTCTGGTTTGGAGGTTGGATTCGTACCTATCAGAAATAGATCAAACTTTTAGCTAAATTTGCGCCAGTTTGCAGATATATTTCCACCAAATACTACAGATTCAGGTACCTATCCAAACAAGAAATGGTTTCACCACGCAAATATTATCACACCTGACACCATGTATAAGTCTAATGGAAGGTCTAATAAATAAAACAAATACTATATTGAGTTATTGTACAAGCAACAAGTATATTAACTTCACATGCCAGTAACCCAACTTAATAACCTTGTCTCATTTTGTTACAATAAATTCTATTTTTTTGTAGTTCAAAAGGGATGGTTGAAAGGAGGGGCCGATGTACCCAATGTCCCATTAGTGAAACATGGCAACAAAGCCTACTTTCTTGGAGTTAACTACAAGGTAAATATATCTTTTGTTACGCGCTTTAAAACATTCGTAAAACTTTAATTTTTTAGGCAAACTTCCAAGAGGCTCTCCAATTCTGTGATGTCCTTTACATGAAACTATTGACCATTGACTCAGAAGAGGAAAACGATGCGATCAAAAAAATTATTTTGGATAATAGTAAGTAGGAATCTAATTTACATAATTTTCAATACAATATCCCATTAGTATTAAATCCAATATTCTTCTTTTGTTGACTAGCATCATGACTTGCACACTTATTAAATTAAATTATTTTATTTTTTCATCCCCAAAATTTGTGGTAATAATAATTTGGATATGACAATTATTTTTAATTATATAATAGATTGTTGCTAATATCTTTTTTAATATAAGCAATCATAACTTTCCAGTTTACTAATTAATCCAATAAATCCTTTATATTCGAATATTTTATAATATCCCTTATTTTTTCCTATTTTTAGGGTCCACTGGTACCGAGTACTGGACTTCTGCTGCCAACTTCCTGGACAACAGAAACTTTGTATGGATGAGTACGGGAAAAACTGTAGAACATACAAAGTGGGAAAACGGAGAGCCTAGTTATAATGGTGAAAAATGCGTCCAGTTGTGGGAAAAAAATAACGATATTCTCTGGAACGATAGAGACTGCAACACCAAGCTCAACTTTATTTGCCAAAGGGAAAACCACGAAGCTGTTCCAGCAGTAGCATCAGCGGTGGTTCCTCCAGCAGCTGTTGGTAAGTTATTATGAATACATTTTAACACTTTGACTGCCATGTGTATACCTGAATATACACAGTGGCTGGGTTTAAACCGCCACGTGTATATTTACATATACATAATCTTGGCCATATGTATTCCACAGGAGCACACTCTATGTGTATTTCTAATAGGATTTAACTTAGCGTGGCCTGGGGCAAACTAAAAATAATGATCTTAGCCTAAGTCAGATCACTCTCAGTGGCTTCTTTTGTAATTGAAGCTAAAACTAAAATAGTAGCTGTGACATATATACAGATTGAATTAATTTAAAATGGATCATACAATTTCAATGGTCTAACCCGGTGATAGACATTGAATAAAATATCGTTCAACTATTTGTCTCCTTTTACGACGCACCATAGTCTATAGTGCCTCTCAAAGTCAATGTTGCCAATCGCCGTGTAATAATCCGATTTGCGGATCTTTTTGAGAGTTATATCTATAAAAATACATTTTTAACTACACACTTGCTTTGATCATATTATAGAAAATCGACATGGCTTGATTTAGCGAGAAATTTTTATGAGAATTTTTTTAATTACATAAAAAACAAGAATGCTTATAGCGAATAAAAGGTAAAACGAACCACGATGGAAACGCCCGAAAACAGGCAATGGGCATTCTAGTTTTAAAGTTCCAAGAAGTAAACAAAGATGCGAATGAAGAGTATGTAAGAAAAAGAGTTAAAAATTTTAGAACATCCTATAAAAGTGAATTAAAATTAGCATTGCAATCCAGTAAATCGGGTGCAGGGGCAGACGAGATTTATTTTGCACCAAAATCTTGGATTTTGGGAGGGGCAACCTATTTGGGTGGACTTTTGACTTGTTCTTGAATGAGTTCAGAATCCAGCAGCCCGCTGATATATTGGATTTTTATAATATAATTATTTGACAACCTTTTGTTGGCCAACCACCTAGAGGGAATTTAGCCGAAACACATATATTTCGTATGATCCGAATTTATCTCGTTCAATCTGTATACATAATATATACATGTTATAACTGTTGACCATTTTTTTAGGCAAACCATCCTACAGCCCAAACATTAACATGTTGAGTTTTAACGGCAAAAACTATTATTTCTCAAGGGATTATAAAGTAAGTTTAATTTTTATATATCAAATATTAATTAAATATGTGAAATATATAATAAAACGATTTTGTTTATTTTCGTGGAAATATCCGTGAAATAAGACACAAGTTTTAAGAAACATTAACATTTATGTATAATTTTGCATACTTTTCAATCTATATTACATTAACCAAAAACATAAATTAAAATAAAATAATATTAATGTTAAAAAACTAGGAATTTCAAAGTTACAACACTTTTGCACGAAGGAAATTGTTAATTACTACACATTTAGTATTAGAATTTTAAAGTTACAACACTTTTGCACGGAGAAAATGGTAAAAAGTCTAGACACATTTCCTGTTAGTTGTTGTCCTCTTCTCGTATGTCATCTTGGGTCAAAATATTCTTATAAAACTATTGTGAGATTTTGGTAGCCTGGGGACTTGTTTCTAATTAGTTAATCAGGATATGTAAAGAGAAAGTAATCTCCAACAACGATAGGAATAGTACAAAACATTACATTTAGCCACATGTTTCTGATAGCCACAATTCCTTCGGTTTGTAATGACAACGTCATATCACGGTAGAAAAATTATGTGTAAAACTTTTAATATTTTTTATTTAAATTCAAAACCAAAGGACTATAAAAAAATATGTAAATTAGGTTAACTTGTGTACAGTGATTAACAAAAGGATTAAATTAATTACCTTAGTAAAAGTCGAGTAGGTTAGATGAAGATTTAATACAATTTGGGATTTAGTTTTTATAGAACAAGCTTTCTGAGAATAGATATTTTTAATCTGTTAATATTGTTAATACCCAAGTTTTAAGATACCTGTTTTTCCTTCCATAAGAAAAAATACTTTTTGGCTGTAAACAATTGGTCTTAATTTATGTGTTTTTAATCCAATCCAATTTTTATTACAATGACACACAAAGGACATAAAACTTACATGAATAGATTGGTCTCGTAAATCTTTGTTTATTGTCTCGGCCGATAATGGATTACGCAGACACGCTGTATATTTAAATTAAACACCACAGATATAGATATTAAAATAACAAATTTTTTCGTGCCTTTTATTGATTGTTATCGAAACCATTGCAATGTTCCGTGCAAAACTGTTGTAACTCTGTTACATTAGAATTACAACAGTTTTGCACAGAACTTATGTACAAAACACAAAATAGTTAAACTGTTGTTGTTGTAATATTTAGTTGGTTAAGCATTTGAAAGATATTACAGTTTTACAGGGAATAAAATGTACATTTTTACAATCGAAATCCGTAATTATTTCATTTGTATAAAATTTTGAGTTACTGCAGTCTTACACTGAAGGTGCGATATTTTTTTACCTCTCCATTATTTTGGACTTCAATTATTAAAAATTCGCTTATAATAAGTGTTAAATCATTATTTCATAATAATTAAAAATATGTTTTCTTGGAAAAAGTATTTTGTTAAGCATGGTCTTGGTATTTCACCTAATCAGTCAGGTAGTACTTTTTTAGAGACATAGGTTACCAAAAGATAGTCCTTTAAAACTGTTAGACCTGTTAATTCCTGAATAAAACATATCTAAGTGTCACCTTAGCTTCTAAATTCATCTGGAATTAATACACTGATATCTGCATTACCTTAATGTTACTATTTCTGTTAACATATCTAAATCTGTAGTTAATGCTCCACTATTCATATTTTTTTCTCACGCAATTATTGAGTATCAGAATCACTAACTTATTTCTTATTCCATGCTTCTATAAAGTAAAAATTATGCAATTAGTTTTTTCTCCATGATAAAAAACTTGGAACAAAAATTTTCTATATATTGACTTTTTAGACTTTTTAAGAGAATGTTTTGTGTATGTTTTGTTTGTTTTGTACAACGTATGACTTAATTAAATACTGATACAATCGATATTTTACAGGGTAGATTCACTGAAGCAGCCTTTTATTGCAGAATGCTCCATATGAGTCTTGTAACTATCAACTCTGCCGAAGAAAACCAAGCTATAGAGAAATATATCAGAGATAACAGTGAGTGGTTTTATATTTATTTTTGACAAACCGTATACAATAATTATTATACGTTACGCAAAAATATAAAAAAGCCTTAATTCTTAATAGATCGACTGTATTTTTAATGCAGTCTGTCTACTATAAACAACATTACTACTACAATATATAATTTTTAAGCAATAATAGGTTTGAACTAAATTTAATTGCATTTCAGCAATCAGTGAAGCATATCGTTGATGAGAGTGTAATGAGCTTTTGTAGTTTGGTCGTGAATAAATTTGAGTTAGCAATCGAATCGCTAGACTGTCACTTTCTATTCACATTTATATGTTTTTGGTCATTACACAACCTGTAGCGGTCACATTAAAAAGTTCCTTACTTAATTTATATGAGCTTTTTTCTTTTTAGGTCTTCACTAAACTTCTTTTTTAGTTCCGGTCTTTTCATTCTATCAAGTATTTACATAAAATTACCAAACAGTGTGTTGAGTACCAGCTTCGTATTCAAAACTGCTAATATTTTTAATTAGAACTGTTTTGTTTTTTATAACTTCTCTTGCACTTGGTATTTTATGTTCATCCTTTTTTAGGTTTATTGATATTTTAGAGATTTTGTAAAAATTTTTGATCTGATTTTTTATTTGTGTAAGATAATGTATGTATCCTCTTAGTTTTAAGACTACCCTTAATTTATTTTATTCTTTTTTCGTAGCCCAGAACAGAAATTAATAACTAATCTACCACCTAAAATACTTATCATCACCATCATCAGTAGATCGACAACCCTTTCTGGGTCTTGGCTTGTTCTAGGATTTTTCGCCATTCTGTTCCTTGCCTTGTTTTTCCAGTTAGTAATCTTAAGTGTTTTCAGATCTTGTTCCACTTGTTTCATGTATCTAAGTTTGGGTCTTCCCTTTGACTTTCTCCCTTCTTGTGTTTGCCTTATTATATGTTTTGGTGTTTCAGTCTCAACATATGTTCAACATGGCCCATCCAGCGCAGACGTGCGATCTTAATGGATGTTATGACCTCAAGTCCATTACATGCTGTGTATAGTTCAATATGTCATTTTGTTTTACCCGCTTATATATGTGTCTACGGATTTTTCGTTCAAGTATACCTAATAGGTTCTCATCGCTTTTCGACAGTCTCCATGTCTCTGATCCATATACAAGGACAGGTTTTATCAGGGTTTTGTATATTTTGCATTTGGTTTTTTGTGATATTGTTAGATCTTAGATGTATGATTAGTCCATTATATGTTTAACTAGCGATATGTATTCTTCTTATAACTTCTTCACCGACATTGTTATCTGCGGTAACTAGTGAACCTAGATATGTAAAATTTTTCATGCTTTTCATGGTGTTATAGTCTCCTATTTTCAGATTCTGTATGTTTTTTTGGTCTGTCAATTTGCTGTTTTTTCTGTCTTTGGTTTTTATTTCTTTAATATTTAGGTCACTGTTTTGTGCCGCTCTTTTTATCGCATTCATTGCTTCTACCATCTCTGTTGCGCTTTTAGCTATGGTAACAACATCATCTGTAAATGTCAATATTTGTACACTTTTTGTTATTATTGTTCCTCTGGTGTTGACTTGTGACTCTCTAATTATTTTTTCTAACGTGGTGTTGAATAGAATACAGGATCTGTCATAGGCCCATTCTCACATAAATTGTATCTGTTAGTGCGTTTTGAATTCGAATTTTGCTTTGTACTTTAAGTGTTTCTTTTAGATATCAATGAGTTGATAATAGTTGATATTATTATATATATTTATTATATTTACTTCTCTGTCATTGCCATTGCCACAATTCTTTGGCCCTATATTTTTTTAAATATCGTTTATCTATAAAAGGAGTGCTTCAGTTAAAAATTCATTTTACATTTTAAATATTTTCTTGGATTTTTTTCGAAAAATCAATTTTTCCTGTTCCCCTTCTTGGGTGGAACTTTATACAATCAATGAGTTGAGTTGAAATATTAAACTCTTTTAGTGCATGGATCAGAAATTCTCGATGGATGCTATCATGAGCACTTTTAAAATTATTGAAAAGATGATGTGTGTCTATATTAAATTCACTAGTCTTTTCCAAGATTTTCCCTCAAGACGGAAGATCTGATTTATTATGGACTTCTGCCTGCAGAAACCAGATTGATATCCCTCAACTATTTGGTTGGCATATGGATTAATCGGTCATATACAATATTTGACAGTATTTTATATGCCACAGTTAGTAAAGTTATTGCCCGGTAGTTTTTACATTGAAGCTGATCTTCCTTTTTATGTAGTGGGATAATTCCTCCGGTATTCCAGTCTTGTGGCAGTTGTTTATTATTCCATATGTTCACTATTAGTTCGTATATCGCATTCAATAGGGAGTCTCTACCTTCCTTAATTAATTCTGCGCTAATGTTGTCCAATCCAGGCGACTTGTTCTTTTTCAGTCTGGTAACTGCTTCTTGCAACAGCTACTGAAGGGAGGGTTATTTCTCTGGTATCCGTTTGATCTAGTATAATTCCATTAAGTAGTGGATCTTTGTTTATTTTTTAAACTTTTCTTTGAAGAATTCTACCCATTTTTGTAGTATTTCACTCTGTTGAGTTAGTATATCTCATTCGTTATCTCTGCACATCATTGTTCTTGGTTTAAATTCTTTTCCACTTTTGCTAAGTTAATGGTAGAATTTTCTGGTTTCTGATGGTTTATTTAGTTCTTTCGTTTCTTGGAGTTCTTTTTCTATATGTACTCTTTTTTTTCTGGATGTGTTTTCTTCTCTTGCCTTCTTAGCATTCCATATTCCTAATCTGCCTTTCGTATTCTATGTCGTTGTTGTAGTCGTTAGTATGTATTATTTTTCCTCTCTGATCTTCAGTTGATTTAAGCTTTTTTTGTAGATCCAGGCTCTCTTTGGCCGCGTTTTGTATGATGTTTTTACAAGATTTCCATTCTATGTTTATATTCTCGTTCTTTTCTCTGTTTTGTAGCCTTTCTATTATATACACTTTGTATTTTGCCTTTTTACTGTTGTGTGCTAAGTTTTTTATTTCATATTTTTCAATTTTGCATCGATTTTTTTTTTAATGTTTAAGATTCTGGCTTTTATTCTACTTTCCACTAGGTAGTGATTCGAGTCTGCATTTGCCCCTCGTCTGCAGCATACGCTTATTACGTCTGAGTGATGTCTAGAGTCAATAATAACATGATCTATCATGTTTGCTGTAACCTTATCTGGTGATCTTCATGTTCCACTATGAGTATTTTTTCGCTGGAAGCATGTGCTGGCAATGACCATGTTAAGGCAAGAAGCTCAAATTGTAGAAAACAATAAAATTCCTTCTTTATTTTACTTTTTTTTTAACACAAAACAAAATTTTTAAATCGTCGACTTAATTCATATTATTGCATAGATCTTGGATCCAGATGGTGGATTGCTGGTACTAGACTATTAGACGACACCTGGACCTGGTTCACAAACGGTCAACCAATCGAGTACACCAAATGGGACAAAAACCAGCCAGACAACATAAACGAAAAGTGCATAAACCTTCAACACACAAACGAAAACGGACTCTTCTGGAACGATATCAACTGCAACGAGCAATTTCCCTTTATCTGCGAGAAAGTCACTGGGGAAAACGTTCAACGTGTTAAAAGAGACGCGTTCAACGAGGAAGAGGACCCAGACGCAGATGAATTTGTTAACGCTGTTTATGCTGCCATTGTCGAAGATGATGGCGGAGAACAAACTCAAGTTGCTACTGTAGCAACAACCGAAGAAGACGACGACGAACTGGAACCTGGTGAGTGGTCAAGTATTTTATTGACTTTAGGTTACCAATTTTCCTTTTTTATATTTTTAAAACTATACCTCTGTCGTCCAAAAAAAACTAGATATGTAAATCCGTAAAGTAGTTTCGAAACCAATTCAGATTTCTACTTTAATCTAAACCTTCCAAAAATTGCAAGGTATAACAGTCGTTGATGAAGATGTTAAAAGAGACATAGGGAATCTAAAATTTGCATTCCAAGGCATGTATCCTCAACTAAGCAGAAATCATTAGCGAATTGGTTTCTTGTACTCATACAGAGTAAATCCGAATAAAATGAAAAAGAGAGTTAAACGTGAAAAATAAATCTTTTCTGTCTTTTAAGCAACAACACTAAAATGGCTTCGATGTGGACGCAATAGCGACATCTGATAAGAAATCCGTAAAATAGTTTCGAAACCAATTCATATTTCTGCTTTAATCTGATCCTTCTAAAAATTGCAAGGTATAACAGACGTTGATAAGGATGTTAAAAGATACATGAGAAATCTAAAATTTGCATTTCATGACAGATGAGAGAGATGAGACCTATTAGGTTGAAATATGTATAAACAGATACATGGACGCTTTGTACGTGAAATCAAATATTGACTGTCTTTTTCATTTTATAAAATAAATATGTGTTATAAAGGAAGGACTGCAATGATCTATTAACTACCATATTAAGCCAGAAATATGGCAAAGAACCATACAATTTATCTTTGTAACTCTGTTTTGAAAAGAAGAGAGAAATATTCATTACTTCGATGAAATTTACGTCTTGGTCTACAACCATAATTACAAAAATTTATATTTTGAAGAAAAGGCTCGAGTTTTTGTCTGCAAAGTATGCACCTTTAGCTATATATCGCTATTTATTTTTAGTTTTTTATTGTTAGATGTGATTAATTTTGGGTCACAGTTTCATTTTTTTTTTGATTTACAGAAATACAAAATTTTAATATAATTACTGTTTCAGTTACCGATGAGGAATGGCAGGCAGCTATGGAAGACACTCCACCAGGATTTTTGACTTACACTTACAATGCTGGTAAAAAGTATCACATTGAACTAGAAATGTTGGTGAGTAAAAATATAAAACAGGGGTATAGTATCTTGTATAATATTATAAATTATAATATTTTAAATATAACACAAAAAAAAATTCATAAATATTTTGACAAAAAGGGTTGTCGTTTCTACGAGAGTCACAGAGAAAATTCCTATAAACTTATTTGGGAATATTTCGAAAATCTAATAAATACAGATCAACATGAGGAACTTGAGGGAAACAAGAATTGGCAAAAGATGAAGAAGGGACGTACGAGCAACCAACTGTGAATGAAGTCAAAGAAATAAAAAGAGACCTGAAAAATAACAAAAGTGCGGGAGCAAGTGGTATCTCAGCTAAGATTTTTAAGAAAAGTGGCGAAAGATTGAAGCAAAGGATATTTCACTTGACACTAATAATTTGTCATAAGTAAGAAATAACGAAACAATGAAATACCTCTCTTATTTGTCCTATCTATAAAAAGAAGATAAAACGTATTAAAAAACAATAGAGGTATATTATCTATTATAAGTGGTTTATAAAAATCTTGCAAAAGTTATTAGGAAAATATTAATAAAATATGACAACAAACTGATTGGAGAACACCAGGGAGGTTTTAGACCAAGAAGAACAACTACTGATCAAAGAGATTAATATCAAAATATAGCTAAAAAAAAACTTAGGCTCAAATATGATATGGGATTACATAAATTGGGATTATGAATGACTCCTTAAATCAAACGATGGTATATGAGGCCATGAGAACATTAGAAATACCAGAAAAAAGAAGCTTAGTTTTATCTGTAGATTCCTCAACCGATTTGTAGCGTAAAAGTTTATATTTATTAAGGCATTATTGAAATCGGGATAACGGCACTCGTTTTTGCCTCCAAAAATATTTACTAAACTTAAATAAATTTCTAAATTTTTATTTTCCATATACAAATAAATTTGTATTTGTTTTCAGGGTACACAAAAGCAAGCTCAAGTTTTTTGTGAATACCACGGTCTTCAGTTGCTAGCCATTGAAAATGACCAAGAAACTGAAAGTACCAAAAAGGTACTTGAAGATGTCGGTAAGTTTAATTGATAATATAAATATGTCTTGCAAAATATAAAACAAAATAGGTACCTACTTATTTCCATTTGGTCGTCACTAGTACGATGCAGTCAAGTTAGAAAAGAAGCATGTTAATTTTGAAAAGGATCACTCCAGGAGCAATGAGACCAATTGGTGGCATTAGACGGCAACAACGACCAAATATTTAGAAATAAGTATTTACGTCAAATGAAATCGCAGGCTTGTCAGAATCGCCAGAGTCAGAATTATAGTTTATTGCTGTTGAATGGAGCTGTTGGACGTGAATCCCTATCCTGGCATTTGGTTTTCACCTCTGGCTGCGTTGAGTAGTTGAGTTACTGTGACCAAATGCCCATCTTGGTAGTTAGTATTCGCCTCTGGTTGCGTTGAGTAACTGAGTTACCGTTGCTAACTACCCATCTTCCTGTCTTTTGATTTCTTTTTCTTAGTTCTCCTGAAGAAGCTACATACAATTGTAGCGAAACGTCGAGATGAACCCACTTTTGGGTCACTCACAAATGACACGGTCCAAATCCGAAAGACAAATAAACTATAAGTATTTACGTATTTATTGACGTAAAGTTTTGTTTAGTTTAATATAATTTTAGTTCTTAAATAACTCTGGTAATTTTATGTATATTTTTTTTTTCGTTTTTTGCCTATTTAAATTGAAAAACCAATCGCAAATATCCTAATATTCCATTTTTTTTGGCCATTGGTGTCAAAAAGCTGAATCAAATTTACCAGTCCTCCTATTATTGAACCTCTGCTCATAATTCGTTATTGTAGTTCTGAATATTTTATTCTGGGTTTTCATACTCAGTTCCTAATGTACCTTACATATATACCAATGATTATTACAAAAATAATATATTCCTAACTAGTCCAGGCTGTTAGGCCGCTCCCGTTGGCAAAATGTTTCTGATTCGGTTTCTTCGCGGATTCCGGTTCATAAATGTCCCCTTTAAACAAATATGAAGGGTTCTTCTTCTTCTTCATGTACCATGTCCTTTCAGAACGTTGGTTACCATCATAGCTATTTTAATTTTATTCACTGCCACCCTAAATAGCATGCTTGTATCTACACCACACCAATCTCGCAAGTTCTTCAACCATGAGGTTCTTCTTCGTCCTGGACTGCGTTTGCCTGGTATTTTTTTCTTCATATTATTATTCTTCATATTATTAATATGCAGGGTGCCGGGCGAAATTTTTGGGCAGAAATTGTTTAAACAATTTTTTTAAACAAAGTCCAAAAATAATTTTTTTTTAATCTGGAAAATTTTTTTAGGTTTTTTGGGCTATTTTAAACAAAAAAAGTCTCCTGTCATTTTTCTCTAAAGTCGATAGTTTTCGAGTTATAAACGATTTAAAGTCTGAAAAATGCGAAAATACGCATTTTTGAGACTTGAAAACACATATGTAAATTATTATTTTTAAGGTTACCAAGTGTCTAAATTAAAGTTTAAACATTCAACTTCAAGAGTGTGAAGAGTAATCGGGGCTTATTTTAATTTAAACCGTTGTTTTTTAATTGTTAAGTATGCGCGTACACTCGATTTTTCAGCCGCCGCGGCGCCGCGGCGCCGCCGCGCGCTACCGTGCGCCTCTATCCTACTTATGCATAGTTTACATATACTTACAAATAATTATTATTTATTGAGTATATATTTATTTATATCAATTGAGTTATAATATAAATTTCGTCTAAAGTCTAATAATTGTTACATAAAATAATTGTACAAAAGTTTGTTAAATAACACACTAATATCACTCAGTAAAAGTATCTTTGTTTTCACAAAAATCTAAATCACATCCACCTAATGGTACACAGTTGACATGATTTTTCTTGCAGTTGCAAGCATTAGTTTTGCAAGTCTTTTTGCATTTGCACGGTTTCCCAACCCACCACTATCAGACATATAATATCCATATTGTGTAAAATCGAGAGTTTGATAGCGGGAATATATGGCATTTCGCCAAATATATGTTTTAGCGAAAGCTCTTAACAAGTGTTGGTAAAGTGCGTCAGAGGTACAAGGTATATTGGCTAGATTAAATTAAATTTTTCAGTCACACTGTCTTTTCGTCGAAGAGCAGTATTTTGTATTGTTATATAAAAATCTACTTTAGGTTTTTGCACTAATTTAATATTGTTAATGTTATTACAAAAAATACAAACTAAATTTTCTTCGGTAAGTTTTCATTTAAGAAGAGGTACGGAAAAAGACATTTTAAATCCATTCACAATTTTTTTAAAAACACATTAATAATATAATACCCTTTTAATATGCATTAAACAATAGTCTTCCTAATGATCGTTTATAACAAATCAAGTATGAGCGCGCGATTGTTAAACAGGTAAAAACTTGCATTTGTGCGATAGTATATTGTTTTTAAACACCGCGCAATTTAAAATTAAGTTTACTAATATTAATATTTACTGCATTGTATTATTTAAATAATAATTTAAAAATATTATTTACAATTGATATAAATAAATATATACTCAATAAATAATAATTATATTGTTCAAATTTGGAAGAAAAAAAAACTATATACGGTTATTACATTGCGATGATTGATTTATTTAATTAGCCAAATGACAATAATTAATACCTACATAAACAAATTATGAAAAAAACTATGTTAATAAACTTCAAGGATTTGTTCGGGTTTTTTTGCGTAAATGTATATGTAAACTATGCATAAGTACGATAGAAGCAAAAAACAACGGTCTAAATTAAAATAAGCCCCGATAACTCTTCCCAATCTTGAAGTTAAATGTTTAAACTTCAATTTAGATACTTGGTAACCTCAAAAATAATAATTTACATATGTGTTTTCAAGCCTCAAAAATGCGTATTTTCGCGTTTTTCAGAATTTCAAATCGCTTATAACTCGAAAACTATCAACTTTAGAGAAAAATGACAACAGACCTTTTTTGTTTAGAATGACCCAAAAAACCTAAAAAAATATTTTCCAGATTAAAAAAAATATTTTTGGAATTTGTTAAAAAAAAATTGTTTAAACAATTTCTGCCCAAAAATTTCGCCCGGCACCCTTCAGATTTGTTTAAAGGGGGCATTTTTGAAACGAAATCCGCGAAGAAACCGAATCAGAAACATTTTTCTATCGGGAACGGCCTCACAGCCTGGACTAAACAACCCTATTCGACTGTGAATTTCACCAAAACATTTAATACATTTTTTTTATCACATATCAAGTGTTTTTCTTTTCTATTTAAGATATATCTGTTTTTTTGTTATTCTATATGTGCATCGTGACTAAACATTTTTGTAATGTTTTGATTATATATGCTTTTTACCTCTGTTGGAAATGCTAAACTTTTCATTGTTTTAGGTGAAGATGGCCCATTCTGGATCTCCGGAAGAAGACCACTCTCAGACTGGAGATGGTTGAGAATCAATCGTCCAATTATTTACCAAAAATTAGAACCCAACGAAACCTTATTCGTTGATGACAGAACCTGCTTAACGATTCTATTAAACGGTATCTGGAGGCTAGAAAAGTGTGAAAAGGTCAGACCTTTCATTTGTGAGAATCAAGAAAAGGCAGTTCCCGGTGGCCATGTCCCGAAAGATGACGTCGTTGGTAATGTTGGTAAAGACAATGACAAGAAAGAAGTCGCGCCTTCTGCAGCACCTGTTTATAAAAAGAACTGTCTGGTTAAACCAATTGTTAATGTGTACATTAACAACAACTTGGTGTCTTCCGGTGTTAGTTTAGCACGTGGAGCAGATGAAGGTCACAAGAATCAAGGCACATATTCTGTTAATGTTAACAACAGCTTAAGACCATGTGGAAATAAATAAAAAATTAGCAAGCTAACTTTATAAATAAATTTTACCAACAATTATTTGCAGCATTTGTTTTATTTCCGTTGTAACATAAAAATCGTATTTGCTAAAGATTAATTATAATTAGATAGCCTTGTCAGTATTTCCAATAAGGTATTTAATTTAACTACAACTAAGTCAAAACATTACAACCCCTGGATTACCAAAGGTATTCACATATCAGCCAAGAATATGCGTTTACTACTGTACATTAAGAAATTTACTACCAACGTCTTTTTCTTGATTCCACCTCCCTATGTTTGCTTAGGCGTTTATATTAATTTTTCTGGCGTTCATTGTTCCTTCCCAGTTCATTTTCCATTTTCCTGTAACAAATGGATTCAATTTTATTCCAATCTGCAGATTTCAACCTGCTGCTCAAAACGTATAACAAATCTAGAATCTTCTTGTCAACCTTCGCCAAATTTTGACGATGCTTTCGGTACTCGTTGCTTTTCTTTTGAATCAATATTGAAAAAAGAAAAGCAAAGAACAACGGGATGACCTCTCACGCCGGAACCAGTGGAGGGGAGACGAATAAAAAATATAAATAGTTTTGCCTCCGTAGTAGAATGGGGCGTTAGTTACAGCTTACAAGCAAATCAGTAATATCTCGAAGATGACAACCTCTAGTATTGACGAAACGTCAAAAACTAATCTTAAAAGGCAACGGACTAACAGCCCGAATAAACAGTTTAACAAGGTAGATGATGGCCGTGAGAGCCTAACGTATTTTCTCAGATGGACAGTTTACTGTCAAACAGTAGACTTAACACAGGCTAAATGACGAATTCGACAGAATAGTCATTTAAGTAGGTTGTATATATTGGTTGTTATCTTAATTGCGATATAGACTAGGCGAGATCTGTAAAAATTCAGACCATAATGGACATTTTCCATAGGAAGCTATTTTTTTTTGCTGGAATCCCTTCAGGATGGGCCCAATATCGATAATCACGATATGCGCCAGTTGCAAACTCTGCTAAATTTTTTATTTAACAAAATCTGAAACAATTGAAAATTTCTCATTTTTTTGCTCCTATTTTTGTTTATAATTCGGAAAATATTGATCCTAGAGAAAAAATTATGGAAGGTTAAAAGTTTCGTTATTCAATTTTTCACAATATGTCGTTAGCTAGAAATTGAACATTTAATGTTTATTGTTAAAAAATAGCAATAATTGGAAAAAAAAACGTACAAAAAAATTAAGTTTATCCTTTAAAGGTTTTCGACTTTTTAAACTTGACTTACAAGCTCCATATTCCGCCTAGAAACACTTTTTAATTTGTTTAAAACGTGTGCTAAATTTTGTTAAGATCGGTCGGATACGTTTTGCATAATAATTTTGCAATCCAGCCTACTGAAAAAAAAATCGCAAATTTTCAAATTTATAGTAGGCCCTAAATAAGGCCCCCAGATAGTTGCAATGTTTTTTACAAATAAAGGAAGGCTCAAGCTTCTAAATGCTTTTTGTAAAATTCGTAGAAAAGAAAATTTTTTAAAATTTTAAATATGTTTGAGGCTTATAAACAAATTGAATAACTTTACGAGCTTTTAACATATCATTTTCGAATCAAAATATATTCTCAAATCAAATAATGTCATTATTATGATAAAACTGCAGAATTTAATTATTTTAAAAAGTTTGATTTTTACAAAAAAAAAATTTGTTCTCCTTTGTTTTAACAATTCAAATTATTACTGTTATTATATATTGTTACTTTTAGTGAACAAATATGTATTTATAAATTGTTAATAAATAATTTGAATTGTTAAAACAAAGAAGAACGAATTTTTTTTTTGTAAAAATCAAACTTTTTAAAATAATTATTAATTTCTGCAGTTTTATCATAATAATGACATTATTTGATTTGGGAATATATTTTGATTACACAACAACGATGTGTAAAGATAAGGAGGGTAATATATTGACAGAACAGCAAGAGATACTTAGAAGATGGACAGAACATTTTAAGGAAAAGCTTGGGTGAATAGGACGGAGATGAACCCTGATATACCATTAGACCAAGCAGACAACAGAGAAAAGAGTCCACCAACAATAGCAGAGATTAGAACAGCAGTGGACAAATTAAAGAACAATAAATCACCGGGATCGGATCAAATATCATCGGAGCTACTGAAAGAAGGAGGAGACGCATTACTTAAAGCCATACATGAGCTGATAAGAAAGATATGGTTGAATAAACAGCTACCAAAGGAGTGGAATAGCGTCATTATTGTACCACTACATAAAAAAGGAAACCAGTTAGAATGTGAAAACTACCGTGGAATCACGCTGTTGAATGCGGCATACAAAATAATGTCCAACGTAATGTATGAAAGACTTAGACCATACGCTGAAAAAATAGTTGGCAAATACCAATGTGGCTTCTGTAGACAGAAGTCAACAATAGACCTGATATTTGTTCTGCGACAGATCCTTGAAAAAACAAGTGAATATAACATCGACACACATCATCTCTTCATAGACTTCGAAAGCGCATATGACAATATAAACCGAGAATTCCTAACAAAAGCAATGAAAGAATTTAATATACCAACACAGCTAATAGAATTGATAAAAGAAACACTAAAAGTAGAAAGTAAAATCCGGATACAAAACGAATTAACGGAAACAATAGATGTGAAGAAGGGACTACGCCAGGGAGACGCTCTATCATGCATATTATTCAACATCATACTTGAAAAAATAATAAGAGACACAACAGTTAATACCCAAGGAACAATAATTAATAAAAGCGTGCAAGTACTAGCATTTGCAGATGATGTTGACATAATCGCAAGATCAAGAAGAGAAATGATAGATGCATTCACTCAAATAGAACGAGCTGCAAAAAATAGTGGTCTTAAAATCAATCAGACAAAAACATAATATGCCTGCAAATAAAAACGCACAAATAAGGCAGCTGCCAAATTTAACAATAGGAGAATACAACATTGAGGAGGTAAAAAACTTTACATACTTAGGATCCCTAGTTCTAAATCGAAACGCAACATTCTTCGTAGATCCCTAGTTACGTCTGATAACAACGTTACAGAGAAAGTGAAGAGGAGAATATTTATTGCCAATAAATGTTACCATGGCTTAATTAGGCAACTAAGATCAGATAACGTCCCCAGAAAAACAAAATGCCAAATATACAAAACCTTAATAAGACCGGTACTCACATACGGTTCAGAAACCTGGACACTCTCTAAAAGGGACGAAACGTTATTAGCCACCTTTGAAAGAAAAATCTTGCGACACATATATAAGGGCACAAAAGAAGACGGAATTTGGCGGAGAAGGTATAACTTTGAACTATACAACATATACCAGGATCCGGATATCATAACATTCATTAAAATAGGAAGGCTACGTTGGATTGGACATGTGGAAAAAATGGAAGAAGGCGAAATACCAAACAAAGTATTCAAACAAGTGCCAGTAGGAAAAAGAACAAGAGGAAGACCGAAGCTGAGATACGTAGAACAAATAGAAAATAACAACATTAAAAATTAAAAACTGGAAAAAAAAGCACGAAAAAGGTCAGAATGGAGAAGAATCCTTGAACAGGCCAAGACTCAAAAAGGGTTGTCGAGGAAGTGATGATGATGAATATATTTTGATTCGAAAATGATATGTTTAAAGGTCATAAAGTTATTCAATTTGTTTACAAGTCTAAAAAATGTTAAAACTTTAAAAAAAATTCTATGCTCTTCTAGTGAACCGATTTGAATTTTACAAAAAGCGTTTGAAAGTTTGAGCAACTATTTAGGGCCTACTGTAAATTTGAAAATTTGCGATTTTTTTCCAGTAGGCTGGATTGCACAATTATTATGCAAAACCTATCCTAACGGTCTTAACAAAATTTATCACACGTTTTAAACATATTAAAAAGTTTTTCTAGGCGGAATATGGAGCTTGTAAGTCAAGTTCACAAAGTCAAAAATATTTAAAGGATTAACTTAATTTTTTTGTACTTTTTTTCCAACTATTGCTATTTTTTCAACAATAAACATTAAATTTTCAATTTCTAGCTAAAAAAATATTGTGTAAAATTGAATTACGTAACTTTTAACTTCTTATAATTTTTTCTCTAGGATCAATATTTTCCGAATTATAAACGAAAATAGGAGCAACAAGATGAGAAAATTTTCAATTGTTTTCGGATTTTGTTTAATAAAAAATTTAGCACAGGGTTTGCGACTGGGGCATATCGTGATTATCGATATTGGGCACATCCTAAAGGGATTCCAGCAAAAACTTAGCTTCCTATGGAAAATGTCCAATCCAAAACAGATCCCGTCTAGACTAATACTCTAAACGGTTTGAATTACTATTTTTTATTGCTTTTAACAAAAAAAGGTTTTACAAGGTCACAAAATGCACAAACTACATAGGAATTTTTTAATATGGAATGAGCAGTTAAAATTTTTTAACTTTATGTGGCATATCGAAATATGCATTCGTTTGCATAATATTATTAGTTATTTATATAGTTGCATACTGATAGAAAAACTTAACTATTTGATTGAAAATGTTTCGTTTATTTGAAGCACTTCTTTTGCTGTGTGTATGGCAGTTGGTGTATATTTCAGGTAATATGTATTATTTATTATGTATATAATGTATTGATATTGTACTTGGAGCTTATATAAAGAACAGTTGTTAATTTTATTCAAGTATAAGTTATATTCAATTAATAAAAACAAACAAGAATTAATTTAATTATTATTCTACTTAAATATACAGTGATATCTCGACATACGAGTGTAATTCGTTTCGTAGTCTTGTTGGTATGTCATATTGCTAATACGTCAAAGCAATTTTCTTCATTGAAATTAACTAAAATGTCATTATCCGTTCCAGTACCCAAAAAAACATAAGTTGTTTTTATTAAGTGTTTTTAAATAACAAAAATATATTTAAAAGAAATATTTATCTATAAGTAATAAAAAATACGTACATATTCTGTAAAAACATTAGAAAAAGTGAACTGCTTACAGAAGCGCTTGATTTTCGTCAGTGGTCTTCGCTTTTTTCGTTAGACTTCGCTCATTTTCATCTGCAGCTCGTTTAAAAAAACTGTCCAAGGAGGTTTGTTTCTTTTTCCGTTTCAGAATATTGCGGAAATAGGTAAGACAAGTTTTGTTGAACAACACCGATGCACGACCACCGTATACTGCTGCTAATGTAGTTCGTCTAACTCCTCGGTTGTCAGCTCCTGAGACTGTTCCTCGTCAATATCGTTCACATCTCTTTCATTCACCTCTAGACCCATGATTTTTTAAGAGAAACAATCTCATCTACCACTAAAACTTTGGGTTCCAGTACTTTGTAGGCCTTTTCATCTACAGTCTCCTAAGACAGCTTCTTCCATGCAGAAAATAAGGTCCTAGTTGTAACACTTAACCAGGTCTGCTCAATAATTCTTAGACATATTGCTATGTTAAAGTGGTCCTTCGAGAACTCTCGAAGCGCAAGATTTATGTTCTCCATCACCTCAAAGCAGTGCAGAAAAATGTGCTTGGTATACAACTTCTTAAAATTAGAAATCACTTGTTGACCAAAGGGCATCAAGAATCTTTATAAACTTGAACTCTTGGAGTAAATCATCTTAATAATTTGGTGGGTGAGAAAAGGCATTATTGAGGACAAAAAGAATTGGCATGGGTAGGTTGTTTTGCTGTAGAATTTTTTTTTTTCCAAAAGGAATAAATAAATACTAGGTTTATCCACTCCACAAATAGTTTCTTGGTCACTTACGCCTTTGGATTCGCCCTCCACATAATTGGCAGTTTTTATTTTAAAATATGTGACTTAAAGGCTCTCGGATATTCTGAATGGTACTATACAAAAGATTTGATTTTAAAGTCGCCACTCGCATTGGCGCAAAGTAGCAGAATTAATCTATCTTTCATTCGTTTGTGACCTGGCATCGTCTTCTCCTCTGTCTTTGTGTAAGTTCTAATCGGCATCTTTTTCCAGACAAGCCCTATCTCGACACAGTTGAAGACTTGTTAGGGGATGTAGCCTTTGGCTTCTATCAGTTCGGAAAACGTTTTAATGTAAACCTCAGTTTTAAACGAATCTTTTAATTCGATTTGTGGAAGTGTGTGGGATATGCTTCAGAAAATCTTCGTAGATCGCTCGTGCCTTTTCACATGTGATGTTTTGCGGGAAAATTCAAAAATTGCATACGAAAGCTGCAACAGAATGTGTAGCCATTGGTTTTACAAAAGTTTAATTTTTTCAGATGCTTCTCCTCAATTTGGTATTTCAAAAATTGGGGTAAGTATATATACATGATTAGTAAGTTGTAAAAATTACTACCATAGATGTAAACACTTGACTTAAAATTTCTAATTAAAAGTAATAACAAGTAAAATTGATTTGGATCTTTAAATACAACAAAACTTATTTAATTTCTTCCAATAACGTCAGTATTTCCATGATCTCTGATGTTTAAATAGTCTGCTAAATCTCTTATCCTTCAAGATTGAATTACAACTGGTAAATTTTTTAGTTTTGTTCTGAATTGATTTTTTGTGGCATTTCAAAGTAATTTCCGTTTTGTATAGTATAGTTGGTAACTACCCCTTGTATCGTAGTGTCATCATCGTCGTGTTCATCCTTCTTCAATGATCTGGTGATTTATGTTGCAGTAAACCATATTCTTTGTAATTATTATTTGTAAAGGTAGCCTGGTCTACTCCATGTTAGCATCCTCTGTCTCTATACATTCGAGACTGATACGTAGTTTGGTTTTAAAGTACTGCTGGATACTAAAGGAATTGTATTTTTATTATCTGATTTTAAATAGATTATTTTATTGATAAGGTCGAAGGTTGTTAAAATATCTAAAGAAATTTGGCATCCCCGGCAAAGGTGATGCTCAGAAAATGTTATTATCTAAGTGCTGATCTCTGTTTATTCTCTTTTCTCTCTTATAAATAGATATTTGTTTATAAATAGATCTCTATAATCACAGAGTTTGTTTTATTGCACCTCTTATATATTTATTAAAGTGATTTGATATGATTTGGCTTATTTTTTATTTCTTTTTACCTTCCTTTGAATCATTAACCTTACTAGTTCTGAAATCACATCTGTAAAAGTTTGTTCGTTTTGATTCTATCTATTAATGTATGTTAATTAACTTTATGTTATATGTATCAACTTCTTTACTGCTATTACAGGTTTCTTGGATTGAAGCTGTTCAGTACTGTAAATCAAATTCATGGCAGTTAGTCAAAATTGAGAATAAAGAAAAAAATGACGCAATTGCTAAGTTTCTGCTAGAAAGAAGTAAGTTACAATAGTGTGCATTATACAGGGTGTTCCAAAAAGGTATGTCATAAATTAAATTACGCATTCCGGGGACAAAAACAAATTGATGGAATACAACTTACCTTAATACAAAAGTGAACATACACAAAAAAATTACAGCCCTTTGAAGTTACAAAATAAAAATTGTTTTTTTGCATTGTCCCCTAAAAAACTTGACATTTTGTAATAAAAATGGACACGTTACTTTTTTGTTCTAAAACCATTTTTCATACAAATAAAACAACATCTAAGCGCACAGAAAAATTTAAGGCGGATGTGCAGCCCTAATTCGCCCCAAACTTTTGAGTACGTTCAAATCAATTCACCCAGGTGCCGCAAGTCCCCAAGTGACCTGCGTCACTTGGGAAATTGCGAGAAAGAATTACGCAAGCATGTCGCGCTATTACTAGAACAACATTTGTCAAAGTTTGTGCAGAATACCCCTTTATTATCTTAGAAACAGTTTCAATAATTTTTCGATATTAGCTTTTTTTTAGCTTGATAATGGTTGCCTCAATTATTTATCAGCCATTTCACAGTCAGTTTCTATCTATTCAACAGTCTAGATTGATTATTATTACGCAGGTGGGATTCAGTTGTCAGTATATTACCAGTTAAATAAATAAATCTTTTAGGTGTCGTTCATCCAGGAGAAGCCGTTTGGACTTCGGGTACCAAAAGAACTAATGGTACAAAATGGCGCTGGATTGATGGAAAAGATGTGACATTCACCAACTGGAACACTGGTGAACCAAACAACAAGCGAGGTGATCTATCCTGCATATCAGTATACAGATCAAAGTCGGGAGTTGCTGTTTGGGATGATGTACCATGCGAAGCGAGCGATGTAAAATATTATCCCCTGTGCGAGAAAGAATTATGTTTTCTTTTAAGTTAACTCTATGCATTGTCACTAATGAAATAAAAGTTGTGGTGTATTAAGTAAATTATAACTTGATTTTCACCAAATAAAATGTCAGAAATATATTTATAGTAGTTAATAAAGCTGTCTTTAATAACTATCAGAAATACAAGAATTTAACAAATTTTGTTAACATATTGTTAATCTAGCTCATATAGGTGTTAAGTAACTTTTATAGGAAAATGAGTTAACCCTACAAATGGCAAGATTTTTAAAATTATTCTATTTAGTAGGGTATTCAGATATGCAGGCGACACCATCCCCTTTGCAGACAGTTCTAAAAACGAAAATCCGTTTATTGAGACTACGTGCTACGTGTTTACAGTGCTGCTCTATGGGATTAAATCATGGACACTAACGACGGCATCCGTGGGAAAACTCGAGGCGTTTGAGATGTGGTGTTATAGACGGATACTGGGGATCTACTGCAACTTACATTACAGGGAAAGGTATACGGAAAGAGGGGACCAGAAAGAAGAATATCTTAGCTCCAGAACTTACGAAAATTGTTTTCCTTGACCACTTTAGGACTTTTTCGAGCTCAGGTCATTAAAGTTAGAATTACCATGCTAGTAGCCAAGATCTGTAACGGATAGGCACCACAAAAAGAAGAATTCTATTGAGTTGGGAATTTTTTTCAAGTTTAATAATGTATTAATAAACCTAGAAAAGCTATTAAAATGAAATTTCAATATTTGTGTGGCTTCAAAGTAAAAACAGGTAAAGGGGCATTTAGGGACCCTTGCCAGTTTAAGTTGAAAATAGCGTTTTATTCATTTGAATAGATTTTATTAAAATAAACTTAAAAGCAAACGGAAAATAATGTGTGTATATTATTTTTTCTGGAGATAATTATAAAAACAGTGTTTGGCATTACAACGACATAAATGAAGATTACATTTGCTAAACACGCATTGAGTTTTGGCACTTTGCAAAATTAATATTTTTTTTACCATCCTCTTTGTTAAGCCAAAGTGGAAAGTGATCACTACTGTCAAAGCGAATGTCATCAATTGGATTTTTTGCTTTTATTTCCAATGCCAGAAGTAATTGGTGGCGGTGAGCTCAATTGTGCTTTTCATATTGAAGGTCAGCCAACTACACGTTTGTCACTGAATACAACGAGAACAGCATCAATTTGTTCTCTGACTTCTGGTTGCTGTAACAACTTCTCACGTTTCACTGATATATTACTCCAATCATTACATTTTTTAGCATGTATGCGACCGTGCAAAATATAAGCGTTTGTTCCAGACATATCGATCAAGTGGTAGAAAATTCAAACCATTGTACTATATGTCTTCGCATTATTCCATCCATCAGATCGACTTCTCCCATATGTCTGTTCCACTTGCAAATGATCTGCGGAGAGTTGACTTCAATGTATTTCTGTTTCTTTTGATCTTATCGTGATAATTTAGCAATATGTTGTTTTGGATTTGCTATCTAAAACGGCTCAATGATAACGGAAGTCAATACTAGCCGCACATTCGTGGTATCTTTTCATAAAATTGTACTGAAATCAACATCGTACGCAGATACTAAACAGAATATCCTCGTTCTTCATATTTGATATACTCATTCAATGGAAGCTTACACTTTGGAATTCTATTTGTCCGTATTTTACCAAGGCTATAGATTCCTTTGGCATGCAAATAAGTGAACAAAGGTAAAAATGTTAAGAAATTGTCGAAGTAAAAGATGTGATGAGAAAAGCTCAATATGGTCTGTGACAAATGAACAACAACGTTTAATGTGCTTCTAAGATCAGGTGCACCAGGAAGAATTATATTGTCGCATGAACCGTTGTAAATTTCAAAACAATATCGTAACCTTGAGAATCACAAACAAAAATCGACGAAGACAATGCTTGAATTTTGTCAAACGATTGTTGACCTTATCAGCCAATTTCCGGATTCCAAACAGTGGACCATAGCCAGGCTGACTTTTTCGAATGCGCTGCCTTTCATATTGAAACGATAAGTGTTTCTTTATTTCCATAAACTTTTTTACAGGCATTGTCTTCCGAGTGGTGACGAATGCTTTTTTCGAGATACAATATTCATATACATATTTATTTTCTTCTTTTTCTTCTTCAGATACAAATCCACTAATGGATGTTAGCGATCACATTTTCCATTAATTCTCTATTTCTTGCAATATGTATCAGAGATTGTATGTCGTTAATCCCTGTCCATTGCCTTATGTTTCGGAGCCAGGACATTTTCTTGCATCCCAATAATCTCTTGCCTTCAATTTTACCCTCGATTATAAGTTGAAGGAACTGGTATTTTTCATTTCGCATGATGTGACCTAGAGACGCCGTTTTCCTTTTCTTGATGATTTCGAAAAGTTGGCGTTCTTGGTTTATTCTTTTAAGGACATCTATATTTGCGATTTTCGCTGTCCATGGTATTTTTAGGATACCGCGATAAAGCCACATTTCGAAAGCTTCTAATCTGTTTACATCCCTCGTTTTGAGTGTCCAGCCCTCTACGCCATATAGCAGCACTGACCATACGTAGCACTTAGTAAACCTTAGTCTCAGTTGAAGATCAAACTCTGAACAAGTCAGTACCTTCTTGAATTTTACGAAAGCTTGTCGAGCTTGCTCAATGCGACATTTTACTTCCCTGTCCGATGCCCAGTCTTCAAAAAGCCACGATCCCAGGTATTTAAATTTACTCACTTTCAATGGATTTAGTATTCAGTGTTATGGTGGAGTTTTCAAGTGCATCCAAGTTTCTGGAGATGATCATGAATTTGGTCTTTTTGGTATTAATCTCTAATCTCATTCGCTTACTGTATTCTCCGATTATAGTGACAAGTTGCTGAAGATCGACTATGTTGTCACAAATTAAGACACCATCATCAGCATATCGTATGTTGTTGATCAATATTCCATTCACCTTGATTCCCATCTCTGCATCCTCCGAAGACTCTTGAAATATGGCTTCCGAATAAATGTTAAATAAAAGAGGGGAAAGCACACATCCCTGTCGAACGCCTCTTCTTATATGTATGGGTTTGGATATAGAATTGTCTATTTTTAACTGTGCCGTTTGATGCCAGTACAAGTTTTCAATGCATCTTATGTCTTTTTGTCTATATTTATTTTACAGATACATATTTCGCTACATCGAGTAGCTCTCGAGATTATGATACAGATAAATCGACATTCCGATAAAATTCCGAATCTCCTCACCACACGTGGCGAATTTTGTAGTGATATTTTGTAGCTCGTCAAGCTGCAGCGGTGATCTTATTGGCCACCAAATCAATATTCTTTTTTTTTAAGAAATGATATAACAGTTCTATTGATGTTTTTAGTTATTTTATTGACATGGCAACCATGCATCTCCTTCGAAAGCTACTTCGTTTACATGCAATCGCATTGATCGCTTCAGCAACGTTACCTTGGTAAATTGTTCCGAATCTTTTTATATCCTGAATGTCTAAAATGAGAATAAAAACAGTACACTATAGCTAAAGTATGAATATATAATTATTACCTCTCCCAGTAAATCTACCAATAGAAGGCGTGGTGGCATTATAGGTAATGGCGAAGGGGGTCGTTTCGGTGGTTTAAAACGGCCGCTGAAGTAGATCGAATTGCTTTCATAGATGTAGACGGCCCAGCCTCCACCTTTTCTAAAGATTCGACATATTCGTTAGCTTCGATTTGCACCGCCGTTGTCATTGTTGGTAATGCAGCAGGTGCTTCAATGTCACAGATATTTAGCGACTTGTTTAGAAATGAAGACTTAACACGTAGAACAGGATGTAACTTCCCGATGTAATTTCCCCAATTGCCAGACTCAAATGGAACTTGGTCGGACACATCGCCCGAAATAGTAAAGAAAGGTGGACAAAGAGATTGGTTGAGTGGAGGCCGATATTAGATAAAAGAAGTGGAGGAAGGCTCCCTACTCGTTGGACTGACAATCTTAAGAAATTGGATGAAAGTTGCACAATATAGAGCACAATAGACAAAAATAAGGGACGCAAATGATGATGAGTATCTATTGATGACAGCAGCTAGGATGAAATTTAGACCATATCAACTTATTCATTTAAAAAATTCATACCATTTTGGTCTGCAGAATATCTCCGATGACGTTATAATAACTACTACTTTAAATTACATCTTTCATAAATTAATATTGTAATATTAGTATAGTATTACAAAATGGTATTTAATTATTTTCTAAAATTTGGGCCCTTTACAATATCGCCATCCTTCTACCTGTTAGAAACATTTTGCAGCCGTCACTTGCATTCAATATCCTGTCGATTTCAAGGTCACACAAATTTAAACACTGCAGGATATCCGACAATTGCCGGAGCCTCCGCCCTTTTAATGTCGTCTGAACCCTAAATTGACTTTGCTAACCTCTAGGCGAAAAACGATCACACCATAAATCTTTGGTCGTTAACAACATTTGAAATAAAACCGTGTTCTGACTTGCGTTTAGTCGAATGCCAATTCGTCGAATCGGTTTTAGATAACATTAAAAGAATAAAAAAGATAAAAAGAAGAATAAGGGATAATTTCATGAAAATATTGTGTGTTTCAAAAAGGTATGTCATAAATTAAATCTCGCATTCCGGGGACAAAAATAAATTGATTGAATCCAATCCAATACCAAAAGAGCTGATCTGATAGTTCAAACAAGGGCCTACTAAAACCAGTAGGTGTCGATAGTGACAGTGACTCTGAAAATGACGAGATGGACTCTGATTCTGAGTCAGATGATTCACGGTCATTAATATTACAAAATATTTTGCATTCATATTTTTAATGTTTTATATAGTGTGACTTAATTTTTCTTCGTCGCGTGCCATATCAGAATTATCTGACGTTGTCGATCACCATTGCGAAGGCTTCTCGATCTTCTGCTATATGGAATAGTTGTCCTCCATTTGTTATCTGAGTCTATTCACGAATGTTTTTTAACCAAGAAACTTGTTTTCTTCCTACACCTCTACGACGCTCTATTTTTCCATTAAGGATCAGT
This sequence comes from Diabrotica balteata, assembly GCA_918026665.1. NCBI lineage: Eukaryota > Metazoa > Arthropoda > Insecta > Coleoptera > Chrysomelidae > Diabrotica > Diabrotica balteata. The sequence goes on along the minus strand of OU898282.1, from coordinate 149,646,213 downwards.
TGTAAAATTTTATATCGACTTTCCCTTACTATATGTCCCAGATCAGATATTTTTCAGACATGTTTAACAGTCTTTAGCAGTTCTCTGTCTTTTTTGACGCTCCTTAGTACTTCTTCATTAGTTTTTCTTGCTGTCCAAGGTATCTTCAGCATTCGTCTATGAACCCACAATTCCAATGCTTCAATTTTGTTCATGATCGATACTTTTAGCGTCCACACTTCTGCACTATATAAAAGTACAGACCAAACATAACACTTAACCATTCTTTGCCTTACTTTTAAACTAAGATGATTATTGCAAAGAAATGACTTCATTTTTATAAAAGTAGTTTTAGTCATTGCTATTCTACGTTTTATTTCTATGTCTGGGTCTAGTTGATCCGTTATCACAGTTCCTAAATATTTCATTTTGTGAACTTTCTTAACTTGGACTCCTTTCAATTGAAGCTTTGCATCGGGATGTGGGTCACGACTAAACACTAAAAATTTGGTTTTGTTTAAGTTTATTTTAATGCCTATTTCCTCTCCTACCTCGTGAATACGATCAAGCAGAATTTAAAGACCTTCAATATTATCTGATAGAATTACTGTATCGTCTGCATATCTAATCACATTAAATAGTTCCCCGTTGATTTTTATTCCATATGGTTGTCTCTTAAGTGCCTTTTTAAATAGCTGGTCCGAGTAAACATTGAACAATGTTGACGACAAAATGCAATCTTGTCGGACTCCTCGTTGTATGGGGATTTCATTGGTGTAGTTATCTCCAATTTTTGCAATAGCAGTTTGACTCCAGTACAAATTTTTAACAACACGAATATCCTTGTCATCTATTCCGATATTTTTCAGTATTTGCAATAATTTTACATGCTGTACTTTATGGAATGCCTTTTCGAAGTCCACGAAACATGCAAATACATTTTTTTTTGGTCACGGCATTTTTGTAATAGAATGTATAGCGCAAAAAGTGCCTCCCTGGTTCCCATAGCATTTCCAAAACCAAATTGGGTATCTTCAAGATCTTCTTAGCCTTTGCGTCTAATTCTGTTGTAAAGTATTCTGAGGAAAATTTTAAGAGTGTGGCTCATTAGACTAATTAATCAATATTCTGAGCATTTTCTCGCATTGTGTTTTTTAGGTATTGCGATAATGATGGATTTGAGCCAATCTGCGGGAATCACTCCGGTGTTATGGTCCAGTGCATGTTCTACTGCGCATTTTCTGTTCGCTCACTCATAGCATTTTGAATTAACTCCAACGCTTTTTAAACATCGTTTTCTGAACACTTTTTTTTCATAATTGTTATATTTTAACATTTTAGATTAGTTAGATTCTTAAAAAAAATTATTCGTTATGAAATTTCGGACAGGGCATACACTATATCCTCTCAATAACATAAAACATAAAGTAGAAAGAGAATTTGAGTATATAGAATAATGTCTCAATCAAGGTCGAATACTGACTAAAACATGGTGGCTAACTTGGAACAAGTTGTGTCATACTGTAGCAGACATAATGCCAATTAAAAAAAAGTAGTCAGATTGAACAAAATACCAACATTTTCCTAATTTTAATCAAAACATATTGGAGGATAGTATCTTACTCATGGCCAACACCTGGTGCATTTGCCCTATTTCTATATAATTCAGTTAAAATTACATTTGTTTTGACTTCTTTTTCTAAATAAACCTATTTGCAATGAAATTGTGATTAATTTTATTATGGATAGCAACTATTATTAAAATTTTACAAGAAAATAGCTTCCCAACAATGCTAAGATAATTTGTTGATATTAACAAGTTTTGTAGCTCCTATAAAGCTAAATTTATTTACACAAAAAATGATAAATAATAATAACTGCTTATTAAAAAAAAATTCCCTGTATCGTCAAACATATCACCATAGCAAGTTTGATCAATATTTTTCTTACAAATCTGACCTACTGACGTCTGTCATCATCCTAAAAGCTCCTATTTTAGTTTTTGTTGTGACTTTTCTACATAGTAAACCCCACATCTGTTTTTGAGTATATTTTAGGATTAAAATGGATTTAAACTGTCCAGGGTTGGTGAATCGGCCTGATCCAAACGTAAAAACTTCGGATTTTTATAGGACTTGTCACTTGCCGAAACGCTTTGAATATCCGTCGTGGTTTTATGGTTATGGGCTCCAGAAAACCCCTCCAGATCATCCCTTTTATAGGACTACTTCTAGCGATTATGGCAGGTAATGTTATATTTATAGAATTATCCATACATATAGTGGCCGTAAGATGGTAGTGACGCAACAAAAAATTTCAGCACTGAGTTTGATAACATATAATTCCAAATGAATCTAAATATTATCATAATCTGCTTTTCTTGCTTATATTATGGTTAATAAGCTGACTTTTATTAATTTACTCAATTAATTAAATACTTTAATTATTAATTATAAAGCAAATAAAAATAAATAAAATTATGCTATAACTCAAAATTTTCAGGGCTCATTTAAGGTATCAATTACCTTTATTCAAATCAAATGATCATCTAACCTTTATCATCTACAAAATTTCTTATCTGATTGCTAAGAAAAAGAATCTTTAATTTTGTTATCTCGTTTTTAAAACCAAACTTATTTAACTTAATGTGAAATTTGCTCTAATTATTACTTCTTAAAAAAAACAAATTTTAATTCAGTACAAATATCATCATCATCATCATTGGCTTTTACAACTCTTCGTGAGTTTTGCCGCGTTTACTATTGCCTTCCATTGATTTCGATCCTGTGCTATTATTTCCCATGGCCTTACTTCCATCTTCTCCAGTTTTTCCCTGACTGCGTCTTTCCACCTTTTTCTAGGCCTTCCTGTCGATCTTTTACAAAGTACAAATATCCTGATGTTAATTTTACTTTTAAATTACTTAATTTATTATGATAGATAATTCTACTTTTTAAAACATTAACTACTAAACACAACTCTTATCTCACAATTTCTTTGACTGAGCTTTAATGTAAGCTCTGCGATATTTTTTAATGGACACCTATTGTTTCTGTCTGTGTTACCACAAACTGTCTAAGTTCTCCAACAAAAATGTTAATCTAATTCTGCAAATCTACTTTCTCCTTCACAATGTTTTAAAACTTGATTTTACTCGATATGATTCTCTCCACGAATCAAATCTCCGACTTGTTCAAAAGAAGATCAGGAATCTTTAAGCCCATGCATTTTTCTCCTCGACTTGATGCTAAGATCGAATACCAAGCCAGAACAGGAACTTTCTTCAAAACGACAGCGGCAGCTTAGCACTGATGGCAAGGAAATCCTAAAAACCTGGAAGGAATACTTCTATTAACTATTGAACGACCAATCTAGCTGAAATACATAAAACATAGGGGTACATACATTATAAAATCGAAACAACTAACAAGATGTACGAAGATACAGGTCTATAAAACAATCATACGACCCGTTGTGATGTATGGAAGCGAAACGTGGACGATAACAAAGGCAAACGAAGAGAGACTATGTGTTGGGAAAAAATTATAAGGAAGATCTTTGGCCCTGTGCTAGATACAGCATTAGGACAGTATACGATAAAAACTAACAAAGAGCTCTAAGAACTCTACCCAGACGCCAACGTCATAAAAGAAATAAAAACCAGAAGATTCCACTGGACAGAACACCTCAGAAGACATTCTTTCGAACGAACAGTAAGAATGGTGTGGAAGGAAGTAGCAGCTTATAAACCCTATTCCACTTTCTGGGCCTGTGGTCAGGACAAAAGCTAAGTTTTTTGCAACTGGAATTGAGAATTTTAAGGCATCTGAGGCTTGGCTGAGCAAGTGAAAGCTGCTGTATAAGATCAACTACGGGCAAATTGGCGGAGAGGCTTGCGATGTTTACAAAAACATAACGGATGATTGGCTAAAAAACGTGTGGTCTGACTGGAGGCACGATATGCGTTAGATGACATTTTCAATGCTGACGAGACTAGATTGTTTTTTTAAAATAATCCCAAACAGAACTTTAAAATTTAAATCGGAAAAGTGCGTTGGTGAAAAGCTTTCTAAGAAACTTAATACAGTTTTAGTGGCCACTAACATGACGGGTTTGGTGAAGCAAAAATTGTTAGTAGGAGGGAAGTCGAAAAACTTACGTTGCTTTAAAAACATAAAATATATACCGGTGACCTATAAAGCAAACAAGAGTGCGTGGATGACTTCAGATATTTTTGAGGAAGCGATAAGAAAGGGGGATATCGAGCTTAAAGGGAAAAAAATTCTTCTACTTGTAAACAATTCTCCTACTTATCCTGTACTGTGCGACCTTCAAAACATTGAACTTTGTTTTCTGCCAGCAAACACAACGAGTGTTCTTCAGCCAATGGACCAAAGTGTCATCAAAAGTTTGAAAAGCCATTACAGGAGAAGAATTTTGATGGAATTGGTTGAGAACAATGGTGATCTTAAACTAAACATTCTTAACGAGATCCTTGACGTCCTGGGACGAGGTGACAAGCAATACAATAAAACATTTCTTTAAACATGCAGGATGGCTGGAAGATCAAGGATTGACTGATGATGAAGATGACCTGCCATTAGATGTTTGGGCCAGACCGTTTGAACTTACTATCACCTACGGACCGGTAGAGCTAACTAATTTTGAAGAAGTTCATGAAGATTAAGCTACAACATCTGGACTTTCTAATGAGAATATTCTACAAGCAGTTCATGTAAAAGAAGAAAACAATGACCCGGAAGTGGAAGTAGAGCCAAAACCAGCTCCGATTCCTTAGCAAGCATTGGATACGGCTAAAGTACTGAATCAATTCTTCATCTACCAAAAAGATGATACGAGTGCTGTTGAAGATTATATGTGTCTTCAGGACAAGGTCAGGTCAGTTCTGTGAAAAGGGAAAAGGAAACAGACCAAAGTGACAGACTTTTTTGTAATGTAGGCTAAATATATTTTGCAGTAGCATATTAGTTTGTTACTGTACACACATGTTTTAATTGTATAATTGTAGCCATTTCTTGTATACTGTATCGCTTATAGTCTTCTTCTTCTTCGTCTAGCCATTTACGTCCACATCTGAACATAAGCCTCTTCAAGTCTTCCTTTCCATTGTTTTTTATTGTACGCTACTTGTAGCTAATTTTTCCCAGCAGTCCTTTTCAGATCATCTGTCCATCTCATAGGAGGTCTGCCCCTGGGTCTTTTGTGTTCGTATGGTCTCCAGGTTAAGTTTGATCTGTGCCATTTGTTTAGATCGCTCCTAGCTACATTTCCAGCGCTGGACAATGCTTATATTATTCTTCAATAAATCTACGTGGTATACAATACACTGTTAAGTCATTTATATTTGTTTTGATGAATTTTTTAAAATAAAAATAGGTTATTTAGTACAGTATTATTAATATTACAGTATCGAATTTTGTCTCTTTCTCTCTGTATAACGATATCTCCTAAAAACGATGAAAATTCCCAATCCTTTGCATTTCGTTATATAGAGAGAGGACTGTATAAGAAAAATTCGAGTATTTACTGATTAAAAATTAAAAAAATGTTAAAACTGCTCTCCTGAAAAAGTAACAAGATGGATATAGTGTCCTTTACCTCCGATAAACAGATATACACCTGCAAAATAACCTCCAAAAAATGATTTTTTTCTCTATTTTTCAGATATCCCCCAACAATCCACACGGTGCCCACGTCGTTCTACCCGAATTGTCAGGAATTCAGCAAGTCGCTCATCAGGGCGGGAAACTACAAGAATTATTCTCTGAACACTGGCTTAGATCGGACGCTCTACTGAATTTATTTCACTTCCGTCTCCTCGGACGCCCTTATGCGACGCCAAATTCTTGGGATAACTCACTGCCAGGCAATAACGGAAAAATCTATACGGAGTGCTTGTTAATGCCTCTTTAAGCAAGGGCTCTATCGTTTGCTTCGTTTATATATCTATTGTTATTTTGATATTTTCAAACCTATTCGGCAAAAGCAATTGTAGAACGTTAACTTGGGCGTACAAATAAAAATAGATAATTCTCAATAATAAGTGTTATTTTTTTTCTTTTTAAAGTGTCGTTTTCTTAAGAAGGTCGAAATTTATTTCTATATTACATCAAGTTAAAATCGATTTTAATGATAGTTTTTTCTTAATCTCAATAAAGAACAGCCTTCATTCCGGTGTAAAACTTTATTAAATTTAACTTTAATTTTTTTTCCAATTGTCCCTGAAAGGTTTACTATCCTTTTTTTGCAGTAGCGCACCTAGAATTGTCCTATGGGGGGGGGGGGGTTTTGGTTGAGCACCGAAATTTTTTGTGCTACCTCCACCATTTTAAATATTTAACATTTGTAAATAACAGTGTCGGAATAGGGTCCTGGGGGATTTCGACCCCTAAAACCCCCCTGGGTGCGCCACTGTTTCTTTGACAGAATCAACAATGCAAATACTATCATTTAAAGATAATTTTTGACTTTCTAGTTTTGTAATAGAGTTTACAATTATGTCAAAATTTGCTTTTACAGGACAGTTCATTCTGAATAGAATTTACACTAAAAATATTTTGACATTTCTGAACAGCAATACAACAGGAAGATTCAAAATTTGATATAACATTTTCCTACGTATATAACATTATAACATTTTTCATCACGCCCTCCATCTAGTCAACACTGTTTCCGGTGTATCCAACAAAAGGATATCGATAAACATCTCCCTATATGCTTCTACTCGCAATGGTGCTTTTAAAAATACTTGCGTTAAGCATATACAATGAATCAATCAAATTCGGAAAAAAAATCTAAAGACTAATAACAGCTTTAACCATGTAGGAAACGGCATCGATAACTAATAACAAATTTTTTTCAGAAGTTTGTTGATTCGGTAACAAGAAATTTGGTTAAGATTCATAAACAAATCGAGCAATTGTTGCATAACTGTTTTTTTTTTTCTAAACATTTTACGCTGATTAAATACTACTTGTTGGAGTCATTAGCTGAACTCTTTAAAACTCCAATAATTAAACTCGCGATTTGCCGACATTTGTCGTCAATAGTCTCGTCAACAGATATTCACAGATATTCATCCCTTACCCTGCTTTTAATACCTTCAATAACGTCTTAGTTAGATGCCCTCTCATATTTTTTACGAAGAGTTGAAAAGTTGGTACCTGTACTGTTATTTTCAAATTTACAATGTTTTCAAAAAATTTTGACACACCTTGCTATCCAATGTATATAGCGAGATATTGCAACTTACAAAAAAATTGTATACATATTTTGCAAACATTTCTTGCCCCGTCGATGTGTGACGATTTTGAATAATGTTCATGTCTTGGGAAATTTGGAATTTTTTTTCACATGGAATCTGTAATAAAACGGTTTAGTAAATAGGAGTCTAATGCACATAAAACACTTTCATTGTCTATAATCTTTACTTCACTGTTGTGACCAACCCAACTCCGCAATAGACTTGATTTTTGTTTCGCTACTTTCGGCATCTTTCTAAAAAAGAAATTATTTTGATTTTATAAGCAAATATTTACAATCACAAGTTGCTTGGCCAGCCGTTAAATAGAATTTAAAAACGAATATACTGTATAACACCTAGCTGCATGTTGGCCCTATTCTTCTGAAACTAATTCCCAGATGGGTTTTCCCAAACCATAAAACTTGTAGATTTAGTAGATATTTGTAATAAAATTATTTCGTAGTTACCTTACCTAGTTCCTGCTATGAATATTTACAAAAAATATCCAAATATGTATAGAAAACCATTTTATTTATGTGATATTTTCAAATATGTGGCAATATGCTCTTAATCAAGTAAATATGAATAACATATGCATTTATAAAGAAACCAACAAAATATGCAGCATATATTATGTACATGCATTTTGCATATAATCCAGTCTCTAGTTATGTATCACTAAATTGACCGTTGTCATTATAAAATGGTTTTTTCTAACACCGCATGAGTTAGAGAATGTTTACTTCAACTTACAATTTTATTGTAATATTGCCAGAATATGTATCTGAAATATATTTAGCAGAGAATCTCATGGAAATTAGGCACAAGGCGTCTCTGGAACGCCAACTTATGCATCTTCTCATTTATTTTCTTTACATTTTTGAAAAACAAAAATAAATTATGTGATTAATAGTGTCATTTAAGGAATACATAAGAGAACAAGAACACATGAAAATAAATAAAGAATATATTGCAAATTAAGAACCGTTTTTTGCTTGTTAGGCGCCAAGCGAGTACTTGAGGGTTTAGAATATAAAATATGTCATGTTACGTTTTGTTTGTGTTTGAAAAATTTTCTCTCACATTTTTTTTATCTATTTGTAGATACCATACCTTTCTTTATTATATCTAGACTTTTTTTATAAAAAAATAGCATCGTCCAGTTATAACATAAATATTTTTTAATTGTACATTTGTAAAATAAAAACACAAATTATCTAGCAAAAAATTAGCAGGATAAACTTTTAAAAAGACATCTTGTATTTAGTAGCTTTAAAAACAAGAAAAAGACGAGCGCTATTAAAACAAACTAATCGCGAAGTTAGATTCTTGACAAATTCCCTTAAGTTAGCGAGTTCACAGTCGTACTGAATTTAAATGTTGAGTGAAACTAGTGAAATGTTGGAATCCAGACAAAGAGAAAGAGATTTTTGTGTGTCGAGGGAGGTTTGATGAGTTCTCTAGTGTCAGAGCCGCACTTAAATATCGATGGAGTTTCTCTAAAGTGATTTGTCTATCAGGATTGTCAAAGATATTTTGCGAAGAAACGGTAATATCGTTGGCGATCTGACAATACCTGCTATATGCGAAAGTTTTTACATGAAGTAAAAATAACTTTGCCGATTTTAAAACCGTTTTCACCTGATCTTATAATTAATACAGTTTACGGATTTTTGTATTATACAGGTATTCTACAAATTTTTAGCTTAATTTTTTTAAAATATTAAATATAATATGAGAAAAGGCAGCAAATATTTGATTTCACGCAAACAAATCCTATGTATCTCTTGATACGTATTTCGACCTTATAGGTCTCGTCAGAAGAGCTATTCATAGGGGTTCTCAACGTGAAAAATCAATATTTTCTGCCTTTTAAGAAGCAACAATAACATGGCTTCAATACGAACGCAATAGCGACATCTAATTACAAAAATCGTAAAATAGTTTCGAAACACAATTCAGATTTATGCTTTATAATCTGAGCCTTCTAAAAATTGCAAGGCAAACAGACGTTGATAAAAGATGTTAAAAGAGACATGGAGAATCTAAAATATGTATTCCACGACATGTCTTTTACAACTAAGCAGAAATCCTTAGCGAATTGTGCTTCTAGTACTTACACAGAGTAAATCCGAATAAAATGAGAAAAGGCAGCAAATATTTGATTTCACGCAAACAAATCCTATGTATCTCTTAATACGTATTTCAACCTAATAGGTCTCGTCATAAGAGCTATTCATAGGGGTTCTCAACGTAAAAAATCAATATTTTCTGCCTTGTAAGAAGCAACAATAACATGGCTTCAATACGGACGCAATAGCGACATCTAATTAGAAAAATCGTAAAATAGTTTCGAAACACAATTCAGATTTCTGCTTTATAATCTGAGCCTTTTAAAAATTGCAAGGCAAACAGACGTTGATAAAAGATGTTAAAAGAGATAATGGGGAATCTAAAATTTACATTCCACGACAAGTCTTTTACAACTAAGCAGAAATCCTTAGCGAATTGTGCTTCTAGTACTCACACAGAGTAAATCCGAATAAAATGAGAAAAGGCAGCAAATATTTGATTTCACGCAAACAAATCCTATGTATCTCTTGATACGTATTTCGACCTAATAGGTCTCGTCAGAAGAGCTATTTCATAGGGGTTCTCAACGTGAAAAATCAATATTTTTCTGCCTTTTAAGAAGCAACAATAACATGGCTTCAATACGGACGCTATAGCGACATCTAATTACAAAAATCGTAAAATAGTTTTGAAACACAATTCAGATTTCTGCTTTATAATCTGAGCCTTCTAAAAATTGCAAGGCAAACAGACGTTGATAAAAGATGTTAAAAGAGACAAGAAGAATCTAAAATTTACATTCCACGACAAGTCTTTTACAACTAAGCAGAAATCCTTAGCGAATTGTGCTTCTAGTACTCACACAGAGTAAATCCGAATAAAATGAGAAAAGGCAGCAAATATTTGATTTCACGCAAACAAAGCCTATGTATCTCTTGATACGTATTTCGGCCTAATAGGTCTTGTCAGAAGAGCTATTCATAGGGTTCTCAACGTGAAAAATCAATATTTTCTGCCTTTTAAGAAGCAACAATAACATTGCTTCAATACGGACGCAATAGCGACATCTAATTAGAAAAATCGTAAAATAGTTTCGAAACACAATTCAGATTTCTGCTTTATAATCTGAGCCTTCTAACATCTTTTATCAACGTCTATTTGCCTTTCAATTTTTAGAAGCAGAAAATCTGAATTGTGTTTCGAAACTATTTTACGATTAATAAATATAATATTACATATTTATTATCTGTACTTTTTGGTATAAAATTGTTCACAGCTCTTTTTTTCTGTCTTTCTACCAAACTCTCTAAAAAGTAAGACATCATTACACTCATCTCTATTTAGAGTTTTCAAAGGTACTCTTTCAACTTCTTCACCTTGATCATTAAGAAATACTAGCTCTGGTGGAGCTCCAGAAATCTGTTTTCATTCAACATTTTCATAATTCTAAATGTCATAATAGGCATATTTTTTAACAGCTTCTAGTCGTTATAAGGAACATCCTGGACAACTCTCAAGTCTAGCTGAAACAATTTGACTATTGTTTAGAATTAACAATTTCTTTTTTTTTTTTTGAGAAATAAAAACGACGTCACTACACTTTTCACTTTCCCAAAGAGTAATAGCAACTACTGCAGGTGTTTCAAAGTCTGTACAAATTAAAACAAAAATTTGATTCAAACGAGGAATTGGATCTGGGCCGTTTAGGAAAATGTGGCAGGAAAAAGATCATTATTCCTCGCACAGACCTAAAATCAGGCTACGATGATAAATATCGAAGGAATTCATGTTTCCAAAAAAACATTCCGACGAAGACTGGTCGAAGGGAATCTGATAGGTTGCCGGTCTATGAAAAAAACACAGCTTACCGAAGTCATAAAGAGAAAGAGACTCCGATGGATCAAGCAGCATTAAAGTATGACCGTTAAATGCTGATGTCAAGTAAGTACAAATTTTTTTAACGAATAGAGTTCGTGAACAGTGAATATTTTTATTTTTTTAGGTATGCTTCTCCAACGAATCAACATTGAAAATTTTGGTGGACGTAAGTGCGTTCGTCCGACAATGTCCTGGGGAGCAGTTCCATCCAGATTGCATTGTGGAGAGGGTTAAACATCCGGTTAGTGTCATGATGTGGTCTGTAATGTCGACCATTTCTATCCAAAAAAAATATTGCAGTTCTGCCCTGGCCATGAAACTCACCTGACATAAACCCTATAGAGAGTATGTGGGCGTTAACCAAACGGGAGATCGCCAAAGATATTATTACAATGAAGCGAAAGTTCATTGAAGCTCTTATTGTAGAATGGCATCAAAACCCAAAATAAAACACAATGCACAAGTTGGTATTCAGAGCATGCCCCGACGTGTAGAAGCCGTAATTGCATTAAATGGTGACATCACTAAATATTGAAATTAGTGATTTTATGCTACAATTTTTTTTTGCGAAAAAATAAACGGTTTTACTAACAGAACTCATTGTTTTTGTGACTTTAATAATATTATACTCTTTTATACAAAAATAGATGCAAACCTTTAAGCGAACAACTTGCAAAAAAAGTCAGTTAAACTAGAAAATTAAGAAATCATCTTACTGTCTCTAATAATTGTGCCACCCACTGTATGTGGGTGGCAAAATAGTTAGTTATACCAATTACTTTATTAGGCGTTTTCACTGATGATGATCGGGTGGCTTCAAAATGGTTTTGAAATGTTTTAAATTTATTTTGGATAATTTTTAAAAATGTGACTAAAAATTTTACACCATTTTACAAAAAAAATTTCCTCCTTAACTTTTTTTAAATTTCATTTGACCATCACGTGGTGTCTTTAATATTTTATCATCATACAATATTTCAAAACCATTACTTGATCGCAAACGCAAATACAACCCTGTGAAAGAATTACATACAAACGGAACTGGTTGACTTCTTGTTAGAATTAAATAAGTTTAAATTAGTTTTGTGGTCGGGTGTCAAGAATGTCGTCCTTTGTCGAAAATTCTTCTACAACTTTGAATATGAGTCGAGGTCGTCTTAAATTTCCCAGGAAGTAATTCTAACATTTTTTTCTTCTAAACGCATCACAAAGCCTCACTGTCAACTTAGTTTCTTTTGTAAAGGGCAACTGGCGAATTGGAAGGAGATTAAAATTGTTTGGGGTTTTAGTGTAGATAAGTTTGTTTCGATGAGCAGATTGTCTCGAAAATAAAAATCTTGATCATTGAATCTTGCAGTCGATCTCTTTGTTTTACTTGTAAAAATTCCAAATTGAAAAGAGCTAACATAAATATTTTACAATATTTTGATGTAAATATCATAGAGATGCTTGCAATAGGTGTTATATTTAATAGAAATAGTCCAGGCTGTGAGGCCGCTCACGTTGGGAAAATGTTTCTGATTCGGTTTCTTCGCGGATTCCGGTTCAAAAATGTCCCCTTTAAACTTGTTGAAATTGTTTAAACAATATTTTTTAACAAATTACAAAAATATTTTTTTTTTTTAATCTGTAAAGCATTTTTTTAGGTTTTTTGGGTCATTATAAATAAAAAAGGTTTCCATTCATTTTTCTCTAAGGTTGATAGTTTTCGAGTTATAAGCGATTTAATGTCTGAAAAACGCGAAATTACGCATTTTTGAGGCTTGAAAACACATATGTAAATTATTATTTTTGAGGTTACCAAGTGTCTAAATTGAAGTTTAAACATTCAACTTCAAGATTGTGAAGAGTAATTGGGGGTTATTTTAATTTAGACCGTTGTTTTTTAATTGTTAAATATGCGCGTACACTCGATTTTTCAGCCGCCGCGCCGCGGCGCGCTAGAGTGCGCGTCTATCGTACTTATGCATAGTTTACATATACACTTACGCAAAAAAAACCGAACAAATCCTTGAAGTTTATTAACATAGTTTTTTCCATAATTTATTTATGTAGGTATTAATTATTGTCATTGGGTTAATTAAATAAATCAATCATCGCAATGTAATAACCGTATATAGTTTTTTTTCTTCCAAATTTGAACAATATAATTATTATTTATTGAGTATATATTTATTTATATCAATTGTAAATAATATTTTTAAATTATTAATATTTTAATAATACAAAACTTAATTTTAAATTGCGCGGTGTTTAAAAAACAATATAGACTATCGCAAAAATGCAAATTTTTACCTGTTTAACAATCGCGCGCTCATACTTGATTTGTTATTACTTAAACGATCATTAGGAAGACTATTGTTTAATGACCATTAAAAGAGTATTATATTATTAATATGTTACTAAAAAAATTGTGAATGGATTTAAAATGTCTTTTTCCGTACCTCTTCTTAAATGAAAACTTACCGAAGAAAATTTAGTTTGTATTTTTTGCAATAACATCAACAATATTAAGTTATTGCAATTATTAAGCAAAAACTACCATAATATCAAACTCTCGATTTTACACAATATGGATATTTATATGTCTGATAATGGTGGGTTGGGAAACCGTGCAAATGCAAAAACACTTGCAAAACTAATGCTTGCAACTAAAAGAAAAATCATGTCAACTGTGTATCATTATGTGGATGTGATTTAGATTTTTGTGAAAACAAAGACACTTTTACTGAGTGATATTAGTGTGTTATTTAACAATCTTTTGTACAATTATTTTATGTAACTATTATTAGACTTTAGACGAAATTTATATTATAACTTAATTGATATAAATAAATATATACTCAATAAATAATAATTATTTGTAAGTATATTATGTAAACTATGCATAAGTACGATAGAGGCGCACGGTAGTACGCGGCGCCGCGGCGGCTGAAAAATCGAGTGTACGCGCATACTTAACAATTAAAAAACAACGGTCTAAATTCAAATAAGCCCCGATTACTCTTCACAATCTTGAAGTTGAATGTTTAAACTTCAATTTAGATACTTGGTAACCTCAAAAAAAATAATAATAATATGTGTTTTCAAGCCTCAAAAATGCGTATTTTCGCGTTTTTCAGACTTTAAATTGCTTATAACTCGAAAACTATCAACTTTAGAGAAAAATGACTACAGACTTTTTTTGTTTAAAATGGCCCAAAAACCCTAAAAAAACGTTTTCCAGATTAAAAAAGAAATTATTTTTGGACTTTGTTTAAAAAAATTGTTTAAACAATTTCTGCCCAAAAATTTCACCCGGCACCCTTCAGATTTGTTTAAATAGGACATTTTTGAACCGGAATCCGCGAAGAAACCGAATCAGAAACATTTTCTCAACGGGAGCGGCCTCACAGCCTGGACTAAAATGAATTTTAAAAACTGATTATCATTGTTGCAATGAAATAATATTGTTAGGTAGGTCTATACATAGCTTGAAATAAATAATGTATCTGCTATCAGTCGTGATGTCGATGTTAATGTCGAAAACTAAACCCTTATATTATATTGAATTACAGTGAAAGTAGATAGTGCTAATAAGATGTCCCAAAAACCATTATCAGCTGCAGAACTGCAAGATTTTGCTAATAATTTATGGGATTCTGATCCTGAAGTAGGTGACACTGAAAGTGACTCTGAAATTGAAGATCATCTTTGCGAAGCAAGTGAAGAAGATAATCAGCAAGTAGTATTGAGTAATATTAATGAAGAATGTGAAGCTACAAGTTCCCAGATTTCAAAATAAATGATTTTGAAACTAAGGACGAATTAACTGGAAGAGTCTACCACAACCAACAGAACATATGCGAACCTGCGACATAAGAAAAAGCAAAGTGCACAAAATAATGTGCCGTTGTTTAAAGTGTAGATGATGTTGTTGATTACTTTTATTTGTTTGTGGACGAAAAAATTGTGAACGGAATAGAGAAGTACACAAATAAAGAAGCCAAAAAAGTCCTATAGATAGATAACTGGAAATACTGAGACTCTACAGAACTATATATCTTTATTTGACTTCTACTTACTTCAGGGCGCCTGAGTGCCCACATCCATATTGTAGATGTACTAAAGATGTAATTAAGTTCAAATAAACAAGTTGGTTTTAATTACATTCATAATATATAGTGAAATCAATAGCGGGAAGAAATCCTTAACATAGTGGTCCTTCGAGCCGAATGTATGGATGTAAAACATACTTGGTCAATTATATATTGCTGGAATTCCGAAATCAAGTTTATGAGTACACGTGCTGTTGGATTATCGATTTTTTCAATACCGGATTACGACAAAATCAGAGGTCAGTAACATTGGAAGTTGGGTGAGTCCTTCTTCATATTTTTTTTTATTTTCATACATTTTTCGTTCAGTCGAATTCCGGCTTCAACATCTTTTACTTCTTCTTGAAAGATTTCCTTAGAGTATATGTTAAAGAACAAGAGTGATAGCATAAGAGTGATGTTTGATTCTAGTAAAGATTGCTAATAACTCTCAGATGATAGATAGTTATTCTAATATTTCTTACTATCTTTATCAGCTTGTCGTATTTTACTATATCAAATGCTTTATGGTAATCAATGAAGCATTCATAAATATCGTAATTCATATCTCTACATCATTGAAATAGCACTTGTATGCTAAAGAGAGCCTCTCTCGTACCCATTGCGTTCCAAAAACAAACTGCTTACGGCTCAAATGTGGCTTATTAAGCTGATGGTCCGGAATTCATAGCAGGATGCAGATTTTATTTTCTTTGGTAGAGCAATAAACGTTGACTTCAGCCATGATATTGGTATTATATAAAAGGAATCAACCATCTAGAAAGTGGTGGAGGGAATCAGCTAAAAGCATTCTACAGTGAAAAATATAACTTCAAATTAAAAGCTCATAAAATATTTAAGATATCTCTGGTAATCCTAAACAAATTTGGATGTTTTTTCAATCTCTCAGTCCTTTGGCAATAAACGATCAAACAAATGATTGTCAATTTTTTTTGTTTTTTGTATTTTTGTAAAATATTACCATTTTTAGTAATTTTTATGGCTATTCAATTTTTAGTTATATACACAGTAAAATAAAAAGAGGATTTCCATAAAACTAAAAACTTTACGACCATTTTACTTTTAATAAAATAAAATGTCTAGTATTCTTTAAAGAACAAATGACTAATTAATCAAACTTTCTTATACTTTTTGAACGTATAATGAAGTACTTAAAAGTTTCTCCTTATTGCAGCATTACAACGAACTAAAAAGGTCTTTTCGCCATTAAGCAATGCACATTTCGCGTCGAACAGGTAGGTACATCTGCAATCCAACTAAATTTTTCCTTTATTAAAGTTCCCAGACGCGGACAATGCCCGACATTGTGCGAGAATTCTTGTGTGAAGTAGTTCATTAGCGTTGCCGTCGCTATTGAGAGAAGAAGACCGAGATGTGCAGGAAAAGAGAGCGCGATATGGCCGACATTGGTTGAAAATTTATGGACCAGTGATTTATCAGACCGAATTGCAGATGAGACACTTTAGTGCCAGTTACTGCTACCTGGACGGCCATGGTTTTACCGACAACCACTTCAATTCTTTATCTTTCTGGCTCTCATCCAGTTCAAAGGGGGCATTGGCGTTACTAATAGGAAACGGCGAGTTTCTAGCAAACACTATGGATTGGCGAAAAGATGAAATGGTCTAGGAAACTCTACGAGACGCTTTAATATTCAACTGATAACCGAAAACAGCATGAATAATATACTACAGCATATAACAATGATTATTAATCTTTTGAAGTAAAACCTTCAATGATAAATTAAGATTTTTAGAAAATGTATTCGTTATGTAGTCAGCTTTATGTAGATTTGCAATTTTTAAAGCCAATTTTGTAATATTTGTTAAATCTATTAATGAAAATTATATATACTTAGTGCCATTAGAAGTGTTACACCCAGAAGGAATAATTACTTGAACTTAATTTTTTGGCAACAAAATGACTATATTTAATGTAACGAATTTATTTTGCCTACCACATAGAATATGATTATGGGGGTTGAAAATTGGAGACAGAAACTATTGGGCTAGAGATAGAGCAGGCAAAATAAACGAAACTTGTGTTAACGGCACTCAGGGTCTGTTTGGAGAGCTGGGGTCGTGGATAAGTTGAATAACAAGGGGTCAGAGTGGGGCAACTACAAAAAAATTAAACAAAGGGGTACTTACATAAATTTCCTGGACAAATTGACAAATAGAGACAAGAAAAGATTTCCAGCTATTTAAAAGAAAAACGCCGCTTCCAAGAATCCTAAACAATAGCTGGATGAAGGAAAAAACAGGAATCTTCCCTCCTAAAAAAGAAACCCAAAAAAAGGTTAGTAGACTTTTCTAAAATAAATAACAAAATGGTTCAGAGAAATAATTTTTTTTTTTTTATTGAGTTAATGCCTCGACAACTATGATCATTGGCATGGTACAGTCAGGTACCTAGTGTAGTGTGTGTGTAGAGTAATTGTCTTGATACTTAGCAAAGTCGACGTCATTGTCTTTGCTAAGAGACGCTAATTGTATCCGAACGTCTGCGGTCCCTCCGGTGAGTACCGATCGCACATGGATAGAAATTATTTTCATTCATTAATTTTTAATAAACGAAAAATTTCTCCACCCAGATGGGATTCGAACTCACGACCTTTAGGTTTAAAGGCAGGCGCTCTTACCACTGAGCCACAGAGGGAGTTAGAGAAATAATTTAAACATTTATTTTTGTCTCAAACAAACAGTTACATATATAGATACTCAAAAGTTAATACGATATATATAATTACGTGTTTATACCAAAATAAATAATAACAAAAACTTACATTATGTCATATCTGTTTGCAATTGGTAATTGCTACAAAAACTTTCAAAATTGTTGTTAAGTTATAACTGTGGCAGGAATAAATTATTAAAATAAGGTAATTATCTTTCTAAATGAAAATATATACAAAGTTAACCTTTTCTACAAACAAATAAAACATGTCACAACAAATTAAGGCTAGCTGTCATATGTCAACATTTAATTTGACGACAGAGAACAATTAAATTGACTTGATAACCACATCCTAAGATTTACTAGAGTGTATTTACTAGGTAAATTTTATTAATAAAAACTTAAATAGCTATGAAAGCAATTATTGTTATTAAAAAAAATGTCTATCGTTAGTTTAAAAGTTCAAACAAAAAAAATGTAACCTTGATTTTCACTAAAATGCACTGAAACTTCTGGGATTATTACTGGGATTTCTGCTAAAATTTCTGACAATAAAACTGATGTTAAACTATCTGGACACAAACAAAAACAAACTGCTTCAGGATCAATTCAGGAACAAATAAGTGAGGTTGAAGACGATGAAAACCTTGAAAACGGTTTCTTTGCTGGCTTTTTATCACTACTTAATAATGACCGTTTCTGTTTGACCAACTCTTTCCAACATAACTTGAATTCCTTATCGACCCCGATCCAATCCCGGCAAGTTAGTGTATCCCCTCTTCTCCACGCCCTGCTGCATACCGCCGAATCAACTAAATTCCTTAACTTCAGCTCGTAAAACAACCTTGAGATATTTTTTAACTTGATTTTAGGATCGTAGAAAATAAAACACAATATACTAAATATTTTAACTTCCGATGCAAACAGATAAAACGCAAACATTTATATCTGGGACAGAGGCGTACTGGAGAATTTTATACATAAATATTTCATAGTTAAAAAAACTTTTAACATGCTACACGACATGCTAGGAAAACAATACCAATGTTTTATCGTTTATACTTTTTGTAAAAATATAAATAATAAAATATAATAATAAAAAATAAAAAAAATTATCTTTAAAATTTCTTTGTGAAGAAAATGATTTGTGAAAACCGGTTCATATAGAAATTTTTACTTATTATTCCCAAGTCTAATTGTATTCAGTATAAGAAAATACCTTGAGTTCGAAGACACCAAAATTATTTTCATGTTAGCGATTTTATAGGGGTAGAATTATTGTGTATAGAGATATGGGTGTCGGCCGTCACCCATAAGAAGACCAACTAGTCAACCGAGACGTACCACAAAGCGTCAATATGGGCGCTTTAGATTACTGGATCTACGAGGCTGTTTTGCTACTATGCGTCAAATTACTAAACAATGGTTTGGAGTAGTAGGTAGACCTATTAGTATGTGTACACTCTACCGTCGCATTCGAGCCTTTGGAGTGGTTCCATTTCGTCCACGACGAGTGCTTCCTTTGATTGCGGACCACTGTCATCACCGTTTGAATTGGTGCAGAGAACGGCAGGATTGGGTGACAGGAATGGCCTTTAATGATATGTTGATTTTTCAATAAACATAATGCTTCATTATTTTGGTTAGGGCTTAGTTAAGTTAGTGGTTCGGAGCACTGTGAAGCAATGTGATCTGGCTTCTTGCATCTAAAGCAAACTAAACTGTCTTGAAAAATGAATATTCTATATATCGTGTTGTCAAAAACAAGACTAAATGACTCTGGTAGTGTTGGACTGTAAGGACTGATATAGATTTGTTTCGAAAAGTAAGGATGTTATTGTACTCAGGCATAGAAGCACTAATTTTGAGGAATGTCATGGGGGAGATAGGAAATATGTTGATTTTTTGTAACTCATTGATTAGTAAATCGTGCGTATTAAAGGATATGTTGGTGTAAGTAACCTTTTTACTCTGATAATTTCACCTTGTATTTTTATTTGATCATGATTATTCATAAAATCATCCACTATTTGTTTATTGAATAATTACATACATATGCGATTATTAGATATTCTTACCAAGAAGATTATATTCTTTGGTGAATTAAATTTCTAAGTGGAGAAGGTAGTCTTGAAGTTTGGTATTTTCTGTGGCACTAAGATAATTGCTTGGGACTTTAAAGAAATTACACTCTCGACGCTGCCAAATAGTATGACTTTGATGCGTTTATTTGACTTTGATGGTCTTGTATTGTAGAACTATTGTGTGATTTCATGTTTAAATTCATTTCGATAAACGTTAAGTAAAAAGTAAGTCCGGCCCTGTACACCTACTAAAACAGATCGGTCTTTACTTAAAGCGGTTATTTTGCTGGTAAAGTTGGATTTTTTTATGGACAAAACTAACAAATAATTGCAATTTGCTGACTTTAATGCTAATTTAAGTGGATAATATGTAAAGAGTTTGTACACTAATAGTTTATTTCAATATATCACTGAGATTCACAATTTGTAACTTACACTAAACTTTGTTAATGTTAAAAATATTCGGAGCCTTCATTAGGCTTATATTGGTAACAATATATGGTTGAATATTCGAATAATTAAACTTTGATAGTATAACAAGGCAACTATCGAACACAGTGATTAATTAAATCTTTCCCAAGTACTTTCGATCAATAGATCATCTTCAGCGGCATCTGAAATAAGCCAAGAAACGTTTTTTTATAAGAAGGAAAATTAATTCACTTGGATAAAAAACTCCAAGTTAACTTCTTTAGTTTCATAGAATTCTGAAAGGTGCAGATCACAGAACTGCCCTTTACAAGCTGTCATTTGTCACATGTCATCTCAACATTTCCGCTAGACCGGGAGCCCATTCTGTCTCCGGTTTCTATATAACATGTAGCTTCTCCTTTTAAAAATTTCAAAGTGTTTGTTTGTCTTTGTGTATTATATTGTTATGTCCAAATTTACATTTATGACATTCTACTCATGTCGGATAGGCTACAACTGACGAAGTAAGTCTATAAACGTTTATCACATAAAAACTTTTTTCAACCATAAACTTGGAGTTTTTTATCCAAGTGAATTAATTTTCCTTCTTATAAAAAAACGTTTTTTGGCTTATTTCAGATGCCCCTGAAGATATCTATTGATCGAAAGTACTTGGGCAAGATTAATTAATCACTGTGTTCAATAGTTTCCTTGTATACTATCAAAATTATAGTTATCGATCTAAAATATAATTAAATCTTTCTTTGATGGTTAGAATTTTTTATAAAATTATAAAAAGAATATTATGTTTAAACACATGTAAAGGGTTTAAAGTTCTCAATTGATAGAACTTTCTTAACAATACGTGCTGTTAACTCTGCTCACAAAAAATATGTTTTTCGAAATTTGTGCAATATAATAGAAATCTGATTCCGACCAAAAATTCTAGTAGAAAATGCTTCATTTTTAGCAGTTTATAATTAAACTTTTCTATTCTTAAATCTCATTTTGCAAGCACTAAAAAATTGAACCCCCAATTTCTTTCCATTGGCGTATTTCGTTAGCGTGTGCGCGATGTTTCATTTCTAGCTGACGCCTTCTAATACGCAATTATTTGTAAATAATTAATCACCTACATCCTTTATCAGCCCGCCCATGTCGTCGTGACAAATAAATTGACTTTTCACCTCCCAAATTTCTTCTATCTTCCTTCTCCATCCGCCGTCATTTTCAAGGGTAATAGAGGGTAAAAGAGACCGATGCGGGTTACTCGGCCACTGAGAGGTGATAGGCCAGTCTTGTTATACTAAATTTAATGTTATTCCTAGCTTAAATTTAATTCGAAGACATAAGAAACAACTTAGCCCAGTCTGGTTATGCAAAAATCATCGATTTCACGGCAAAATGTTTCGCAGTTATCTGAAGCTTGTAAGAGATAGGTGGGGGTTACTAGATGACGAATAGATGAAAAAGTACTCGTATTTTTACTTGGGTTTTTTTTAAACAATAAGTTATGGTCACAATTTGATTTTTTTTTTAAAGTTATTTCCCTTATATTTTAAATAAACAATATTCACATCATTTTTTTATTTCAAGAATATCTTCATCTTTCCGTTTTTTGAATTAAATCTTAAATTAAAAAATTTATAGATAAAATAATCAAATCGTGACCATAAATTATTGTTTAAAAAAAACGCAAGGAAAAAGTAGGAGTATCTTTTCATCTATTCGTCATCTAGTAAGCCCCACCTATGTCTTACAAGCTTCAGATATCTGCGAAACATTTTTCCATCTTTTTTCTTTACTACTGATGTATTTTTTCTTCAAACGTCAAATAATGATGACATTACTTATCTAACTTGATCCTGTCAAAGTTTGATTTTTTTTTCTTTTTTTTTTCCTTGGCTTGGACAATTGTCATTCAGCCAGTATCCATCAACATAAGAAGTTTGATGTCTCCGCCGGCAGCGAGGGAAAAATATGGTCATGGCAACAATATGAAACATGTCACAAAGCAACAATACAAATGTCATTAACAACAACTAAACATCATTTTTATTTATGGTAATATTAAAAGTAAAATTAGTTAATGAGACATTTTCAAAATTGAAACCGTGCAAAAATGTTCCCGACTCTTGATACGCATTGGTAATTGTTGATGATACTGATGGTCGAGAACAACTTTCAGCAATCATTCCCGATATTGGCGAATCATGAGGGTTTGAAATTTTTTGAGCATTATCGTTCTTATTTCTTATTGAATCCTCTATATATCCTTCGTCAACCGTGCTTGATTTCCAGCCCCCATGTCGTTTGAGGCATTCTAGATTTCCGCCTCCATCAATTAAAAGTGTTGCTGAAGTTCCTCGTAAAGAGTGACACGTGTATGCGCTTGCATCGTTTAAATTTAAATAACTAGCTACTTTTTGGGCTACTACGCTGATCGAGTGTATTCCCATGACGCTTCAGTAACACTTTCCATTTTGGTACTTGATAAAAAATCGGTTTTCTGTGAAATTTTCAGGCCGCAGTGATGCATACTTTTTAGACAGTTTAATGTAGTTTTGACCAATTATCGTAAAAGATCTAATTGTCGTGTTTTACTCTCTGGGATTTTGATAATGATTACATTTTCTTTATCCTCATGTCACAGTCTTCATTTTTACCATTTCGTCGAATCGACAGGCGCCGGTAACCCCAATTAACAAAACATTCTGAAATATTTTTATAATTTAGTACAGTATTCTACATGCTTTGCAATATAATTTTTTTTACCTTTAATCCTAAATACAACTTATCTGGCGCTTCAAACAAAAACAGACTCGTCTTTAGTGAAAACTTTAGACTTCTTTGCAGTATATCCTTCGCTTGTTTTTTTTAGAAAGGCACGTAACGAATTTGCTTATATTCACATTTTTTTTAAATAACTAACTCGGATTTTATCATAGAGTATCGTGACCACATTGTAAAGATTTCCATTTATTTTCATTTTCCATTACATTAAAATATGCCAGTAAAATGTCTTCGGTAACTTGCCGTACTCCTCTTGTATCGCACTACTCTTGGAAGTGATTGTACGCTAACCGACACTTTATTCCGGACTTGGAGGGCCTCAAACGTGCTACTGCATCATTAGCCGCGGACTCAATTTCGTTTAGGTTTTCCATTTTCGCACTAAATTTGCGCTTGCGGTTGCAACAACAATAAGCTGTCTTTAATAATTGCAAACAACTAACAAATAGCTGTAACCAGTGAGACGCAAATCCCACTGACGACTTAATTATTTTAATTTCTAACATCTAGACGACTTTGATAGTTGTCACAGTTAATTTCGAGTAAAAATAGCGTATGAATTGTACTATTTATGGTTGAAAATCGCTACTTTTAAAGAAAAAATAGTATACTTTATTCGGCAAAGAAGCGACTTTTCTTGAATTGTCCTCTATTACGAGCTTCACTTCGTTCGGTGCGTAATATCGGGCGCGTCAAGAAATGTCATGCTTCTCCGTCTCATAAAGTAATATACTATTACTTGTAATCAAAGTAAAATATTAAAGTAACATCCTCCGATCTTTCGACAAAGTTTTTAATTTTATTATAAAAACAACAATTTTTATATCTCAACAAGAAACAACGAAAAAGAACTAACCGACCATATTGGAGCTGGCAAAGGGATAAGACAGTGAGATACCCTGAGTCCTGAGATACCGCAAATATAATGACATCGGGGTGCATCCACACATTATTAAAGGTAAAAGGGTTTAAAGCAATGCAATCATTTTGAAATTTTAATAATGTACTTATTATGCTTCATTAAGTAATTATATAAAATTTAATTAAAATAAAATCATTTAAACTGAGTTTTCGGATTTATATATCACTTAGTATATTTTTGCATTATTTTCCTCAATATTTATAATAAAATGACATTTAATTTGTGTTCAGTAGTAATAGTAAATTTTAAAAAAATTCAAGATATCTCCCTATAATATTACCTATGTATGTTAGCAAATCTAATCAATATGTTCCCGGGATGTCTAGCGAGTCCAAAAAACTAATGAGAACATACGAAAACCTCTATTCCACTGACCCTTTTAGCCAAGAAACCGTTGACTGCGGAGCAGTACTACTCCACCAGCTAAGTCAAGCCAGACAGGAAAAGTGGATTGAGACCCTGGAAAAAATGGACATGACACACAGTAGCAAAATAGCATGAAACCTTGTAAAAAAACTCAGCGGTGATCCAAAAGAACAAAAACCACCTTGCAAGGTTACAGCAACCAAGTCGCTAACAACTCCTTACGAATAGAAAAACAAACTACTAACCGATATAAGGACCCAAATACTAGGAGAAAATTGGATTCGGAGACAAACCACCTAGGAACTCCTTTTACACTAAAAGAACTCCACGACGGTCTGAACAGGTTTAAAAACGGGAAAGCTACAGGTGTGTAATCTAAAGTAATAGCATAGTAATAGCAATAGTAATAAACAAATCTAAAGTAATAGCCTTGTCAAAACCAGGAAAGGATCCAGAAGACCCCAGTAGCTACAGACCTATTTCGCTATTGTGTCACTTTTTAAACTATACGAGAGACTCATACTCGCCAGAATAGAAAAAAATGTTGACAAGCACCTCATCCCACAACAAGGAGGATTCAGACCTGGCAAATTTTGCACCGGTCAAGTTCTCGCATTAACAGAACAGATTAAAGAGTGATTTGAAGAAAAACTTATAACAGGGGCTGCTATTGTAGATAGTACACAGATAGTTTTGTACACAGTAAGGCACAAACATTGCTCCGCAAATTATACGACACTCTCAATGTCCACCATCTAGGAAGGTCGTATATTCCTTACTGCAAAATAGACGTTTTTTCGTTATGCTAAAGGGTAAAGTAAGTAGGTGGAGAGTTAAAAAATACGGCTTCCACAGGGAAGTGTTTTAGCACCAATGCTCTTTAATCTATATACAAACAACCAACCTACTCTGACCGAAACCAAGCACTTCCTCTATGCTGACGATCTTGCAATATTTTGCTCAATGAAATAGTTTTGAAGAAGTGAAGGAGAAACTCGAAACTGCCTTAAAAAACAATGACAGCGTACTACCTGCAGAATTCTCTGAGACCCAATCCCTCTAAAAACCCAACTCTGCGCTTCCACCTTCGCACAAAGGAAGCCAAGCGAAAACTCCAAATTGTGTGGAATGGTAATGCATTAGAACACACAAACCAACCTATATATCTGGAGTAACTCTGGACCGGTCCCCTCACCTACAGACAACATTGCATAAAAACAAGAGGGAAAGTAACAACTAGGAACAGCATACTCAGAAAGCTAACGGGAAGTAAATGGGGCGCACGTCCTTGGATTTTAAGAACAACGGCGCAGGCACTGTGTTTCTCAACTGCTGAATATGCGTGTCCTGTTTGGAGCAGATCTGCACACACCAAACAAGTTGATACTGCGCTAAATGAGACGTGCAGGATAGTAACGGGTGCATGAAACCAACGCCACTTTCAAATCTATATAGAGCAGCGGGTTTTGCAGAACCCTAGACACGCAGAGGCGCTGCAGAACACATAGAGAAAATTAAACAGATCGCGACGATCGGCATGCCCTATAAAAAGCTCGAACACCACGAAAGCGACTAAAATCTAGGAAAAGCTTCCTTGGAACAGTGCAGGATGAACCCCTGAGTATTTTCCACTTCCCCAGGTTCAATGGACCGGCCAGACCCTAGACTTTAAAACGTGGAAAAACTTGAATAGGATAAGAACGGGGGTTGCTACAGTAAAATCAAACATGGCAAAATGGGAAAAAATAGACCAAGATGATGTGAACTGTGACTGTGGAGAAACACAGAATATGGAACATCTTCTTACATGTAGAAACTGTCCTCATCGATGTACCCTTGAAGATTTGTGGCTCGCCAACAAAGATGGAACCGACGTAGCCCGATACTGGGCCGAAATTTTATGAATGACATGTCCGGACACGATAAAGTAAAGTAAGCAAATCTAAAGTTTAAACAACTATTTTCCTTAGAGTGCCAATAACTGGGTGATTTATCCTAAATTAGAACATACTTTTTAAAAAGCGACTATTGTAGTTTTAAACAATCAATTTTGTAGATTATTAAAATCTGATTGCAAGTATTCCTTCACTTGTTTTATGTTTCATTGATTTAAATATCTTGCCTTTGTCTTTTTTTTTGCTTTTTCCTATGTAAATGATCGTCCCTAATGACTTAATCTAAGACATTAATTTCCAAGTTGTCGAATCAACATTTATCCGCTGGCCTAACTGACCACCCCATCGGTCTCGCATCGGTGAGGGATGCGGGGTGGCCGTTCATGTCGCCAGGATAACCTCCAGGCTTTATTACCTCCTAGATTTATGACAGCGCACGTCTAATTACTCCGTGGAAGTGATTCATGGGCAAGGACGAAGAAATTTGCGCGGTTTTTGTGTAACATTTAGTGGTCGAAGAGTTGAGAAGTTTGCGAGAGGGTTTGATTAACTGAAAGACCGTGTTTGAGTAACGAGCAGGGAAAATTATGATACGCAGTTCTTTAGTGTGTAGTCTTGTAAAGTTTAAGAGTTTGATGAAGATATAAAAACATAGAGCTTATCATAATAAATGCTGCTACTGAAACTAGATGTTGCTGCTTTTATTTTATAATCTCGTAAAAAGCGGGTCGTGTGGAAGTAATAGTGTCTGTTTTACTGTTACTACAGTTGTTGCTTGCTTCATTTATAATTAAAAAGTTTATGTAGTTACACTTCAGAATAATGCTTAAGGTTTAATTTAAAAGTAATAAACGGTAACGGTGAGGTTTAATAAAATACACTACATTTTATTCGAAGAATTTACGGCTGTAGCATTATTGATATATTGCAATATTGTATCTATTTTCTACCCATTAAAATTAATTTGTTCATTTTTTCGCATAAGATATTACCAATAGAAAACAAATCATTTACTTATTAACTCATTTATGCAAAAAACTATTCTTTCTTTTACATATATAGTTTAGAATAGAATAGAAATATGCTTTATTGTCACTGAAAATTATTGAACAATTTTATGGACAAAGCTACAAAATAAATCAGTTAAATAGTACAAAAAGTATAAAATAAAAACAAATATAGTAAAAAAACAGAATAACACAATTTTAAATTAGTAAAATTATTGTATAACCTACATAATTTGTATAGACAACAACAAATGAGACAAATTGTAGCCACTGCTTGAGACACCCAAATGTAATTATAAACAATACTAATTTTGTTCTTTGTTATACATTAAGAAACTCGTCAACTAAATAATATGGTCTTTCTGAGAGATAGATTTTTGTCATCTTACGAAACTTAATGAAAGATGTTGCGGATTTAATTTCTCTTGGAAGGTGATTATAAAGTTTCTTTGCACGATATAGAATAGAATTCTTTACTAGCTGAGTGGACGGGATCGCAAATAAACGTTACAATCCGAATTTCTAATGGAGTAGCCATGGTCAGGTCTATCGGGAAAAATGTTTAGATGCTTTCGAATAAAACAAACCGTTTCCAAAATAAATAAAGAGGGAAGCGTCAAAATTCCGTGATTTTTGAAGTAGGTCTTGCAATGAGTTGTTTGTTTAAGACCAAATAGATAACGGATTGCTCTTTTTTGCAACTTAAAAATAGTATCAAATTGGGCCGCTGTACTAGAACCCCAAAATGGAAGCCCATATCGAAGATGGGACTCGAACAATGAGAAATATGCCATTTTGGCAGAAGATAAATTTAGTTCCTTCGAAACAGATCTTATTGCAAAGCAAGCTGAGGCTAGTTTCTTCCTTAAGGAGTGAGTATGCAAGGACCATTTGAGATCACTGTCAATGAGAATACCTCGAAATTTCACGGAATTTACGATATTAATTTGACTCTCATTTAAAAGCAAGGGTTGCATGACTCCTTTATAAGATAATGCTACAGTCTTATCCACGTTAAAGCTAAGTAAGTTGAAGTCTGATCAAGCCTTGATTATAAGTAAATCAGCGGTTATAATTGAATGAAGCGTTGAAATATCAGAGCTGCTCCAAGTAATACTGGTATCATCAGCAAATAGAAAATTTTCCCTTTAATTTTCAAGTAAGTGATGTCATTAATGAAAAGTAAAAAAAATGGGACCTAATACTGAACCTTGCGGTACTCCACACTCAATATCTTTACAACTAGAGTCGGTGTCATTTATTCTAACCAACTGTTTCCTACCTACCAAGTAAGTTTTGAACCAGTTCAAAGACACACCCCGAATTCCATAGAAAGTTAATTTTTCTAATAGAATGTCGTGATTTACGCAGTCAAAGGCTTTGGAATAGTCGCAGAAAACGGTGGCGGAGGAGAGGCTACTGTTTAGTGATAGATATACATCATGTAACACAGAAAATATGGCATCACTAGTGCATTTATTAGACAAAAAGCCGAACTGATTTTGCGATAAAAATTATATTTAAGGAGAAAGGGCATAAGTCGAACTTTTATAAGTCTTTCAATAATTTTTGATAGTGCTGGTAACAAGGCAATAGGTCTATACTGCCCTACTTTAACAAAACATAGTAACTCGAGTTACTAGGTTTTAAAAAATTACATGATTTTTGAAATCCCCGTTAAAAACTACGTATTATATATTTTTTTTACATTTTACCTTTCTACAGGCTAACCCAATCAGCTGATCTCTTTTTTTAGTAAGTCGATGAATAGCATAGATATCCTAGAGAAGAACATAGCAAATAAAGTTACTACCTCACTCTTCTTTATTTTACTAAGATCTACATTATGTAAAAGCTAGTATTTTAAGTTACTAGGTTTTGGAAAATTATTTCGTCAAAATTTATAATATATTGGCGCCAGTGGTTTGAAGATACTAGCTTTTAAATAATTGTTTTGACCTAAAAATTTTGGCGTAGGAACTTGTCAGAAGACAGCAACTTCCAGTTACTAGTTTATACAACGTTAATTCCCACCATTTCAACGACCATAACCACAAGCTCAGTAGTTAATCAACGAGAAAAGACGTGTTTTGTTTGGGTTCGGTAGTTAAGTAGAGCCGCGAGTATTACATTATTACGGCAAGAAAGCTGCTGCGTCTGTAAACAATAATTAAAGTAAAATGGATAATTTTAATTATCTTTCAAATAGGAGTAAATTATTAGTGTCATTGTGTGTTAAAAGGTAAGCGCCATGATTTCCTATAATTTTTCTATCCATTTGAATCTGTGATGGTGGTGAAATATAAAGTTAATTTTTTTTATTTGTTTTAAAATCGATTAAAGATAGGTCATTTTCTGCTTGAGTGTGCAGGGCATAGAGAGAAAACGTAGGTGAAATACTGGGTGTAAAATGAGGTACATGGGGGTAAATAGAAGAATCGAAATCAGGGTTATAGAGTCGAATAAATGGGAAAAAAGTTGCGAACCTACTTTAATGCGTGACCAACCGTAATTCGTTCGCTCTTTTTGGGATTTAAAATTGGTCTCTCTACGGATATACAGGGTGAAAATATGAAAATGTGCATGTTCAAAAACCACAATATTTTCTTTATTATAGAAGCTAAGATCATCAAAGTTTCAGGGCATGGGTAAAAAGAAGCGGCGATAATAAAAATGGCATCAAAACATTGCAGGCCTACGATGTTGCGCTAGGCCGTACCTATTGATTTTTTATTAACACACGGGTGAATTGCTTTTTGTAAACATTTTAAAAACGTAAATTCAACATTAATTCAATATGGAAACCATAATCAAAACAAGAGTTGAATTAAAATAAAATAAACCTATATTTTTGGGCACACAAATGCGCAACTTTTCTGCCACTAAACGAGCTGTTCGTAAGGGGGTTGTTAGGTATAATGATAAAATTATCGAATTTTAAGACGTCACTAAACTTGTGTGGGATATTCATTATTATCATGGTATATCATTTAAATGTGAGTGTATAAAGAAAAATTGCACATTTAAAAGGATTGTATTTGTTTTTAGAGGACGTTCTGAGGACAATAATTTAAAAGAGCCTTTAGACCCAGTAATCGGCACTTCAAAGAATGTCCATTCAAGGGATCAATTATATGAGAAATTTCCGCAAGATAATATCCTACGAAATGTACCCGAAGAACCCTCTGATTTTGACGACTCAGATGCGGATCCTGATTATGAACCTGAAAACGAAAATAAAAGGCATAAGACATATTTTAATTTACAAAATGTATTTGATTCGCATGAAACTGGTTTTGTAAGTTTGAGTACAAAATTGGATCTTACCAACGCTCAAGATTCTGCACCTGCCAAGGCCTCTTCGAAGAATATCCAAGAAAATGTCTGCAATAGCCCGGTTTTAGAGGAAGAAAGTACTAAAAACGAAGCTGACATACTCTCTGTTTGTACACAAGTGATTGAAGATATGTTAGATAAAGTTTGTGCAACCAAAGACAAATATAAGAAGAAAAGCATCATAGATCAAATTCATAAACATCCTTTATTACCTCCATGTAATAACAAATGCCGCAGGGGCTGTTCAAAAAAAATTGATCTGCTCGAAAGAGATAAAATAAGAGTTGCTTTTTGGACAATGACTTTTGGTGAACGACGGCTGTTTCTAGACTCACATGTTAAACAGTCGAATGTAAAAACCAGAATGCAGGAGGCCTTATCATCAAAAAGAAATTTTTCTCTTAAATATTTTTTGCCAGTTAAGATAGTTTTACAGGAAGCAGTTGATAACAAAACTGAAACTACGAGTGTTACGGAAATACAAACATGCAAAAATATGTTTCTGTACACATTGGGATTAAAAACAGATGGCATGATTACTACTCACCTAAGAAGTAAAAGGACTTCAGATAATGCAATTGCCAAAACCAAAGACGACAGGGGGCTTATTGCTCGGTCTATTTTAAACGACCAAAAATTGGAACATGAATCACTTATAATAAATCATATAAATTGCTTCAATCCAGTCGTATCTCACTATAACTTAAAACATGCACCTAATCGAAGATACTTGCCTTCAGAACTGACGATATCTTTTTTGTGGAAAGATTTTGGTACCAATCATAAAATTGGATATGATCTTTATAGAAGCGTTTTTAAGAAACAAAATATTGGTTTCTGTAGGCCATCCCAAGATGAATGCGAGGTTTGCACAATCTACGAGGCTCATTCCAATGATGCGAATAATTTGAAATGCAACTGTAAATATTGTGTATATTATCAGGAACATAAAGAACACTACACAGAGGCTAGGCAGGCGTACCAAGCAGACCAGGAGAAAAAGCTGGATTCGGACGAAAGAGTTTTTAGTGTTGACATGCAGAAAGTGTTACTTTTGCCAAAAATGTCAACCAAGAACTCGTTTTTTATATCAAGGTAAGATTTTTTTAAGGATTATTTATTTTTTTTTCGTTTTTCACTTTGCATGGAATTTACATTAAAACTGCTAATTATTATTTGGATAAAGTACTAGAAAACATACTTAAAAAATTATAAATATGCTCACAGAAAAAAGGAATTCATTTGAACCTCAAATTATCCTAAATTGCATTTTGTTAGATTACATAAATATTTCAGATATCTGATACATTGAAAAACGCTGCAATCCTTGATACCACGTTATTTATTTATTTATTTATTTATCAAAATTACGGAACACTCCATTTTTACCAAATAGATTTAAATTATAGTTTCATTATAGTACTTATTTTTTTTATTTGTGTATTTTCAGGCTTGTCGTGTTCAACGAAACCTTTGCCTCATTGGGGAATGGCGAAAATATTTGTGTTATGTGGCACGAGGCCATCAGAGGCAGAAGTGCAGCTGACGTGACTTCAGCATATTATAATATCATGAAAAACCTAAGTTCTAAAGTATCAAAGATTACATTTTGGGTGGATAATTGCTCCGCCCAAAACAAAAATTGGACATTATATTCATCTATAATTTGTTTTGTAAATTCGGATTGGGGGCCAAATGAGGTAACATTCAAATATTTTGAGCCTGGCCATTCTTTCATGGCGGCCGACTCAGTACACGGTCGAATTAGTTCACAAATGAAAAAGCACCCCAATATATACGACTTTCAACAGCTTCTAAATATAATCGAACAATCCTCAAAGAAAACTAAATGTTTAGCTCTCAATATCTCGGATTTTTTTCCTTTTACAGATGGTTGTAAGAAACGTAAAAACAACAATATTCCATTACTTGATAAAATTAAACAAGTTCAGTTTCGTAAAGGTTCCAAAAACCTTTTTTATAGGAATAAAATCTCCAATGAGGTATATATCGAATCAGATTTTCTAAAGACAAAATTTGAACCAAATATGCCATCCGCTCCACGTTCGGAATGTATAGGGATAAACACGGATAAAAAAGAGAAGATTTTAAAAACGCTCTGCCCACTGTTTAGTGATGAAAGAAAAAAATTATTCTGGACATATTTACCATCAAACAATAATTCTCGTGATTTATGTACAGTATCCGAAGTCTAGTATATAAGTTTAATATTTATATTTCTTACATATTTCATATATTTATTATTATGTTGGATATATTAATGTGTAAGCTACATGTTTAAGTTTATTGTTTATTGTCAATGATATGCGCACATACTTTTCATTAAAACTTTAGAAACATCTTAAGTTGTATTTCAGTTTATTTTAAAAAAATAAATTTAAAAATAAAATAATTTTTTCGTTTTATTTCATCGACTTACTATATTTTGTTTCAGTTTTAGTGAACTTAATTGTCAGTTGAGATGCCTAAGCATAAACTAGCAACTAAAAATACTATATTTTACGATTTGCTTAATTCTAAAAAAAAACACAATCTTAGCCGCAGCAAAACATAGTAAGTAAGATTTAGTTATAAAGGACTAACATAGGTTACTTTTTTTTTACTTTATCGAAATTTTCGCTAAAAAGTATATAGATTTCCATCATTTGTCTTGTTTCAGCTTTCATTAGAAATAAGGGCAATCCAATTTTACAAAATCTGTTCTCCTGAAAAATTGTCTAAATCATAGTTACTAGGTTTTGCCAAAGTACGGCAGTATAGTTGCAGCATCAGATTTTTCTCCACCTTTATGAAGAGGATTGACGATGGCAGTCTTTAGGCAGTTAGGAAATGTACCTTTTCGAGGGAGTCATTTACTAGCGAGACCATGACCTCCAAAACATTATGCGGTAGATTTGAGAAAATTTTAATAGATAATCCATCTGTACTACAGGACGATACTACTACTATCTTATACTACGATTTGTTGAAATGAGTTCCGTCTTATCAACTGGTCTTAAAAGAAGGTATCAGCAATGTTTTTTGAATTAGAGAGATAGGAAATTGGATCTTGTTGTGGCGAAATAGTTGAGGTTATATTTTTACTCACATTAACAAAGTAATCATTTAGATTTTCGGGGTTAGGAAAAGAAAAGGTTTGATTCGCTGTACTGGTTTTATTTCCAAAATCCTTTATTATTGACCAAGTTTTTTGAAATATTTTTGGAGCTTGTTAAGCGATTATGAAAGTAGGATTTTTTGGCTACTTTAAGTAGTTTTATATAGCATTTTCTGTACTTGTTAATATAATCAGAGATGGGGATACTGTCATTAAATTTTTTAATATATAGCAAAGAACGCATATTTTTTGCAGATATGCGAATGCCTTTGGTAATCCAAGGTTTGTTATGTTTTGGCCTGATGTTTAATAGAGGAAATCCTTTATTAAAAATTATTTTGATCAATTCGCTCAACGAAAACTGTCGTAACTCTTTTTTTTCAATTTTGAGTTATTACTATGATCAGATTTCATGAATACGAAAATTACTTCTAGATAAGACTATAATAACTCAAATCGTTATATAGACCACACAATATATTATACAATAATGTAAATGTAGTATCTCAATGTTCTCTGTACTTTACCGCGAAGAAAGTAGTATTATGGAGTTACTATAAGTCAGTGCACTAGTCGTGATATATCTGTAGACATATAACTGTTATTTTATTGACTTTCAAAAGGCATTTGATCGTGTTAAGTACTCCATATCAATCGAAGCTATAAAAGACATTGGCTTGAATGGCAGAGATGTTCGAATAATTGCAAATTTAGTAGATTGTGTGGAATTACAGGCTCTCAATATTAAAAGAGGAGTACGGTAGGGATGCCTCTTGTCACCCCTGCTTTTTAACGTTTACTCCGAAAGAATGTTCAGAAAAGCACTTTCTGAAAAACAAGAAGGAATACTTGTGAACGGCGAAGTCATCAATAATTTGCGATATGCGGACGATACAGTACTCCTAGCTTCTAGTCAAGAAGATCTGCAAACACTACTTGATAGTGTCGTTGAGAGTTGTAGGGAGGCAGGTCTGAATCTTAACATACGGAAACCAAAATACTCGAAATAAGTAAACAACAGCATATAAAACCGTCCATATATGTAAATAATACCAAACTTGAGCAAGTTGATAGAATCGTTTACCTTGGATAGCAATTAAACTGTAACGCAGAAAGTCACAGCGAAATTAAATCTAGGATAGAGCATTCTTTTTAAAGAATGTCCAAGGTGTTATGTAACAGAGACCTAAAATTGGGATTGAGGATCCACCTACTTCACTGCTACGTATTCTCGGTCTTATGAACTTATGAAAAACTTGCGAGATTGGTATGTTGTTGATACAAGCATGCTATTTAGGGTGGCAGTGAACACAATTAAGATAGCTATCATGGTAACCAATATTCTGAAAGGACATGGTACATAAAAAAGTGCACCAGTAGAGGAACTGCAACCAGTAAATAAATATTTAGTTCTATTTACCGTTAAATCAAGACAAGAATTACTGAAAAATCTGTTAGTTTAATCTTGCCATTAATTTGATGTAGGGTGTTTGATGTAGGGAAGGATGTTTAATGTTTTGGGTGTTTAGCTATAATTATATTTAATGAAGAATCAATATTTTCGCATTAAACTCAACCTTATATAGATTATGTCTAAAATATTTAAATGTTCAGTTACTGGTACACAGATATTCCGGAATTCCAGTAAATGAACACTTTTTACACAATTTACTGGGGTTTTAGGTATTTGCAAAGAGCAGGCAAAATTAACTCTTAAAGAAGGTATCTTTATGAAGCAAACTTTCAAAGTAAAATACCTATGGCATATAAGGTGGTTTTCCAGTAATTGAGCGGTGTTCATCCGCTAGTCGCTTTTTCTTTATTTACTGGAGCCTTTGTCCAAACCTTCTTTTTCTTAAACAAATTGGCACCAGTACTAACCATTATGGCGTTTTTCTGACTTTATCCATTATATTCTCTTCTTTATAGATGGAGAAAGCAGCGGTAGTCTGAACAAAGCATCCTCTAAATATGGTATTTCTAAATCTACTCTTCACAATAAAATTACAAAGAAAGTACCCTTTGAAAAAATGGGTTCATCAAAAGTTTTAACTCCTTTTGAATAATAGAGGTTGGAAAGTTGGATTTTGGCAAAGGCAAAATTGGGGTTCCCAATGCATCTAAGCAATGTTATGGATGCTGTACAAAACATTCTCAGAGGTGCTGCAAAACCAAACAACTTTATTAATGACAGACCTGGTAAAAAATTGCTATAACTGTTTTTGCAGAGACACCCAAACATTGCCAAAAGAAATACAGAAATATTATCAAAATCGCGGGACTTAGTTACAGAAGAAGGCATTCGCGAATGGTTTGCAGAACTCAACGAATTTTTGAAAAACGATCATTTATTAGACATAATAGGTGATCCAACTCGCATTTTTATTGCCGATGAAACTGGCATGAAAACCTGCATAAAATCAGGGTTAGTCCTGGGTCCGACCAGGAAATTCAGAATACTTTACGAGATTGCTTCTGGAGCCCAAAAGACGTCTATAACAGTCCAATGTAACTATTCTGCAGCCGGCGATGCAGTTCAGCCGATGATAATTTTCCCGTATAGGAGGATACCCAATGAACTGGCCCTATGGGGTGTTGGACGATCTGATACGGGATGGATGACCTCTGCAACGTTCTTTGAAAAGGTTATTTACTTTCCCGTTATTTTATTTCTAGACGGTCATAAGTCCCGTTACACCATGGAGCTATACGAATTTTGTGTGGAGCACAAAATGGTTCAGTATTGTCTATATGCCAATACAACACACATGTTACAGTCTTGTGATGTTGGCATTTGCGACCTTTAAAAGTGGAGTGGAGGGAAGGGTAACGAAGGCACAAGTAACTAACAAGTATCCCAATTACACGTCATAATTTCTGTAGCATATTTAAAGAAGCATTCCATCAGGCCTGTAAGCCTAAGACCATTATGAATAGCTTTAAATCATGCGGATTATATCCAATAAATCCTGGTGCTTTTGACAACTCAAAATGCATTTTTTAAGGCCTGAGGAATCCTTCGGTGGAAGTGACATATTAACACCCGCAGAGTATCAATCGGGTATGAAAGTTGTAAAACAGTTTTTAGACCAAGTCAGAATAATCGAGTTTAATAAGAAATTTAATTTGAAAGATGAAGATAACCAGAATGATGACGAAATGTATCGTAAATTTGTGTGAATTGTTGTCGTAAAATTATAGGTTATGTTAAATGTCTTTTCACACTGAATGAAGTGACAAGAGAAACTTGTTTATTGTTATAATAATTTATAATAATATCGCAGAGAACAAAACAAATTTTAAGATTATTTGTTATTAATAATACAAAAATGGCATCCGTAAGTTGCTGTCATTATATTTATTTGAATATCTGCTTAAAATCTGAATGTTCCACATAGCATAAACAGTGAATAAGTTAATTTCAAAGGAATAATATTATGTAGGTATTTATTATAAAAAAAAACACAAAAATTGTTGTAAAACTTACAATGGCATATAATTTAATTATTTTAATACATTGTTCTTCAATTAATCAAACAAAAACTAAATAAAATTTTAAAAAATGGTGGTCATTAATATTTACCAGTAATTATTCATCCTTTCAAATTATTTTTTTATTTTTTTAAGTGAAAAATGCTAATCAGGACAAAAATAACTCACCCCTTCAGCGAACGTTTTCCAGAGGAAGATACTGTAAATACTTCACGAGACTTGAAATAAACATGGATTATTAATATGTACATATATTTCAACTTGCCGTTTAAAATGGATTATATATTACACAAGAATTATGTATGTTCGTAAATGATAACAGAGTGGAAAAGAGAAAACAAATTAGGATGCTTTTAAAATAAATACAATTTATTTATTACTTGCTGTGATCATAAACAGTTTGCAAATTTACATGATTAAGCTGTGTGTGATGGATGTGTATTGCTTGAAATATGTTTTGTATTGTAAATTTAATAAATCTAAAGATCGTTCAAAGCTTATATTAAAACGTCTAAAATTTATTATTTATTAGTATTTTTAATATAGTTTTATTTGATCAAATGTCTTGTAACCATTCAACTGCCATTGTATATGACAACTTTAATATCATTTGTTTTGTCAGATGTTTAGTTTTCTTGATGTTCTAGACCTGTTGTTTTACTTTAAACTGTAAATTGTTTATACAGTTTCCTATGTTTGATATTTCAAATATTAAAAGAAAGCGTCTAACTACAAGAAAGTTAAGGAAAATGTTGATATGACGAGTTGAAATATAATAAATAAAATTATACCAAAAAAACCAACACACAAGTGAATTCATGAGGTATTTTTTTAGAACGTAACTAACAAAGAAAATTACTCACATTGCTTTAAAAATTTTAAGACATGGCTAAATTCTACAGAGGGAAACAAAAAATTACTTCAGGTTAGCTCATTTTGTATAGGTGCACATGTTTTATAATTTTACCATGACTGTGGTGTTAATGGTCATTGTGTCATGTACCTGTTAACTGTCATGGTTACTGAAAACTCTAGTCTCATTTGTTTTGCCATCTATGGGTTTGTAGATGTTTTAGATCTATTGTTTTTTTTTAAACTAAGAATTCTGCTTAGATATTGAACTGTTTGATGTTACAAATGCGAGAGCTGAGAACCATAGGATTCCAAGCCGTACACTCTGCGCCAAAATTATCCAGCCACCTTAAAAATGGGTAATTGATGTCTATTTTTTTCTAAACCTGTTGTCTGATTTAAGTGATTTTTTAAATATGGTATAGCTTTATTCCTTGATAATATCTTTATAATATTACTGTTGCTGAACCGGTAAATTTTCATGTAAACCAAGTGTATGAATCAAAAATTGTTTTTTTAAGTTTGCATCACCCTATAGAATATTCTAGCACTTATAAAATATTCAAATTACAACCTTAATATAGCCTCATGTTTTTTTAACATTTAGATTTTTTATTTATTCGCTTATGTTGGATAATACAAAAGTTAGGTATTTTAACAACTAGACATGTTTTTTATCAATTTTTACCTCCGCAAAAGAGAAAAAATAATCTAATTGATGGATTCGACCGTTACTTGATGAAAAGTCATTTTATGTAACAATAAAACACTGAAATTTTGTTTTCAAACTTCCACAAAATTTATTTTAAACTATTATTACTACAGCTGTTTAGGCTGATTGCCTTTCTCAAGTGATCTATTTTTGGCATGCGTTTACACTTTATAGTCTCTAATGAAATAGGTTGTGGAGGGGAGAACTGTTTGTCTTAAGTTGGTCAATCAGAATTATATCTGTGTTTTTTAATTTGTTGATTTCCATAGATTCTAACAAAGATAGCTTAAGGTTTTGTGAATTAGAGACCGACCGAATGTGATCTTTTTGGCCGAAGCCAAAGCCGACGCCGAAGTTCGGCCTGAAGGATACCTTCGGCCGAAGCCGAAGCCAAAGCCGAAGGTAACTAAAAATATACCTATTACCTATTATATGTTAATAATTTAAATAATGTGCATTATATTTTTATTAACTGATAATCGATAAACAAAAATATAAAATTATGAGATAAAAAAGTCAAATATTTATACATTAATAGAAGCGATAATAAAAATAAATAACATTAAAAAACATTAAAGCAAGTGAGTATTTATGATTACTGGATCTGGTAGTTAATATTCGAAATCAAACATCCTAATATTATACGTAAGAAAAAGAAGCTTGTCAGCGTTTTCTCCCAACAAATTAGTTCTTCTGTCAGCGTATAGTTGCCCAGCAGAGCTGAATAACTGCTCACTAGGTACACTCGTTGGTGGTGCCGATAGAAATTTTTTGGCTGCAGTTTTTAAAGAAATATAGAGACTTGATTCCCAATAATGAAATATGTCGGCACTTCTTAAAAGCAAAGCCTCTCGTAAATACGAATCTAGGTAATCTGCATTGGATCGTTGTCGTTATGAATTTCTTTTGTTGTATCTAGAACGGCTGTGACAAAAGTATCATGTGAATTCCAAAGACTATTGTTTTCTAGATCTTCTACATGTGTAGTTGTAGATGATGATGTTGAAGCGATAGCCATAGGAACTTTATTTGTATAACTAAATTTAGAGCTATCAGATTCACGTAGAAATGTTAAAATTCTTGCTTTACATGTAACTACTTCCTCGTCTGTCAAATATTTTGATTTAAAGCGAGGATCTAGAAGAGTTGCAATTGACAATTCTGGCAAATTTTTAATATTAGCGAATCTTTTAATTAATGATTCACGAAGTCGTAGCTTTAATAAACTTATCTCCTCAGAGTCCTGCTCTTTCGCAGAAACTTTACCATTTAGCATTTTATTAGTGGGATAACCAATGATACACAAGCAGAATCGGCTGAAAGATCTAGCGTCGCTTGGTAAAAACAAGCTAAAACTGAAATTAAATTGTTGATCAATTCCATTCTGTTGAACTGGGAACTTCAATACCACCACATTCAGCCATATACAAATTTATTGCAACTTTCTGTTCGAATAGCGCTCCAACATTAGGTAAGTGCTATTCCATCTTGTTTTCACATCCTGAATTAACATATGCTGTGGCAAATTGCAAGTTTGTTGAAACTGCCTCAGGTACCTTGTTCACTCCTTTTAAAATGTCCCACAATTTTACGACATTTTTTAAATATCCGACGTAAAGCTTATCCATTCGGCTTTAGAAACTAAATTTGATACTTTTTTCCAAACTCTGTCATAGGTAGCTGGCATTAAACTAGTTCTAAAAAACTTTTCCGTTTTTTTTTCTGTATTTGGAAGTAACATTAGGATCTCCAAATTTAAACGCTGAAAAGCTTCTCCTTCAACGATAGAGTATGGTAACATGTCGACAATAATAAGGTCCATGATACCCTTATCAATCCTAGATGATATCGGATGATCATCAGGCCATAGAGCAGGTGACTTAAGTTCCATTATTTGATGTAGGTTGGGCTGAAATGTCCTGGAAACTGGTTGTGTAACATCATGTGGAGTTTTCATATGTTC
Source organism: Diabrotica balteata (assembly GCA_918026665.1). Classification (NCBI taxonomy): domain Eukaryota; kingdom Metazoa; phylum Arthropoda; class Insecta; order Coleoptera; family Chrysomelidae; genus Diabrotica; species Diabrotica balteata. The sequence goes on along the minus strand of OU898282.1, from coordinate 149,605,295 downwards.
CAATTTTCGAACTTTTATTCCCATTTCAATGTCACAAATGATTTTCATTCTTCTGTATGGATTTTTTGTAGATGATTTTTAATGTTTGTTTTTTAGGTATTAAACTGCCAAGCGATAATGACTTTGAACATAGTTTGCATGCAGCTTTGTTGCCACTTTTTTCAAAATAATCCCAAATTGGATTTTTTATTGACATTATCTAAAAACGTTTGAATTTACTAAAATTATATTAAAATAAAAATTACAAACTTACCAAAAGTTATTTTTACAACACTAGAACAAAAACCTGAACTGATTTTGCAACGTAAATTATAATATATATATATTTCACGGGTAAATAAGTACTATTAGTAATGCTGCACCCACGAGAGAATAAACTTAAACTGTTGTAAAATATTTAATATTTGCATTCATAGTCGATGGTCGATGTTTTGCCATTTAGGTATCTATTCAAAACACCAGTAATCGTGAGTTTTAATAAATACAATAAAATTATTATCATAATTTTACTACGTGAGAAATATTCAAATGAAGATCTTTAAGACATCTTGGCCTATTGTTAAAATTTATATACTACCTACTATTACCTGACCTCAAAGTTTGTAAAACGTTTTAGTTGAGGTAGAAAATAGTGTGTAAATATTATTCAAATTATCAAAGACTCGCCGAAGCGTATTGTTCAGAGATTATTTCATTTATATAGTCACCTTCGGCAAAACCTTCGGCTTTGTTTTGGCCGAAGCCGATGCCGAAGCCGATTAATCGGTCGGTCTCTATTGTGAATGTGAAGAATTTTAAAGCTGTCATTAAAAGAATGATTATGTTCTAGAAGATGAAGTGCGTATATAGAATCTGTTTTTCTATTACTAAAAGCCCTTTTATGTTTTGCTATTCGTTTATTAAAGTTTGTACCCGTTTGACCGATGTAAGTTATTGGGTAGTCGCCACATTTAAATTTTTACACACCACTGTGTAAGAGTTTTTTATTTTGGCTCTTGTTGTTTTTAATACATTTGCTTAGGTTGTTATTTTTTCGGAAAGCTGGTGTTATTCCATTCTTTTTTATGTGTTTGGCTATTTTTGTTGATATTTTGCCTGTATCTGCAATCGAGCAGAAGTCACTGAGTTTTTTCTCTGGTGGTGGAAATACTAATTTCAGGGCTATCTTGTGTAGTTTTTGATTTAACATTTTATTAATTGTTTGTTCGTTGTATCCGTTGTTTACTGTTATTTCCTTATTTATATTTAATTCTGTCTGAAAGTTGTATTTTGACATCGAAATTTCTGTTAATCTATGTAACATACTATGACACGTTGCCAGTTTATGTGGTGTTGGATTTGATGATGAATTGTGTATAGTCGTGTCAGTATGGGTAGGTTGATAAAATATGGAGAGCTAAATAAATATTTTTTTTTTGTTTTCTTGTATACATAGAAAATATTGTTAATCTTATTGGGCAGCAGCCCGTTGAAAATAAATAAATAAAACTTGGTTTTTTTATTTTGTGTTTGTTGCCATTTCTTGACTTATGGAGTTCTCTTTTAATTTTTTTAAGACCTACTGTGATAATTCTAAGAAATAACATTTATTTTATATTCAGGACACTGGTTTATATCTTTTTATTAAAAATGTTAGAAATAAATTATTTGAAATGCTTGTGTTATTTCGCATTTTGTTTTGTCTCCTAGATTATTTTGATGTGTGTATATCTTTGAATCATTAATATGAATAAGTCAGACAAAATTAAATTATTAGAAAAATTTTTTATCAAGTCACAAAAAAAATTGTTTAATGTATTAATGTTTTGTATTTTGACAATGATTTCTGAAGTGGAAATCAAAACGTCAAAAATAAATTTATTTTCAACTTAAATTGAGGCTTATTCCCAACAATGTTTGACACATTTGTGAAGCGTCAGATACTGTAACAATTAGAATATTGATCCAAATTAATTATCGCGATTCCACAGTTAAAAAATATTACCGCTTAAAATTACAAGTACGATCCATTTTTACCTAACTTGGTAATACGAAAGATTTAAAAAAATGTATTTAGATAATAAAAACAGCCACCCTCTAGGTAAATACCTTTCAAAGGGAACGCAAATAAAAAACTCTTTCCGTTTGATATCGACTAAAGGTTTAGCAAAAAGGACTTAACACAAAGTGATATTTTTCCGTGCCGGTGGAATTATCTTCTTTATATTTAGAGGATGTTTGAAAAATATTCCCGAGCATTACGCTTACATATTATATACAAGTAGGTTTAAACTAAAAGTATTATATATTACGAGTATATTAATATGTTACTACTAATGTATAATTCGATAACTTTTAAAATCATATACAGAGTGACCCAAAAGTCTGGAAACGGCTAATTATCTCGTAAATTACTAGACACAACTATACAAAATTTGAGATACGCCTATTATGGGATACGGATATTCCATATTTGGTATTTTCAATGTTGCCAGATTTTCAGTTTCTCTTATATTACTAGTAACTTTGGTTTTTCAAATTAATCATCCTGTATATTCAGTCAATATTGGAATCTCCTAATAATTACGAGTTCAACCATATGTAACACTTATGATTTTATGTAGTCTGGAAGGTCTTAAATACATAAAACAGAAGTCTGGCAACGCCTAAATTGTTTCAATAAATTTTTTAATACTATTATTTTCAAATACATTAAAACGTAACAATTGATAGTTTAGAATATTTTTTAACATAATAGTTACGTTATTAAGTGTTCAAAATGTGCTCCACTTGTGAGTTGACAGTACTCTAATCGATGGTAGAATGCGTCTACCACACTTCTCTATGATTGGCTAGAAATTATTCGAGATTCATCGATAATTCATTGCCTTAGCTATGCAAGACTTGCTGGTTAAGTTTTGTAAACCGAATTTTTCAAGTATCTCTAATAAAAATAATCTTTAGGAGTAAGATCGGGTGAACGTGAAGGCCATTCAATTCTAGCTTGTTCTCATCTAAATAACGCCGCACGTTTACACCAACTTTCTGAGGTTAAATTTCTTTTGATAAAAAATGGCCCAAATAAATAAGTACCTACTATAACTGACCATACATTTAATTTTTGTGGTCTTTGAGTATGGTTTTCACGCATCCAGTGTGAATTTCACACGAGTTCAGCTGTTCAATACGAGTTCAACCATATGTTCACTTGATTTTATGTAGTTTGAAAGATCTTAAATACATAAAACAGTGCAAAATATGTAGATTTTAATAAATTTAAATATTTAAATGAATAATGCTGTGATTTTGACACTTGTTCACCATTTAAATTATGAACTAAAATTGACAGTAGTTGTGGTTCAAAAAGTTCTGCAATTTAAATTGCTTCTCTAAAATGCCGTTCTCTAAACCATTCTCCTATTCATAAGACGACGGTACAAAAAACTGTAAGGCGATTTGAGGCATCTGGAGAAATAAAAGCTAGATACCGATCAGATTGACCGAAACGAGTTATCAATGACAACAAATCTTCAGATATAAGCAAAGTTTTGTTGAAGATCCACTACATCCCCGGCAGGGTTGCATAAGTGCATGATGTTGCTCATTCTTCAGTCTTACGTTTATTACGTAAAAATAAATTTAAATTATACAAAATTAACTTATTGCAAGAATTAAGTGAAGATGACTTTGATCGTAGATTAGAGTTTACTGAGGTAATGATGGATAAAATTGAAAATTATTAAAATTTCGTTAACAGAATATGTTTCTCCGATGAAGCAACTTTTACACTGTGTGGAAGTGTAAATAGACACAATTTAAGGTACTGGTGTGACGTAAACTCACACTGAAGACTGAATGCGTGAAAACCATACTGAAAGATCACCAGAAAAATTAAATGTATGGCCAGATATAGTAGTTAGTTATTCAATTAGGTCATTTTTTGTCGAATGAAATTTAACGTCAGATAGTTAGTGTAAATGTTCGGCAATATTTAGATGAGATATTTCCTGGACGATAAATTGGTAGACAAGGTAGAATTGAATGGCCTCCACGTTCACTCGATTTCAATCCTAAATTATTTTTATTAGCGATACTTGAAAAATTCAGTTTACAAAACTTAACCAGCAAGTCTTGCATAGCTAAGGCAACGAATTATCAATGAATCTCGAATAATTTCTAGACAATCATGGAGAAATGTGGTAGACGCCTTTTACCATCGACTATTGTGCTGTCACCTCACAAATTGAGCACATTTTGAACACTTAATAACGTAACTACTATGTTAAAAAATGTTCTAAACTATCCATTGTTACATTTTAATGTATTTGAAAATAGTTAGTATTAAAAAATTTATTGAAACAACTTAGGTGTTGCCAGACTTCGGTTTTATGTATTTATTACCTTCCAGATTACATAAAATCATAAGTGTTTATTATGGTTAAACTCGTATTAAATAGGAGATTCCAATAATGACTGAATATACAGGGTGATGTATTTGAAAAACCAAAGTTACTAATAATATAAGAAAAACGGAAAATCTGGCAACATTGTACATATCAAATATGGAATCTCCGTATCCCAAAATAGGTGTACCTCAAATTTTGTACAATTATAATTGGCATTTTACGAGATAATTAGCTGTTTCCAGACTTTTGGGTCACTCTGTATATTATATAGTAAAACGTAGAATAGCCGAATAAATAATACAATGTTATACTAATAATAATTAATTTCAGGATTTTATGGTTTGTTTTATCTTGAAAATTACGATAATTTCATAAAGCTATATAATCGTGTTTCTTTTACAAAAGCTAAACGGTAACTCACTAAATTATAGAGTATATTTCAACTGTACTGGCGGAAATTTTTAGGAACAGTAAAGCCTCACCACACACAACAGTGGCGTTCCAAAAAATAATTAATTTAAACCAAATTGTTAATATTCTATTGTCTGCGCCATTAACTATTTCGTGGAAAGGCTCGCCACTCGATTTGAAATAAGCTGTAATTCAAATACTATTTTTTGTGTTCTATTTACATCTGTAAACTAAAATATATACAAAACGGTCAGACCACACCCAGGTCACTAGTTTATCCTACGGACTCTCGAAATGCCAAATCATATTACAGCTTCTCCAAAGGAGCATCGTCAGAGGTTAGTTTGTTACAGTATTTATATAAATTATTTTAATTTATTTATATTTTTTGTTTAATATTCTGCGGCCTCTGTCGCTAATTTTTGATTTTATCCGAATTGTCGATAACAAATTTTTTCTACATCTGTTCTAAGACTGCATACTGCATTCACTATGTTGCTATAATAATCCAAGATTTAAATCTAAAATAGTACGATCTTGATAATACTATGTAATTACTAAAATAAATAAGCACAAAATCAAGATTTAAATAAAAAAATTGTGGAGGAAATATAAATACTCAGCAGGTAAATATTTAATTTCCTGCTAATTTACATACAAATACCTAAGAAAACATATTTTCATCACATAATTAAAGATTCTATCTAAATTAAATTCTTATTCGAAAGCCCTAAATTAGTCAATCAATAGAAATTCCTTCCATGTAAACATTCACGAAGTATATTTTTATTGCTCAAAGTTCTCGTGTAGCTGTTTAATACAGAGCCGGGATGGGTGTTTGTGATTTTATTTTTTATTCCCACATATTAAAACCACGATATTATTGTTCAAAGTATACAACGGGTCTTTTTAGTTTTGTTTATAGACATAAGGACAAAAAATATACATACTTAAGTACATTATTGCTTTTTAAAATATATCCCACCAATATCATTACACTGACGAAAGCTGCAATGTCTCAAAAACCTTCAAGCATCTCCACACAATATACATTTCCCAAAACTCGTTGAAAACATTTCTGACGTCACAAGATGACGGCTGACAGCTGTCATCTGTCAAACGTCAACTGTCAATTCTTCTTTTGTTCGTCTGTCAACTTCAATTTTTCTTTAAGTCTGTCATCGTTCAAATGTGAAGATAGCGTCAACTCTTCTTCTTTCACGCAACGTAAAGATAGCGTCAACACTTCTTCTTTTTCGTCTGTCAACGTCAGAACTCTTCTTCTTTTTCGTCTGTCAACATCAGTTCTTCTTTTCGTCTGTCATCGTTCAAACGTGAAGGTAGCGTCAACTCTTCTTCTTTTACGCAACGTGAAGATAGCGTCAACTCTTCTTCTTTTTACGTGAATATAGTCTTTTCATCTGTCAATTACAAAAACCTACGCAATTGAAGCGCGTACTATCAAAGAGAATAATAAAAATATAAATTATATACGAAACCTAAGACAGGGACCAAGAAATGAAAACATAAAGTATAAAAATAAAATAAAAATACAAGTTATATACGAAACCTAAGTCAGAGACCAAGATACGAATACATAAAGTATAAAAATAAAATAAAAAGTTATAAGCCTTTATATGACAGATGACAGATGACAGACGAAAAGAAGAAATGACGTTGACAGATCAAAAAAAAAGAAGAATTGACAGTTGACGTTTGACATATGACATCTGTCAGCCGCCATCTTGTGACGTCAGAGTGGGCTGAAGTGGCTACCTATCTACTATGGCTGCAAGTTTGTCATGCTTTCGTTGTTCTACTCTGGACTGAATATCGTCAAAGCGTAGTGCACGAAGGAGGATATAGAACCGCTTCTTTGACATAACTGTCCAAAAAAAAACGTTCAGGAGCTGTGCCGTTTGTAGCCCAAAGATCGTTTAGATTTACATGAAAAGCTTTTGAAAGTACCAGCTAAGTACAACAAGTCAAATAGTACTCTAAATATACCACTTTCACAAGAAAATTGGTTGAGTATTTTCACTAAATACGTATTGGTATATTGCTCAATTTTGTTTGTCATTTCGTCAGAGAAAAACAATTTTCTGCATTCAGTTGATGTTAACCCTTTACCGCATAAATGGCACAAACAAAAAAAAAAAACCTTGATAATGTTTTAACTCAATATTTGTCGGAGCTGCGTGGCAGCCCATATCTTACACGTACTAATAGTGTACGAGAGATATGCGGCATAGTTCTGACGGCGAGATAGGCAGCCGTGCGAAGTTTCAAGTTCATTCTTTTTGAAATTCTGAACCACGTGAAACAGTGCTAGAAGTTAGAGGTTCTTTTTCATAGTAAAAACGTTTTTTATTACTAGAAAAATTTTAAATTTATTGTATTGTGATATTAGACATCTGCTTAGGAAGTATTAAAAATTAAGAATGTTGAAAGTCTCTCGAAAACCCCAAAAAGGGTTTGTGCTATATATGGCACACTATAAAGTTATGGACTCATTGACTGTTTTTGTAGATATGGATCCGAAACTATTTTATGGTACAATAACCAATACATGCAGTAATAATTCCAAATAGTACTAATAGTGAAGAATTAGATCTCTCCGGTGAAGATATTGACAATGAGGAGAGTGAAAATTTACCAAGCAATGTCAAGGAAACTGTCATTTCTGTCACATCCTCAGATTCCTCAGATGATCATACCCCTTTGTCTTAAAACTAAGATATAAAAGGAGGAAATCTCGTAATTGGGTGACAAGAAATCTGAGAAGATCAGAAAATTATACAAAATTTACTGATTCTGAAAATTTACCTTTTTCGATTTTACAATTGGAAACTCCGATCCAATTTTTTAAGTATTTTTCTCCTGATAGTCTTATAGAGCATATCACAGACCAATCAAATTTATACTCAGTGCAACAACGTCCAGATAAACCAGCTTATATAAAAATATGTAATAGAACAATTTACAGAAATTACTATTTACATGTCGATAATATAACTTGCATTTTAATAAGAATGATGACATGATCAGCCTAGACATGACAGATTAATCAAAATTGGACCTGTTCTGAGCCAGCTTTAGAGCTGGCTTCAGGATTCAGCTATGACTTTAATTTTTCAGCTGGTTCCTAGAGTAATATTGTACCTCTAGGAGCACCAAATCTTAGTATGAGCAGCAACGTGGTTGTCAAATTAGCAGATTCCATAATCAAACATCAACAGTACAAGTTGTTTTTTGACAATTGGTTCACCTTTTATGATACTTTATTGAAACGGTAAAGTCGGTTGTAAATACATTAAAAATAGTCGATTTTTGTATAAAATTTTCTGCAGAATTTGAATGCGTTGTCAGAAAACCTCTAAAAGTTATTTGGAAGCTGAAAAACGAAGGAAAAATGGTAAAAAAGGCGGGAAAATCGGATTTTGGACTTTTATAGGGCGCAACGGCTTCAAACATATAAAAAGGATTTCTAAGACAACTTTTATTCAAAAGTACTTGTATTAACGCGTCTTTTGTGAAAATTAAAAAAAAAATTAAAGAGGGTGTTTTTGAAATATGAATTATTCAAAAAAATCGTTTTGTTTCGCTTTTTGTGGCTTTACATGACGTCACATGGCAATTCTGACACCGGTATCGTGTTCAGCAAAAAATTTTACATTGGAAAATAGATAGTGGATATTTGTTTAAGCATATTTAACTCGCTGTACTAAAAAAATCGGCGAATCACGAAAAAAAATTGATAAAATGCGTGAAAAACTTCAACAGCGCGCCACGGCCGCCATTTTGAATATAAAGGTCTGAAAATTTGACAATCATGTTTTTTGTCCAGTACCACATGTGTAAAGCATTGCAGCCAAATTGGAGAGGGTGACCCCACCGACTTGTGTCGATTATTGCTGGAATTAACCAACAATGACGGCTTAATATAAGAACAAAAAGAAAAATGCAGCAGTTATTTATCTTTGTAATACACACGCTTTCTGGCTGTCACCCGGTTATTTTCTAGTGATACAAGAAAAAAATCTACTATATACGAATAATTTGTATAAACCACTAACAAGTTTATATACTTTTTTTTTGTACTAAATGGATCTGTTGGAAAATTATCTAGGCTAACTGGTTTGCTTATACCCTAAGTTTTTCAAAACCTCACGGGGGTCTGTATTTCTAGTACGTCAATGTTGAGAAAAAGAAAAGAGAGAAAAAGGATTTTCTTCCAGAAAAGGGAGTCCTTCACTCCACCACTGTTTCTTTACTCTATTGTCGTCTTAGGAGAAAGAATATTGAAATGTCGATGGTGAAATGAAATTTTAACGATGAAGGCTTCTTATAACTATAAAACTTGCAAAAGTTTACAAGGATACTGAAGAAGTGACTTAATCATCCCTATTTTCCGAAATTCCCCCAAACCGGGACCGCTGTCACCAGATGTGATACAAGAGGGGCGATTTATGTGAAGGTAAGGAAGCGGGATAGGGAGTAAGGACTCCTAGGTCTCAGGTCCTGTAAAGAGCTGAGGTTATGGGCTTACTTTTGAAGCCGGAGATATGCATAAGCAGAATCCTGTACTCTCCTAGTCTCTGTCCGAATCGGCCGAAAGGAATATTAAAACCAAATTAGAGTCTACAATATATTGAATGTACTCTGTAGTTTTACAAATACAATCGTTAATAAGTCATTCGGCGCGCGGGAGGCGAGAAGCAAGAGAGTGAAGAACTGACAGTTGTACTATTATAATTGCTCAGGTTAGTATATAGAAATCTGTTACCTTATGTGTAATTAGACTTTCAACAACGACACGTCTTCGGTTCTCTGGAGTTCGGTCAGTTGAGGGGAATCCTCCGTTGTTACGAACTTACGAGTTACCACCACTAACCTGACTACACGAGATACTATGTCGCGTGTTAAGCGCTCCCCGGAGACATACCGACTGCCTATTACTGATCGCGTACTGGACGCTATCGCGTCCGACCCGGAGTCGGCGATCACTGCCTGAGCGGGCAGTCACGGTGCCCAGCTATCACTGACTGACTCGATATTACTGACTGCCACCTCTGTTCTTTTTGTTTTTATTGAGCACGTATTTTCAATGCCGGTTATAGTGCCAAGGTCGTGTTTTCGCTGAGTTGTAGTCCTAGGCGTTATTTGAGTCACGAGTATTGTTATTTTTACAACAATAGTTTCTGTTTGACGTGGTTTTTCTACGTTTAAACAATTAACAAACAATGTAGTAACTAGGTTTCTTTGTGTAACCTAAATGTATACTTTCTGTATTAATTTTTCCTTATTAAATTTGGAATATATAATAATTATATCGAATAATTATTATCTCTTCTATGCTACTTAACTCTTTATTCCAACTCCACACTCACTTGCTACGCTCAAATTACATCTTTATTAAGGTTGTAATTAATTTTAACAACATGATATTGCCTACTAAAAGTATTTTGATACTGATGTCAAAAGTAGTGTCCATAAGTGTTGTCTAAAGTGAAATTTTCTAATCCCGGCCCTCAACACACACACCCTATTCGTGCTTTTTACGTTATCTTCCGAACAATAAATACTTCAGGGCGGAAATATCTTGTTCTACATCAAATTTCACAAGGAAAATATTAGCAGCAGTATTTCGAGGTAAATTTACCTTTTAAGGACTCTTTGTATGAATAATTAGGTTCTGATAAGACGTTTCGAACCGTTTGATGAAGCGAAGGCAAAAGGTGGCTGAAACGTAATCGCTTCGGATGTTACAAAGATGTGTATCTTCTTTGTGCGTGACGGGCATAGGTTTCTACAACAATTCCGTTGGTTCAGACATAATTAGATCAATTAGGGGTAGATTACGGTGCAGATTAGGTAATTCTGAAATAGCTTTACATAATAAATTTAGAGACCAAGAATCTAAACATAAGAATGTAATTGGAAATAGGTCTCCAAAACAACGAAAAAAGTATAATTCATTTTTTTAGGATCGAAATCTGCTTTATTGTCACTAACAATTATACAATTTATACAAGTATACAATAACAAATTTAAAATTTACTAACATTATATAAATCGTCAATATCAAAAAATAAAAGGTAATAAAATATTCAATCCATTGCAAAATTTAGATAAATTTCAATCATGAACAATTGATAGATATTTTGCGAAAGACAGGTATTGACAAGGACATTCCAATTGTGGCAAACCTATACTGAAGTCAAACAGCAATAGCAAAAATTGGCAACGAACTCACTGGAAGTGTGTAAATTAAAAGAGGTGTCCGTCAGGGATGTATCTTATCCCCACTCCTATTCAATATCCATTCCGAGAAAATATCGAGCAAATGTTTGGAAAATGCAAATGGGGGCATAAAAATAAACGGCGAGTTAACGAACAATATAAGATATGCCGACCACACGGTGATCCCTGCCTGTACCATAGACAAATCACAACAGGTAATGAAAAGACTATATTAAGAGTAATACGGTCTGAACCTCAACTTTAAGAATACAAAGTGAATGCTGATAAGCAAAAAGCAATAACCTTCTCGACACTTACGGATAAGTAACATACTAATTGATCTTGTAGAATATTATGTGTAGCTTAACACCAACATAAATGCAAAATGGGAACAGGCCACAGAAATTATGACGAGAATAGAACGAGCTAGAGCAGCATTTAACAGTATGAAAAAGCTCCTCATAAGCAAGGATTTGTGTCCTCCCCTAAAACTACGTGTAGTAAAATGCTACATTTTTCTGATCATACTATGTGGTGTGGAGGCCTGGACGCTGACAAAGACGCTCACAGGAAAACTAGAAGCATTCGAAATGTGGGCGTACCAACGCATTCTTCGTATATCCTGGACCCAACATGTCACCAACACAGAGGTAACTCAAAGAATCGGAAAGGAGAAAGAAATCGTGAGCCTTCAAGTAGCATCCGCAGTAAACTGTAATTAATCTATAGTAATAACATATATTTAGAAGTATACTGAACAAGAAGAATAAGTCTGGCAGATAGATGCCTTCATTCCACCCAATTGACGCAGTTGTTGTCTGAATCTACAGGTGTAAGCTTGTGCACTCCCACTGTGAGAAAAAAACTGCTTAGTTTTGGACTTATGTAAATTAAATATCGAACCTCCGTTATGATATGAGGTTGCATGTCCACTCGAGGAGTTGGTCGCCTACATGTTGTCTCTGGGATAATGAATGCTACCAAATACATTGAGGTTCTACAGAATAAGATGCTACGTAGTGGAAAAGACCTCTTTGGCGAAGAAAAATTTATATTTTAGGATGATAATGCTCCTTACCATAGATCAAAATTGGTTAAAGCTTGGATGGAGAGTAATAAAATTGATATAATGGACTATCCAGCGCATTCTCCAGACCTTTAACAGCCTAATTTTTTGTAATATAGAATATTTCCGTACTACATTTTTTTAATAATCAAAATTGTATTTAAGTGCTTGTTTGATGTAAATAGTAAATTGTTAAAAAATATTTAAGGCAAATGCCTTAAACTTCGGGGTCTAAAAGATCGGGAAAAGTAGAGGACCCAATACGTAACCTTGAGTACTCGACATAAAATGCTTTTGTGACTAGAGTTGGTATTATTTCCTCTAATTAGTTGTTTTTTATTCTTTAAGTAAGATTGCAGCGTCCAGATTCTTGGTAAATCAATATTTTTGCGTTTTTGTTCTCTTAAGCCAACAAAGGGTCTTTCTCTTGGTTGTGTTATCGGTAACTTTTTTGCATATTTTCTACGCCTACCTTAGTAACATTGTAGCACATTATACCTTACGGTTTTTGCTTAGGACCGGTAGTCTTATATCATTATCCATTGTTGAAAGTATAAGTAATCATACATTCTTTCTTTGAAATATAGAACAAAATAGCTACTGTATTATCACTAATAAGAAATAGTGACCAAACATAGCAGGATGACTGTTTCTCATTATATTTGTTTTTCTTCATCTCCTTTGGAATATAGGATTTGTTTTGCTTCAGCGTTCCAAAATTTGAAAGCTTTCAGCTGAGTTATAAACGTATTATGCCTGTTTGGACGATTTGTATTGGGTAAACCTTTTCTGTTTTTTAAAAGAGAAGAGCTACTCAGCTACAAAATTAATTGACACAGGAACATATTTTGACAGCAGATTTCAATTCAGTATTAATAAAAGATACGTTAAAGCTGTTGCCTTGTGCAATGATAGTCGCTCACTTCTGCTTACCTCCTTATCAACGCGAATGAACCGGTATATCTCTCGAAATCGGTTAAGTCCCATTGTAGCCCCCTTTCCCGGGGACGAGAGTAGTAAACTTATTGCTTTTGAAATTCCTTGCATCCATGTTATTGGTGATCGTCCTCGTTTTGTTTTCTCTGGTGGTACCCATTCTAATATTTTTTTTGGTAGTCTTTCTTCCCCCATACTTCTAACACGTCTGTACCATGTCGGTTGTTGTTTTTCGATGCCTTCTATAATTGATCTTTGTACATTTATTTGGTTTCTTATGTCCTCATTTTTCACGTGTTCTAATCGAGACTTTCCCGCTGCTCTCCTCAAAAAAACCATTTCAACTTACAATAGGTTACATTTCAGTTATTGTGATAACTGCCATACTTCTAAGCCATAGACGATTACTGGTTTCAATATGGTGTTATGGTGCCAATATTATGCCAATAACTTGTCAAAATAACTTTATGATTCTCCTTAAGATATTGGCGAAATATTTCCCTTTGTTTATTTTATTCATGGCTCCTTAACAGTGCTCTATTTTTTGCCAATAACTTGTCAAAGTAACTCTATGATTCCCTCAAATATATTGGAGAAATTATATCCCTTTGCTTATTTTATTTATGGCTCCTTAACAGTCTTTGTATATTGATTAGATAAATAGTACACGATTTTTTTTATTGTATTGATAAAATTAGTACACGTACTTAAACCTCTTCAAAAGACCCAAAGTGAACTGCTCCCCTTCAAATTTAGAGAATGAAGTTTCCACTCCATTCAGTATTGCCGCTGTAAGAGCTCCAGTTCGATCTCATCAAGTGAATTAATTTTCACTGGCTATGTATAAGTATCCGAAACCTCGTTTTAAAAAAAGACTCAATAAAATCAACTCATCTACAGTGGCGTTTCTAAACACAATAAAAAGTTTGTTGTATTTGGTTGGAAAATAGAGGTACTTCTAATAATATACAGGTAAATATATGTAATTAATAAAAAACCATTAAAATAAAAATATAATAAAAAATGTCTCGAAGGGCAGTGTATATGTATGTAAGAATATAATATAACTTATTACATAATGTGTATGTTTATGTATGTATGTATAAGTAAGCAAGTGTCTCAGTCAAGCTCGATTCGGGTTCGTACAAAAACATACAGGAATACCGAGCGATAAGGAGTATTCAATTTAATAATAAAAGATTAAAAGTAAATGGTTTTAAAAATAAAAATAATTTCTTCCTGGCGTAGAATCTATCTCCAGTCATTCACGTGAAAAGTAAAAAAAGTACATAGCTCTGATGATAGCCCCGCTTTTAGTGACATCGATTCAAAGTAGTATACATAACTAAAGCTCGGATTTATAGGCAACAAAAATTGAAGAAAAAGGCGCCTATATAGGCAAAGATTTTTATTAAAAAAGGCAGGAATATTAACATTTAGGCAAAATATAGGCAATAAAGGAATATAACTTATTATTTATTGTACAAAGTAAATTAACGTAATATTAACTTAAGGCAAGTATATTTACACATCATAATCATAACATTAGTATAAATAAACTAGTAACTAAATAACTGTTAATTAATAATTAAACATTGTAACCACTTAAAATTTTATCATTAATAGAAACAACTAAATGTTTTTCAATATTTTCGGTCTTAAAACTATGTCTTCGATCACTTAAAATTAATTTGTACATTGAAAACGAACGTTCGACATCGACAGATGTAATTGGAGCATATTTCAGAGCGGATAATAAATCTGGCATAATTTGAAATTCCTCGGAAAATGTCCCATTCAAAACTTTAGCAACATTAGATAAAAACGAAAAACCTTCATTCTTGTCGAAAACATATTTCATTTTTTTAAAAATTAATTGACCGTTACTTCCAGGTGCCGATTTAATTTTCGTCTTTAAATTATCTATTAATTTTACTGACTCACATAAATTTATCTCTTGTTTTTCTAATAAGGTAATTGTGGTAACTATTAATTTATAATTGTCATTGATATAACCGAGTTCCTGTTTCAATTTGGGATTTTTTAATATTTTTTTTGCTTCTCGAATGGCTTCGGAAATATCATCATCAAATTCTGACATAACTAATTCTATTTCATTGCAGTGTTCAAAGTAAAAAAAGACTGCTTCGAGCCAGGTTCTCCACCTTGTAATTACTGGTTTAGGTGGCAAAGGGACACCGGGAAGTCTTTCTTTATATATTTGCACCCTCAACGGAGCCTTTACAAAAACTTTTTTCATAAAATTTATAAAATTATTTACCAACGGAAACAGATTTCTTATTTCTTCAGCAATTCTATTTACCCCGTGGGCTACACAAGTGCAATGAATTAAATTAGGATAAAAAATTTTTAAATTAACAGCAGCTTTTAACATATATGCCGCAGCATCTGAAAGCATTAAAACTATTTTATTCACTGGTATAGCGTTGGGTAAAAAGAGGTTTGTTAAACTATCTTGTATAAATCGACTTATTGTTAAATTGTTTGTTTTTTCCAATTCTTTAACGGCAACTAAATAAGGTTTTCTCGCAAAGTTTTCGTTCAAAATTCCAATCATTAAATTAGCTATATACCTGCCGCATACATCTGTCGTTTCATCCACGATAATATACAAAAAATTGCCCTCCAACTCGTGCTTAATTTTTGAAATACATTCCACATAACATTTTTCCACAGTATGTTTTCTCAATGTACTCTCGTCCGGTAAGGATTTATTAAGATATTTTTCAAAAAAGCGTTTAAAACTAGGGTTATTAACTTTATATAGAGGAATGTTGGATGCAATCATCATCTGGCATAAATCAAATTTAAATGCGTCTTCCTCCTTTTTTTTGAACTGCTTAAACTATCCCGCAGAGATGTTTGGGCTAACTTAGAGGAATTTAATTTTTCCAAATTACGTTTATGAAGTGGGGTTCCACAATGCTGGTCAATAAAGTACTTTTTTCTACTTGAAATCTGAGAA
The DNA here is from genome assembly GCA_918026665.1 of Diabrotica balteata. NCBI lineage: Eukaryota > Metazoa > Arthropoda > Insecta > Coleoptera > Chrysomelidae > Diabrotica > Diabrotica balteata. The sequence goes on along the minus strand of OU898282.1, from coordinate 149,589,268 downwards.
TTAAAAAAAAATAATTAGAATTCTAAAACCGCTTTAGAATTTAGTTATGTTGTGGGACGAGAAAAAAAGAAAAAAAAAATAAAACTTACCGATTTGCCGCATGGTTTACAAAATGCTCCATCTCCTTCTAGAGAAAGTTCCGAATAAGGTGCGATCCATAGCCTTAATTTAGATGTCATCTTTTCACACAACTGTCTTGAACGTTTTAAAACGTGTTCTTTGCTTTTCGGTATACGCAACAAAACTAAACTAGGATATAGCAATTTGCTAATTTGTGAGTAAACTCTGATACAGTAACCGACTGTACAACTGATAATAAACTAATAAAGCTTAGGGATTTCCAAATAGTTAACCCTCAACTCTCGATCAGGTACATTTTCCTAGAAATCTATTATATAAACAAACCATTGATATTTTATTATTGACCCAAAATTTTATTATAGAATGGTTTAGTAATAGAATAATATCATGGGTAGTACCATGAAATTTTAAAAAAGGCACAAATAGGCGGAATTTACGAAAAAAGGCAAAAAGTGCAAAAAACACTTATAATAGGCAAAATAGGCAAAAAAAGGCATTTTGCCTATAATCCGAGCTTTATACATAACTTGTTTGTATATTCTATTTTGTTTGTATAATTCAAAATTAGAATTAGCTAAATCGACTCGTTTGTTTTTAAGTTGTAATAAAAAACGTAAAAAACGTTGTAATAAAAATATAATGACATTTGTTAAACTTAATTTTATTTTTAAAATAAGTATATATGTATGAATTTTTCCTTGTGGATTTTATATGTATGTATTTTATGTATATAACTGTACATCGCAAGGATACTACACTCGTCTTAATCATACTAAATATTATCTCGTGTCTGTTCAAAAACATACAGGCGTAGTTCTAATACAGAGAGCCAGGGATATCAACTTCTTCTTCTTTGGGTGCCGTCTTCAATGAAGGTTGTCGATAACCTCAGCAAAATCATTTCTGTCCCTGGCTTTTCTTATTAAAGATTGAGAATCCAAACCAGTCCACTCACGAATGTTCTTCAACCAGGACGCCTGCCGTCTACCAGGACCACGTTTTCTGCTACCTTCCCCTCTATAAGAAGCTGCAGTAGCTGGTATTTCTCATTTCTGTATATGTGTCCCAAATATGAGGTTTTCCGTGTTTTCATTATTTTTAAGAGTTCTCTGTCGGTACCCATCTTGTGTAGGACCTGCTGGTTGCTCATATGCGCTGTCCAGGGGACTTTCAGCATCCTTCGAAATAACCACATTTCAAAACTTTCCAAACGCTTGAGTGAGTTGATTTTGAAGGTCCATACGAAGGATATCAACTACGATGTGTATACATGTTTTATTGATTTCGAGAAGGCATTTGATAAAGTCCCACATGGGAAACTAATCTATATCCGAAAAACATCAGGACTCGATGGTAAGGATATAAGACTGATCTCAAACTTATATCTCCAACAAAAAGCAACAGTACGATTAGAAAATGAACTGTCAGAGATGATATAATGAATGACTGATGATATTCTATGTATGATTAAAGATAAAAGACAAATAAAGGCCGACGAAAGGTTAGGCATAGTCGTAAAAATAAATACAATAAATGCATCTTTATGCAAAAGTCTATAGATAGATTGAAATTTAAAAAAGAAGTTGCAGCCATACTACTGCGATTGATTCCCACCCATGTGGTTAGGTTGTGTCCCACCAAAAGACGGACAAGAAAAATTCAATACGATCAAAAACTCAATGGAGATTTAAATTGTATAGATAAACTTATGTACTAAAACATCAGCTTAAGTAGATGAAAAGGTACAGAAGAATCGTTCCCTTTCATTGAAGCGAAAATTATTGACATAACAGAACAGATTTTCCAACTGACGAATATATTTTGTACCTTGAAGTAAGTTACAGACATTATTGACATTTTATATATGTCTATGGCGTAGAATTGACTGGATTATAAAATCAAACAAGTGCAAACTAAAATTTAAAAATAAAGAATAAATATTATAAATAGTTGGAAAAATAATTAAGCGACACCTCTTAAAAATCAACGGACATTGGAACAAACGAAATATTTAAAGAAAAATAAAAAAATTAACGTTTATTGAACTCGCACAATAAGCCCAAATTTTCAGTAAATATAAAATTTCTCTCCACCACTGGGGTTGTCAGTACGAATCAACCCTTTCCTTTAATTAAGGCCCGAAAGATTTGGGAAGAATTTCGGGAAAGGAATAAAAGAAAGCGCTTACCTTTCAATACTTTTTTAATTAGATAGAAAAAAAGATAAATGGGATGATAAAAAATATAATTATTTTTCTTTGAAGTATATTTTTAAATTGGTCGGAGGTTAAGGAAAATTTAAGCTTTTTGGAAAATCGCTAAAAAGGGCAAGTGGGCGTCGATAAAAATTAATTTAATTTGCAGAATTTTTTTATACGAAACTAATAAAAAAATTATTTGTATCGTAAACAAATAATCTGTCCTTTCTATTAAGCAATAACTCTGAGAAAAAAGTTTGAGAGTCATGAAAAGTGGTAGATATGTTTGTTTTTGAGTTGACTTGTAATGGCAGTATTGCATGTGAGCTGAACGGGTCTTCTACTCTTATTACACAGATTTGACAGTGAAACAAAAAGATATCTCAATATAAGGTTGAATGTTCGAAGATTCTGTCTCCGGCTTCTATACAACATGTAGCTTCTCCTTTTAAAAAATTTTAAAGTGTTTGTTTGTCTTTGTGTATTGTATTTTGTATTGTTATGTCCAAATTTACATTTATGACATTCTACTTATGTCGGATAGGCCACAACTGACGAAATGACCCTGAAGATGATCTATTGATCGAAAGTACTTGGGCAAGATTAAATTAATCACCGTGTTCGATAGTTGCCTTGTATACCGTCAAAGTTTAAAAAGATATCTATTCACAGAAATCAAAGAACAACTAGCGAACGTATAGAGTACGTAAATCGTTTAGCTAGATTCATTTTTCATCGTCCAACACGATCAACTTGTTGACGAAATGCACTCGTCTTAATGCGCGGCAACACTTTTCCTTCTTTTCCGGTAGATAATATTGTTACTCGATAGGGTCCTGTGTACTGTAGTCTTTCCAACATTAAAAATTTTTTGGCCAGTTTTCGCTGTGAGACCCCAATTTTGTTCTTAGCTGCTTCAATCAATCTTGCCTCTCTTGTATGGTTCAAAATCCGCGGTCGGTCACTTTTACGCAACTTAACACATGGTATTCCTTTTTCACATTGCCTGATTGTGCGATAAATTGTCGATTTGCTTATGTTTTTATCTCGATAAATCAGACGATCAGTAGGAAGATCACAAAACCGATGGAATGACAACTTACTGAAAGCACATTGAAAAACAGACAGAGTCATGTCTATACAAAAAGAAGAAGCAGAAGAAATTAAAAATGTAACTAATACATGTAATACAATATTCAAATTGTACGAGGTGTAAATCAAATATGCTGTTTACTAATAGGAAAATCAAAATAATATTGGTTTACCACATTTTGATAGCTCCCCGTACATTTAAGTGGATAATATGCGGTCTCTAATTTAGTTAGATGGTTGTAACAACAAACGAATTCACGATACGTTTTATCAAATTAATATTTGATCAGCAGAAATTATAATTATTTACTCTTTTTCAGTAAGTGAATTATAGTAACGGTGAACGATATAGAAACAAATAATATACCGATTGCGAGAGGGGTTAGGCAAGGATGCGTCTTGTCTCCGACGCTTTTCAACGTGTACTCACAGGTCATATTCAGAAAAGCCTTATGGGAAAGAAAAGAGGGAATAAGAACTGGTGGAGAAATCATAAACACCATGAGATTTGCAGATGACACGGTAATTATTGCTGAGAGTATAGAAGATCTACAAACTTTACTAGATGCAATAAATAGTGAATGCATTCAAATGGGACTTGACATCAACACAGATAAGACCAAATTTATGATAGTATCGAGGAGTCCAATAAATAATGAACAACTAACTCTTGGTGGACAGCAAATAGAGAGAGTGACAAAATATAAATATCTGGGAGCTTACATCAACACAGAATTAGATCCAGATCAAGAGATCCGGGTACGAATAGAAATGGCAAGGGCAGCGTTCTTAAAATTCAAACAATTGTTCTGTGACAAAAATCTGAATATTGCGCTGAGACTGAGGTTTGTTGAATGTTACGTCTGGTCGCAATTATTGTACGGGGTAGAAACATGGACACTAAAAGCACAAATAGTTAAAAAGATTGAAGCCTTTGAACTTTGGATATACCGGAGAATGTTGAGAATCCCATGGACTGCCAGGGTCACCAATGAGGAAGTGCTGAGAAGAATGGGTCGAGTCAAAAAATTTTTTGAGAACGATAAAAGTACGCAAGACTGCATACCTTGGAAACATACTAAGAAATAATAAATATAGTCTTCTGCAGGTCATCATGCAGGGTAGAGTCGATGGCAAAAATGGAATAGGTAGAAAGAGGAAGTCATGGCTGCGAAATATTCGAGACTGGACAAACATGACTGTAGACGAATTATTCCACGTTGCAAAAGACAGAGAAGCTTTTAAAAATGTGGTCGCCAACCTCCGTTAATAGGGACGGCATAGAAAAAAGAAGAAGACTCTTTTTCCGTGGGGTTTTATAGAAACATCTTATATTGGAATCTGAATTTATTTGAGGCATTTATTCTATAACTATTTTTTATTTATAGCTATTTATATTCTGGTTTGTTAAGCGCAAAGACTTGAATGGGACATTGAGTGAGTATCACTAAGTCGCAAACCCCTATCGTTTGTAATACTGCTTATCTATAGGTTTATCCGATACATCAGCGTAATCTAGGCCAATTAGCAGACCATTTAGTCTTAATACTGTTACGTAACCCTTCATGTTTTCTAGAATTTGAACAATCAATTCAGTAGATCTTTCACAGTGAAGTCTGGGCCGCTTGGGTATCTGACCCATGATTGTATTGTAATACTAGCGGAGTTTAGGTATTGTAATACTAGCTGAGTTAAGAATGCTGTAATCGCTGTAACATCCTCGGTTTAAACTTCAAAGAATGCTTATCTCTGCGAGCGGGGGCAAGGCTTTCTGGCTCAACTAGTCTGAATGGACGTGGTTTCTCCCTCGTGGATTTAAAAGAGGGTAGGGAAAAAACAGGATAGGGGCTGAAGGATACTCCGATACAGGCCCTGTAAGAAGGCTTCTGTAAAAATAGCAGTGTCGTCTGCCAATCTTACGTTATAGTTTATTCGTCTTCCGGGTTTGGACCGTGTCATTTGCGAGTGACCCAAAAGTGGGTTCATCTCGACGTTTCGCTACAATTGTATGTAGCTTCTTCAGGAGAACAAAGAAAAGAAAAAAAAAACAAAAGACAGGAAGATGGGTAGTTAGCAACGGTAACTCAGTTACTCAACGCAACCAGAGGCGAATACTAACTACCAAGACGGACATTTGGTCACAGTAACTCAACTAATTAACGCAGCCAGAGGTGAAAACCAAATGCCAGGACAGGGATTCACGTCCAACAGCTCAGAACACTAACGCGTCGAGAGGCGGGGAGTGAATCCAACGATTACTCCGCTACCGCTCTATTTATAGTCGCGGTGACCTGTCGTGTCGGGACGTATCGGCACACTTCGTGGCGCGAACGTCAAGAAGCGCGCGCTGGCCAATCATCTGACTGCATCGTGGTAGCGGGACCGGACGGCGGCTCTAGACTGAGATTCCAGATGGGAGACAAGTAGTATCCTTCCTCTCGATTGATATTATGTGGATTTTTTCGGATCTCTAGAGATTCGCGGATTTTCCTGGAATAAAAGAAGGGTCTCTTAGAAATAATATGGGTTTTTTCGAACAATATGGAATGACCGGTTTTTTGGCAGTGTTCTGCAACTGAAGAATGGGAGAAAAGACCTAATTGAATGCATCTTTGATGCTCTTGAATCCGAGTTTTGACGGAACGACCAGTTTCGCCAATATACACATGTTCACATGAACAAGGAATAGAATAGATACCACAGGAAGATAGGGGCGATAATGGGTCCTTAGGAGAGGGTAGATATTGTGAGATTTTCTTGGGTGGTCGAAAAGTAGTCCTGATACCTTCTTTGCGAAGAATTTTATCCAATTCTATCAGTGACGCTTCGAATATACGGAAGAAAAGCCACAGGAGTATTACCCGAAGATTCTGAATTTGTCGTCCTAGGGTGTAAAGGGGGATGTAGATGTCGGTGTGTGATATTTTGAATTGTGGACTTGGAGTAACCGTTGGCGACAAGGGTTTTTTGCAGATGGCCAAGTTCTTCTCTAAGGGTGTCGGGTTCAGAAATCGAAATGGCCTGATGGATGAGAGAGTTGATCACAGAATTCTTTGGGCAGGATGGTGGTGTAATGAAGCATGTAGGTAACAATTCGTGTGAGTCTTTTTTCTATAAACAGAGTGACCCAATCGGCCATTGGGCTTGGAGGTGACTACCACATCGAGAAAGGGAAGGGACCGATTATTTTCTACTTCCATTGTGAATTTTATACTCGGATGTTGTGAGTTAAGATGATCTAGGAAGGGAGAAAGGGTATGTTGACCATGGGGCCAGATGATAAATGTATCATCAACGTAGCGGAACCAGACTTTTGGTTTTAAGGGGTAAGATTCTAAGGCTAAAGACTCATCAGGGCTAGAGAAGACTCAGGGCTAAAGAAACGTCGAGATGAACCCACTTTTGGGTCACTCACAAATGACACGGTCCAAACCCGGAAGACAAATAAATTATAATTCTGACTCTGGCCGTGGAAGCCTACGATTTCAATCTTACGTTGTTTAAGATTTTCCGTTTATTGATATAAACTGTTGTTCTTTTGATATTGCTTCCTTAAAAATAGGTTTTCTTTACAAATTGAATAACAATGGGGACAGCACACAACACTGTCTAACACCTCTTTTGATTTCTATTGTTTCTTTATCAACTTTTTCAATTTTAACCTTCGCTTTTTTATTAAGACTACAGATTAACTATAAGCCGTATATCTGGACTATCCACATTTTTTTCTTTTAACAGTTTTCGCTATCGCAAACACATAAAAACTAGATAATATTCATACTTTTAATAAATATATTCTACTTCATAATTCGTTTTCCTATATGTATTTGAATTTATTAATAAAATTTTTAATCTAACTTGATAATATTGTTACGTATTACTGACTTCCTAACTTCCATTTTTGTTAAATACCATCAAAAGTCATAACTTTTTTGACATTCCCCTCATCACCAATCCCGTTTTCATCAAGTTATCTCTGTTTCCAGCTGATAAGCATCAGCTCTCTCTCGGATACACCTCATCTAACCTCATTAGATACAAACTTCCCAAAACAATGCCTAGTGGACCAGAAATGACGCGGTCGCTTTATGTTTCACCATCGAATCCGATCAACGGCTCCGTCATATCGCACTTCCACCAGAGGCGCTGCTAAATTGGTTACAGGAAATGTTTTTTTCCATTGGCGATTTTAAAAAAAAAAGCCAATTTAATGTTACATGGGGTATTTCACTTAAAAATATAAAGAAGATAATAAAATTTTTAATATTTATTGGCTATTCTAGAATTAATCTATTTTAAACACGTTTTAGAATGAGACAACTTTGGAAAACATCCACCTATAGGCAAAGTTCATCAATAATTAGTTTATTTTGATCAAAAATACCAGTAAAATTACCATGTTTCCTGTTCTCTCCGGTTTATCGACACGATATAAAAAAAATATAAAAAATATCCCAAAAAAGAATAGAAATATGGACCAGTTTTATCCTGGAATAATATTAAAGTATAGTATGGGCAACATTTGGATCGAATATGTCAGGAAAACCAAAGTTTAATTTCTTAGAATATGTTCTAATTCTTTCATAGTATAATTTTGTTCATCATCATCATCATTGGTGCTACTGCCTTATAAAAGAGCCTCGAGCTTCCCAAGTCTATTACGCGAGTCAGTTCTATCAATTGCCAACTGTTGCCAGTTTGCTACGCCTATTTTTCTACCATTTTTATCTACACTATCCCTTCATCTGAGTTTTGACCTACCCCTACTTCTACTTCTCACAGGTTGTGACATAAGGATTCTACTAGGAGTGTTGTTCTGCTTTGATCTTACCGTATATCCCGCCCATCTTATTCTTCCAAGATTTATTAGAGATACTACGTCTTAACCACCAAATATATGTTTATATCTGTGATATATCTCGTAGTTGTATTTCCTTCTCCAAACACCATTTTCACAGATGCCACTGAATATTTATCTCAGGATCCCTCATTCGTTTTGTATATGATTATTTTTGTTTTTGGCTTAAGTAAAGTTTCTGCTTCTCATATCGTCGCTAAGATGTCAAAACCCCGTATCTCAATTTTCGATGGTTTTTCGTTTTTTGTGTGGCCTATATTAGGAAATCGAGCCGCATCGATTGAGAAACCTCTTATTACAAAGCATATAAAATTGCACCTCCGTCACTCGAATTTAGAAACCTTGTATCTCACATGTTGCGCACGAAACCACGTAAGTCAGCACGTGTCTGAAAAATTGTTAAATACTGAACAGTTTTGTGCAGTTATATACGTTTAAAAGAATTATAACTGTTTATTAGAAGCTATGGTAAGTAAAAACATTTTAATACTTTGTTTTAATAATACGTAGACGCATTGTTTTACGTTAAACAGAAATATAACTATTATTGTTCCAAAAAATTTGAGGTTATAATGACTCAATTATTATATTTCAAGTGATCCAATTAAGGAAAAGCAAAAACTTGTCAGTTGGTACAAGAATTTCCAAAATAATGTATTACAGTAAATTTTTAAGTGAAAAATATTGTGATACGAGGTTTCGTTACCTACCAAAATATAATCAAGTATTTACAATATTGATTTACGAGGTTTCTTTGGAAACAAAATAAGTATTTTTTGTTTTATTTTTAGACAAGCCGGGCTTTAAGAATGGTCAAATCAGCACTAGAAAGTCTAAAAGCGGATTCTGATGTTGAGCAGAATGAATGTACTACCAATCAAAATTTACATTCTAAAGAGATCGCAGAAGAAAAGATAAAAGTCGCAGAACTTAAGAGCTGTCATGTAGAAGATTGGAAAAAAGCAAATACAGGCTTTCAACAAGTTTATGAGACCTTTCGAGAAGAATCCTTGAGTTTCCAGCACACTGCTTTTTCATCAGGTTGTTCACAAAACATTCAAGTACATTCCTGTACTATTTTTAACCCAAATATTACTGCTATTCAAACAGGATCTCATTTAAAAAATGACAACCAAAGCAGACGTTTGGCTAGTATTAATATAGAAGATAGTATGAATGTTTATGTCAAGGAGAGTACTCAGATGGAGAATGTAAGTAGGGATCTAACTTTGAATATAGAAAATATCAGTAAAGCTGCAGAAAATCGACACTATAACACCGATATTGAATTTGAAGAACCTTTCGAAGGATCAGAGTCAAGTTATCATCCAAATGGTTCGTCGGATTCTGAAGATGAAGCTGTAAATGTCGCCAGACGCAAAAAAATTAAAGCGACGCCTAAAGAAGTAGACGCTCTTCGAGAAGAAAAAAATGAGAAGAGAAGGCGTAGCAAAAAAGGCAAAGCAGATTCTTCTACTTGGGAAAGAAATGAACAAAAATATTTAAGAATGCGTGGTAAAGAATATAGAACAAAAAAGAAGGAGAAAGATGGATCTATAGTTACCATAAAGAGGAACTCCGAGAAATGAAACCAAGATGTATTTCAGCAAAGTGTTTAGCAACAAAAGAAAAAAGGAAATGTTCAATGATAACTGATGATCAACGAAGGAAAATTTTTGATGGGTTTTGGTCTGAGATGGATTGGCATCAACGAAAGATATTTGTGTGTACGCTAGTTAATAAACAGCCAACAGTGCAAAAAAGAACACAAAATAAATCAAGGCGTAATTTAAGTTTATTTTATCATTTGAAAATAGATAATACCGTAATTCCAGTTTGCAAGAAAATGTTTCTCTCCACATTAGGACTGGGTGAATGGAGTGTTCAAAACTGGGTGAAAACTAGTTGTGACGCGGGTATCCCAAAAGTAACTACTACTACTTTTCCTTCCAATATTAAATCTGTCAATATTGAACGCAGAAATAAAGTTAAAGCATTCCTTGAAAAACTGCCAAAGATGCCCTCTCATTATTGCCGTTCATCAAGGAGTAAACTTTATTTGGAAACAACTTTTCAATCATATAAGGAAGTATATGACGTATACAAAAATTATGAACCACAATCTGCTGTAGGATATGATGTTTTCTTAAAAGAAATGAAAAACACAAACATTGATGTGTATCATCCAAGGAAGGGCCAGTGTGATTTATGTTTTTCGCATAAACTGGGCAATGTAGAGCAAGAAGATTATGAATCGCATATTAGCCAAAAAGATCGCGCTAGATAGGAGAAAATCAAGGATAAAGAAGATGCGTTGGAAGGAAAAGTGTATTTACGATGGATGTACAAGCGGTCCAACTTGTCCCTGTCGTCCCAGCAGTCATGGTATACTTTGAACAGAAACTAGCATGCCATAACTTCACCAACTATAATTTAACAAATAATAAGGTAGTTTGTTATGTATGGCATGAGGGAGAGGGCAAAACGGATGCCAACTCCTTTACATCTTGTATAATTGATTTTTTAAATGAAGAGTTAGATGCCCAAGTAAAGGACAAACCAAAAATTTTTTATAGCGATGGATGTTCTGCACAAAATCGCAACGTAACATTGGCTAATGCACTTCAGCATTTCTGCAACGAAAATGATACGGTAATTATACAGAAATATTTAGTTAAAGGTCACTTGCAAATGGAGTGCGATAGTGTGCACTCCACCATTGAAAGAAAGAAAAAAAATAAATGCATTTACTCACCATCCAATTATGTGGAAATAATTAAAGACGCCCGTAAAAATTTCCAAAATCCATACAAAGTTAAATACATTGATCACCAATTTTTTAATGACTATTCCGAAATTAAGTATTATTCATCCATTCGTCCAGGAAAAAAAGTGGGAGATGCATGCGTGAATAATCAGGCTCTCAGGTATTCCAGAGATTTGCCTGTCCAATTCAAACTAAACTTTGAGGAGGAGTGGCAGTTTTTACCAGTTCGCAAAAATACGAATAATCCAGGAATCGTAAGAAAAATGTATAATGACCATTTGCCCAATACAGAAGACAAATTTAATCACCTGCAGTCTCTTAAGACTGTTATTCACCCAGATTATCATGGTTTTTATGACTCGTTGAAGCACTAATTTTTTGTTTTTAAAATATGGAAAGTAGTTGTGTTATTTTATTTTATATCAGAGTACTTATGTAACATGTTTGTTTTATTTCATATTTAAGAATAAACATTTTATTTTTCTTCTGTAATATTGTTCTTTGCGTGTAAAAAGGAGTAAGAGGGCTGAAAATATGCTACCAAAACCTCGTAAGACCTGAAATTAAATACTATTTAAATTTCAAAAACTCGTATCTCACGATTTTTTTCCAAAAAAATCTAACTCTATTTTTTTCGAGTTTAATCACTATCACAAATAATTCATTTCGTGGAACTACCCACATTTCAGAAAAAAAAAAATAACTTTAAAAGTTATATTTTCTACTATGGGAAGTTTTAGGTGATTTCCCAAAATACACTAATTTTGAGATACAAGATTTTGACATCTGAACGACGATATGTCTAATCAATTCAAAGTAGCATTTGTTTGCTAGGATTATTCGCTTGATTTCTTCCGTCATGACATTCTCCTTGGTGAACAGGGAGCCTAATTATGTGAATTTGTCCACCACTTCAAAAGTAAAGTTATCAACTATGAATTGGCCGATGTTTCTAGCTCTATTGTTGGGTGTTGTTACCAATATCTTAGTTTTCTCCTCATTTACGTGCAGGCCCATATTTTTTAAGCATTTGACAAGTTGGTATATATTTCTTCTAGTTTGCGTGTTGTGCGGGCAATTAGGTCAACATCATCTGCGTATGCCAAAATTTGGAATGATGTATTAAAAATGTTTCCTCTGTTGTCTATATGGGCATCCTTGACCGCCTTTTTCAGAGCTACGAAAGCCAGCGCATCTCTCTGTCGCAGCTCAACATGCGTTTCAAATACCTATATTTTGACTTTGCAAACAACTTTACGCATTGTAGCCTTAATCAATTTTATCAGTTTATCGGGGATGTGGAATTCATCCATGGCTTCATACAATTTATTTCTTAAAACACTATCATAGGCCGAGTTATCTGTGAAGATGTTACTGTAAATAGGTTTTTCTGGATTACAGTATACCGAGGATGAATGTGTTAATGTCAGTTGCATTTGCGTGTGGTAAAGGGATGTGGTAAAGGCTTACCAAGTTCAGAGTAAATGCTTTTAATATTTGTACTCCTAAATGCTCGTAGTGCGATTCTTGGACCATTGTTATAAATTTGTATCAAGAGATTTTAAAATAGACTTTCTGGCAGAACAATAAGCGATGCATCCATAAGCGAGTTTGGACCTAATTAACGATTTCTCTTCTGATAATATTGTATCTTGGTCGGAACTCACTTCCTGTTTATTGTTGTTTTTCAAATACCTATTCTTTTATTACAAGTTAATTGTAATGGCTTTTTATGTTCTCTCTAGGTCAGTTCGTTGTCTAAATTCATTCCTAAAAGTTAAATATGAGACTCTACTGTTATTTGTTTTCCGTATAACTTGTGTTGCCCAAAATCGGCCTTGGTCTTGCAGTCTTGGTCTTGTTCTTGGGTTTTAGCAAGACCAAGACCAAGACCACCTAATTTTAGCAAGACCAAGACCAAGACTGACCGTGCAAGATTTAGGCAAGAACAAGACTAAGCCTACGTGACTCTTGCGTCTTGCAGATACGACTGAGTGTCGTTTTAGCAAATATAGTAGCTAGGGTATATGCTTAAAGACTTTATGAGATGCAAAAAAATATGTAATAAAAATTTGAAAAATTTGACTTATGCGCATAACCCCCTCTGTGACTCAGTGGTAAGAGCGCCTACCTTTAAACCTAAAGGTCGTGAGTTCGAATCTCACCTGGGTGGAAGTTCTTGTTTATTAAAAAAATTAATAAATGAAAATAATTTCTATCCCTGTGCGATCGGTACTCACCGGAGGGACCGCAGACGTTCGGATACAATTAGCGTCTCTTAGTAAATACAATGACGTCGACTTTGCTAAGTATCAAGACAATTACTCTACACACACACACACACACACACTACATTAATAAACTTATCTTGATTGAGACTGGCTGAATGACAATTGTCCAAGCCAAAACACACAAAAAAAGACTTATTTGCATTTCGAACAATACCATAAACATACATACCGAATTAAAATATTCAATAAAAAAAAACATTTGACACGTGCTTAAAGGTCATAAATACAATGTAAAGATAAAGCAGAATATCTAGCAGAAGACTTCTTCGCTCTGAAATTAATTGTCCAGATTTTAAGAATAGTGACTCTCCAATTATAAAATAATTTTTTTGAATTTTTCGGTGATGCCAAGGTCGTCAACATGTGTTCCGTCCGGTTTGTTTCTACCAAAGTTTCAGTTCTTCTTCTTTAAGTTCCATCTTCTATCGAAGGTTGGAAATCATCATGGCTATGCGAATTCTGTTGACTCCCGCTCTAAAAAGTTTTGCACTACTGCATTCAAACCATTCCCTTAAGTTCTTAAGCCAGGATATTCTTCGTCTTCCCCCATTTCGCTTTCGTCGGATTTTGCCCTGCATAATAAGTTGTAATAATGCCTATTTTTGCCCTCTCATCACATGTCCCAAGTACTCAAGTTTTCGTCTTTTAATACTTAATATTATTTCCGCCTCATTTCCTATCCTTCTAGTTACTTCCATGTTTGACATTCTTTGAATCCATGATATTCGTAGGATTCTTCTGTAACACCAAAATTCAAAGGCAGCCAAATTATTCAGATGAACTTGTTTTAGTGTCCAAGCTTCGAAACCATAAAGAAGAGTAGAGAACACGTAACATCGAAGCATTCTCAGACGTATTTCTAACCTTATATCCTGACAACAAAGAAACTTTTTAAGCTTAATAAATGATGTATGTGCTATTTCAATGCGTGTCTTAATTTCTTTGGTTTGGTCTACATCTGATGTTATCCATGTTCCTAAGTATTTATAGTTATTAACACTCTCAATTGCAGTATCTTCAATAGTCAATTGGATATTTGCATGTGCAGATTTAGTCATGATCATGCTTTTAGTTTTCTTTAAATTTATCTTCAGTCCGTACTCATGACAGCGTTCATTACGGCGTTGCAATACGTTCTGTAAAATCATTGTCGTTATCCGTAATTATTACTGTATCGTCTGCAAAACGTTATTCAAAACTTCTCCATTGATAAGATATACCTTCTATTGAGTCTGAGAGCGCTTCTTGAAATACCGCTTTACTGTAGACATTGAAAAGTAGTGGGGACAGCACGCAACTCTGGCGGACTCCTCTCTGTATTTTGAAATTTTCGGTGTACTGGCTGTCAACTCTTACCTTGGCAGTTTGATTCCAATATAAATTAATTTAATTGATTAAATTAGTTTCAGTAATAAGGTCAAATTAATGGTTACTTAACAACAGACATTGAGAGGAAACAGTTGATTTGGTATGGTCATGTTCAAAGAATGGAAGACACAAGACTACCCAAGAAGATTATGCAGTGGGTACCAAAAAACCCAAAAAAAACGAGGAAGACCCAAGAAGACATGGAAAGAAGGGTAACTAAAGCAATGAGTACAAGAGAACTTAGAGACGGCCAATGGGATGATAGAAGGACGTGGAAGTTAGGCATCGGACAACGTCGAAAGACGTTCTAAAACCGATATATATATATATATATATATATATATATATATATATATATATATATATATATATATATAATAAGGTCAAATTTGGGATGGGTAGGTTATTGGCCTTTCGCATCCGAGTCTGATGCTGGGGCGGTCGACTGTAGCTTCCAGACAAGCCTCAACGGGTAGTAGACCTGAAGATGGCAACAATATTTCCTCCATGTAGGATGATAAGGTTATACCGCCTATACTCGGTCGTCAGAGCCTCGTTTGTGATAACACGGTTCACCAACTGAAAGGTGAGGTTGACTGTTGCGTAGAAGAGGCTATTTGAGACGCATCACTACCCCATTAGAGCCCCAAGATCTAAAGTAACGTTTAATAAATAGCAATAGGCTAATAAGTAACTGAAAGCCTTGCAAGACTCTTGCTACAAGACCAAAACCAAGACCAAGACCAGGAGTATAATACCAACACCAAGAGCAAGACCAAGACCAGGTGTATTGGCGCAAGACCAAGACCAAGACTGTCTAAGTCTCGTCTTGTTCTTGCATTTTGGCAACATTACGTATAACGTAAGATTTGACGCAGTACTTTATTAATTTTGCAAATATGTAAGTTTCAAATTGTTCTGGTTATTTTTCTGAGTTTTTGTGAGTATTGTTCTTAAAAATGTACTTATTATTGTTCATAATAATTTTCAGTGACAATAAAGTATATCTCTACTCCATTCTATTTTCTCTTTGTGCTTTGGCCGCTGTATTATTGTATTCAAAAGGACAAAATATTCCCATCTCAAATTATAAAAGTGCTTTAGTTTAATAGAAAATCTCAAAATAGAAATAATAATATGAAATTAATGAAAGCATTTATATTAAATTGAAAATGGTATAGTGCCAGACGTCTCATCTCAACAAACGTTTTGCAAACGACAATTTCTATCATAGACAATGCCATTGATCACTGCACTCACCGATTAAATATGATAAACGGCTGGTCGAAAGTTCCCAATAATGCAGCTCTAATTAATTTTGGATTGGTGGAAAAAGCAGAAATCCGCATACTCAAATTTCATTAAATTGAGAAAATTAATATTCGCCGTAATTTACGGTAACCCGTAAATTTCCATTGCTGAAATATATTGGCCAATAATTTTTCAATTGATTTGAAACTTTTCAGCGCTTGGTGAACTATAAGTTTGATTTAACGGTTGTATTTATAGACGGTTGAAAGAACGAAATGAAATTTTTTGTACGGTTGTTATTGGCGAAAAAAATACACTCCAAAAACAATTATTTGCCATGTTTGATCTACGATTGTGAACTGTCGAGTATTTTGAGTTTATTGCAATTTAATTTAAACTTTTTACACCACGTTCTAAACAATTTTAAGCTCCATATAATTCCAATTAACATTATATTTCACACCAGTACCCCACAATGTGGACCAAGACTATTATTTTCGATTTTTTTTTAACCTTAATGTCCCCGGCCCTGAATCTTACAGACCCATAAGTTTGACGTGCTTCATGGGAAACGTACTAGAAATAATTATTAATACAAGGCTAACATGGATATTTGAAAGTACAAATCTACTAACGAATTAGCCAAATGGTTTTAGACAAAATCGATCAGGCATAGATAATATACTAGATTTAGAAAGCGATATCCATATCCACCCCAGAAATGTTTAAAGTCACAGAAGAAACCGGCGTAAAGTTAATTCATCTACTCTTTAACCAAATATGGCATTCCAAACAATGGCCTGAAGACTGGACAAAATCTTCAATAACGACCATACATAAAAAAGGCAGCTTCCATAAATGCGACAATTATAGAACTATCTCTCTTATATTCCATGCCAGCAAGATAATGCTATATGTAATCAATGAGAGACTGAAAACATTCCTTCAAAGAGAAATTCCACAAGAGCAAACTGGATTTACCAAAGGTAGAGGCACTCGAGAACACCTGCTGAATAAAAAACAGATAATCGAGAAATCTAGGGAGTTCAACATCAAATTATACATCTGTTTTATAGATTACCGTAAAGCGTTCGACAGGGTCAAGTGGAGACACTTATGGCGAATACTAAAAGAAGTAGGCGTACCACAACATCTAATTACGCTTATAACTGAACTATATGAACACACTACTGGATATATACACACATTCGAACGAGTTTCATCCAGAACGGGGTGTCAGACAAGGATGTATACTATCTCCACAACTATTCAACATATACAATGCCACAAGAAAATAGCTTCAGAACAATATTCAACATATATGGAAAGTATATTATGTGAAGAGCACTTGAAGGATGGAAAAAGGGCATCTCAATAAATGGTCATAACTAAACAACCTACGTTTCGCAGATGACACAGCCCTTCTTGCAAATAGTCAAGCAGAGCTGATGGAGCTTATACGACTAATCGAAAACGAAAGTCAAATATTTGGTCTGCAATTAAACATACCAAAGACAAAGATCATGATAGTGGACAGACTACACAACAATCATCCACACATAACCACAATTGACCAGTTCGAGGTTGTGAGCTCATACTTATATCTGGGATCATTAATCACAAACACAGGATCATTACAAGAAGAGATTAAACGTAGATGTGATCTAGCAAAAGTTGCCACACCAAAAATGACCAAAATATGGAAGGACTGTCAAATTTCAAGAGCGATAAAGATGAGGTTGATCAACTGCTTAATATTCCCAATACTGACCTACAGATGTGAATCTTGGACTCTGAGACAATCGGAGAGAAGAAAGATAGATGCCACTGAAATGTTCTGTTGGAGACGAATGTTACGAATTCCTTGGACCGACCGTAGAACAAATATTTCAATTTTAAGAGAGCTAAAAGTTAGCCAACGACTCTCTAGTAAAGTTCATCTCCAACAATTAAAATATTTTGGGCATGTTATGAGAGCAAACACAGAAAACATGGAAAGACTCATAATACAAGGAAAGGTAGAAGGCCGAAGATCACGAGGAAGATCCCCAACAAGATGGATAGATCAAATTACAGGAATATGCCAAAGACCTATGCATGAATTAAAAGAAATGCCAGAGACAGAGATCTCTGGAGATGGACAATATACGACATCACGTCGACCACTACACTCCCCCTGGGGGGTCAGGATTGAAGAGAGAGATCCATGAAACACTAGCAGTGCGACAACACTATATAGCAATATTTTTCGATATAAATAAGCATTCAACACGTGCTGGAGATATAATATTTTAAAAAATCTGCACTCATTGAATATCCGGGGAAACTCTATAGAATTTATTAAAAACTTTTTACGACAAAGAGCATTTCAAGTCAGAGTTCAAAGTTCATATTTCGAAGAACATAATATATGTAGGAAAACGGAACCTTTCAAGGTTCTATAATTAGCCCGACGTTATTCCTTATCGCCATAAATGATATAATTAAAAATTTACAAAAACCTTTGAAAGCTCGTCTTTACGCAGACGATTTGGTGGTTTATATCAAGGGCAAAGATTCTTTACTTATGTCCAAATACTATTCAATATATATATTTGAAACTTTGTTAACTGTTTATAATAATATACAAGATCTAAAAATACATACTGATCAACATTATTACAATACAAGAAATAAAAGTCATATCATTATACCATATTCGAGATTGCGTGTTACACAACTTAATACAATAGATTATAATCTGTATAATTGTTTTTTAAACCTAAACAAAAATATTGATATTAAGGCAATGAATTCTAAACAATTTTATAAACTAGCAAAACACTTCCTGCTGGAACACTGTTACTATAACAGGAATTTGTTTGTTTGAGCTCCTAGTGTGGTCGTTTTTTATAAATTCTATATTACGCCTTACTGAATTGTTTCTTTTTTTATAATTTTATATACCTAATTTTCACTATATATGTTTTATTACGTGTTCTTGTATTATTTCTTAGTTCTTAGTATACAAAAGTGACTTATTTTTATTGTGACATGACCTGTAGTGTTTACTATGTAAAAATTGTCAATAAACCTATCTATCTATCTATCTATCTATCTATCTATCTATCTATAGTACTTTTGACGTTATTGGGAATATGCTTATAGGCAATATGAATTTCTTGCGTTGCGGGCTTACCAGGTTTCGGAATTATAATAATTTGATCCCATTTTCATTGTTTTATAAAGTATCAAACACGTAGTATGCTGTAGTATATTATTGTTAATAACATCACTACTTTCCTCGGTAGTTTGGGAAGTAATTCTTCTCTAATCAAATCATAACCAGGAGCTTTCTTAGGATTTAGCATTTTTACTTGTTGTCGAACCTTTGTTAGAGTAAATATTGTCAGAGGAAGAGATACTTGACATGAAGTTTCGAGATACATTCTTATATCATCATCTTCATCGTTATTAGTATCGGGTGCTGCTAATACAGTTGTAAGATGCTTTGTGAATACTGTTGTTTTTTCTGCGTTTGTAAGGGCCCAGGTCATATCTGTTTTTCTAAAAGGTGAATTTGTTATTGGCGCTTATTTAAATTTCATTGTACCTTTCCATATAGAGTGGATTTTATGTGAGAGGTTCGAAATATAAAACTGAAAAATCTTTTATAATATGCGCTATAATTCTAAATATTATTCAAATTTATTGACACGAACATTCTTGACAAGATCTTACAAGTTACATATTTTGCAAAAATAGAGAAACTGTAATATATTCCCTCTACATGTAATCAGTTTCACCTAGTAAACCACTTTCTCTCTTTTTCTTGAAAAACTTTATATTTAAGATTTTGCCGCAGAGGTCACGAATACGAAATCTGAAGTGCCCATAGCGATTTGACGTAGCCTGGACCATAATCTAAACGCTTAAATGCCACAGAGACCTCTCATCTTCACGCCTTGGGAAATTATGCTGATAGAATGTGCCTGTATATCTGTTTATTCCCACGTTAACGCTGATAGTCGGTGTCGGTGACCTAGATACACGAAGGGAATTCTCTACCTTAGTCTGATATATATGTCTATATGGAAATATATTACGTTTTCTTTTAATCTCAATTTAGTAGAAATCGAATGACAAGTTTGCTTAAAAGCATCGATGAAAAATTTCAAAATTTAGGAAATATTGGAGTAAAAATTGGTTTTAGTAAACAACATTCAGGATAGTCGGTCTTTTAACTGGACTATTCAAATAGCAAATATCATAAATATCGATTTTTTCTATTTTCAGTCTTTTCTGAAATTTCAATTAATTAAAATATTGGAAAGTAAACACTTAATGTAGTATGGACATTTTTATCTTCTTTATAAGAAAATATTTTATACCTAAACAGTTTCTGTGTTTACACACATCGCCAAATAGTCCTTAAATAAGGGCAACTGGACACTGTTCTCAACATTCATTTCTTCATCAGCTATGAATCTTAGGGAAATGTTAGACTCAGAACAAGATATTAAAGAAAAAACATCATTTTTCAACATTACATTATATTACATTATCACAAGCTCAGGAAAAATTTGGCCTAAACATGGGAAAGAACAAAAAATTAGAAAAAAAACAAAACAAAAAATTGAAGATCGTAGAATGCTGAGAAGTCAATTAAATGTTGACTCACAAGATATAAACAGCATCAATAAAGAAATCTCTAAAGCCATCAGACGGGATAGTAGAAAATATAACAACGAGAAAATTAAAAAAATTATAGAAGACAACAAAAGTATGAAAGCATTGAGGAGAAAAGTGGAAAATGGCAACAAAGAAATCTTTTAACTTAAAGACAAAATGGAAATATTTTCCAAGTAAATGGAATAATTCAGTTACAATCTTCCTCCACACAAAAAAGGGATAAATCAGATCTCGAAAACTATAGGCCAATTAGTTCTCGAATCCTATCGGCTCTTTACTCGAATACTGACAAATAGATTAGAAGCAAAACTCAATTTCTATCAATCAGCAGAACAGGCAGGATTTCGAGCGGGACACGAAACAAACGACCATTTCCAATGCCTTAAAACTCTAGTTGAAATTCTATCGAATATAACAGACCCCTTGCTCTTATCTTTGTAGACTTCCACACAGCATTTGACACAGTCGAAACAGTTGCTATCTTAAAAGCAGATCAGACTATCAGAATGCAGAATAGATCACAGGTATGCAAATATTATTCGAAATGTATACGAAAATGCGACAACAACCGTTAACCTCCATTGTATGACTGAGAAGATAAAAATTGGCAAAGGGGTGCAGCAGGGAGATACCTTGTTGCCAAAATCACTTAAAACAGTTGTGAAGTACGCATTTAAACGGCTAGAGTGGGAATCAAAGGGTATTAGCATCGATGGAAAGATATTCAATCATCTCAGACATGCCGATGATATTGTTCTCATAACAGACAACTTAGGAGAAGCCAGAGTTATGCTACAACAACTACAGCAAGTAACCCAGAAAGTCAGTTTAAAAATAAACTATGGAAAAACAAAAATGATGACCAATCTCGTCACCAATGAGCTAATAGAAATCGAAAATTCGCCCATAGAACTTGTGGAAAAATATGTGTATTTGCGATAACCAAACATGCAATCTACTCAGAAGAATAAGCCTGGGTTGGGCTGCATTCGGAAAAATGAGAGACGTATTTAAAACAAATATACCGATCCATTTAAAAAGAAAAGCTTTTAACCAGTGCGTTCTACCAGTCCTTACATACGGAGCAGAAACCTTAACACGCACAAAAACATCAGCCGAAAAATTGAGAAGAACACAACGAAAGATGGAAAGACCAATGCATGGAATAAGCTTAAGAAATAGAATAAGAAACGAAAAAGTTCGTAGACGAACCGGAGTGGAAGACATTATCGAACATATTACAAGGCAAAAATGGAGATGAGCAAGACATGTTGCAAGAATCAAAGACGACAGTTGGACAAAAAAATTGCTTGAGTGGAGACCACGGGCTGACAAGCGAAGCCAAGGAAGACCCCCAACGCGATGGACCGATGACCTCAAAAGACTCGTGACCAATTGGATAGCAGAGGCGCAGAACAAAAGCAGATGAAAAAATATAGAGGGAACCTATGTTCAACAATGGACAACTCAAGGCTGACTGATGATGAACGATAATCATTTTTCAATAGAGTCTTCATTGATGCAGCAAATAAATCCATTGAAAATACAACTTTCCATCCAAAACATTTACCTGTAGCGTGATGGAACGATGCATGCAAACAGGCAATAAGGGAATCTAAATTGGCTTTTAAAGGATATCGATATTAAACTACTGAAAATCATTTGGAATTTAAAAAATAAGAGCTAAATGTAGATTTATTATTAAAAAAAGTAAGCAAGAGTCATGGCAAAAGTTTGTTTCAGAAATCAATAAATCTACTCCAATTGGTCAAATCTGGAACATGGTTAGAAGTATATCTGCAAAAAATTCACAACACTCTATAAAGTACAAAATAAAAGACAATCAGACATTTACGTCCACATGCAATATATCTGAAATAATTGCAAATATTGTAACGCTTCTAGGAATGAAAACTTTTCAATAGAATTCTTAAATAAGAAACGATTTGAAGAAAATGAAGGAATATCATGAATCAATGACACTTCACCAATAAACAATCCTATAAGCTTGACTGAACTTATTGAAACTCTAAACTCTATTAGAAAAACTAGTACAGGACCAGATAATAAAACTGTGATTTTTCTACAGAACCTACCACTAGTAGGCCAAGAACTATTATTGCAACTATTCAATTTTATATGGATGAATAAGGTATTCCCACACATATGGCACTCATTAATCATAGTTCCAATACACAAACCAGGTAAACCTTTGAAGCAGAATCCTATAGACCAATCTCTCATCTCTCAATCACATTTTGATTGACTGTTCAATATAATCAGTTGAAAGACTATATCACCACATTCCTAAGACAATAAAAAAACCTCTAGGAGAATCTAAATACGTAGCTGACTTGATAAAATTCTTGAAATCTATAAACTTTTTTAATAAAATTTAAAACAATTCATTATTAAACTTTGAAAAATAAGGCTATTATCAAGCACAAGTTAATTAAATCATAGCCCAAGTACTTTCGCTTAAAATAGCATCTTCAGGG